>VDFB02075321.1:222361394-222398506 GCA_007258455.2 Sequoia sempervirens | reverse complement strand
AGTGATAGGTTGTAGAAACTTGGGATAAATGGACTGCATAGGTGTGTAATGTGCCGAAAAGAGGAAGAAACAACTAACCACCTTTTTGGCATTGCAAAGTAGTAGCTAAGTGTTGGGATTGGGTTAGGGAAAAGCTAAATTGGGCTACCCCAAACTTGAATAATCTCGAAGAAATGTTCAAGAGATGATCGATCCGAAAAAAGAAAGCAGTGTTTTCAAGCATTTGGAATATTTCTCCATCAATCATAGTATGGGAAATATGGAAGGCAAGGAATTAGAGAATATTACAAGATAAAGAAATAATGATTGATGGCCTTATCAACAAAATTGATTTGGCCATTATTGAGATTGTAAATAGTGCGGTAGCAGGGAAAAATATAAAGAAGATAGTCTTTACATTATGGGATGAGCAAGTTAGAAGGTGTTGGCTTGGTCTTGTTGTCCCTTCATTTATGGGGCTCAAAAGGATGATCTTCAAACTAATTTGAGGATAGATGTGAAGTGGCACCCACCAAATGAAGGGTGGGTCAAAGTAAAATTTGATGGTGCAACACCGAGCAATTTAGGGCCTTTGGGGGCTGGTTGTATCTTAAGAGATTATACAAGTAGGAGCATAGCAAAATGGAAAAAATTATTGGTAGATGGGATAAATAATGAAGCCAAATTTCAAGCGACCTGGTTGGGAATAAAATCATGCATGCATCTAGGATTAAGAAAGATTCATCTAGAAGGAGATCCATGATCATGATTAACACTGTAAGGAAAATATTGCCTCCCAATTGGAAATTGTTTAGATGGCTTAATCATTTTTTTTCAGAGTTGGATGATGTGGAGGATTTCAAATTAAATCATATCTATCAAGAGGGCAATTTTGAAGCTAATAATCTATTGAAGGAAGCAATTAATATAGTTGATGAGCATGGCGGTACGCCAATGCTCCATTTTAACATGCCCACACAAGTAGAGGCCATCAGAGTGATGCGGAGGGGGGCAGAATAAATTTGGTTGTCACTGTAAGCATTTATAACTGGTGTGAATGGCAATGGACAACTTTTAAAATAGCTTGACAGCTCCCTATTTCACCAAATTAGCTTGAAGGTATCAATGGAGACCACCATTTGCTTGGGGGCGAAGGAGCAATAAATGGTGTTTAAGGGTGTGGTCTTAGATGCACATCCCAAGAAAATATTTAAGGTCATTGATGAGGAGGCTTTGGGAACAATCAAGAATATCCTTAGAGCTAGGTTCCTGTTGTCAACATACCGATACAAAGTTAATATTGATGATTCATCAATGTTCCTAGCATGGCTCCTTCAAGCACGGGAGGAAATTGACGATGAGTGGGTCTTGATATGTCATTTGGTCGCTGTGAGATGGAGGGATGCTCTAGAATTTTATTTGGGTATTGGCGGTGTCGGGCCTTGGATTGAGACCCTCAAGTGGTTTTTGTCCCTTGTTAACACAACTATTTTAATGGTCTGTGGATACTATTTTTTATTTGGAGTGTGGGTGAGGAATAGGAGGTAAGAATGCAGGTGGTGGAAGGCAATATTACTCTCCTGAAGGAGATAGTGGGGGTCAAAAATCTTCTAGAGCAGGTGGCGGTCTTGGCTCTTCCAACAACCCATGGCAATGAGGAAGCTACTGAACTACGGGAGGAGGATACAGCGATGGAGGTGGATGACAATGGTTGATAAGTTTTTGTTAGAGTAAAGAATTAACTTTACTACCTCTTAAGATTTCCCTTTATGCACTTGCATTAGTCATTTAATAATTAAATCTAATTATTAAATGCATATTTACCTATTAGGGTTTCCTATTAGGTTTTACGATCTCTTTCTATAAGGATTGATCCTTTGTATATTTTTTGACTTAATTATTTTCGCTAATAATAAACTTTCACATTGTCAGAGCAAAACCCTTGTTTGTTTCCTACATATTTCTTCCTTGTGACAGGTTTTTGCATGCAGGTTTCTTGGGCTTAATAGATTTTTTTTCATTAAATTTTACATGGTATCAGATCTAGATCTATTGTAGCTTGTTCATGTTTGAAGAAAAAAAGGGAGCAAGGGTTTGACAGAAGAAATTTGGGATTCTTCGGTTGATTTGAGAGGTTCTAGTTGTAGTTTTTAGATCAGAGGATTTTTTGGGTGTCCTTTTCCATGCTGTTCACAGTGGTGTCCTTCCCGGTATCATTTACCAGACTTGCACCTTATTCCTCTGAACACCATACATGAGCCGACATCTGCATTGGCAGATCTAAAAAGGCAGAACTTCAAACCCTCATGGGCACCGTACTTTGACTTGAAAGTTTTTTTTACCTGCGATTGCTATCCAGATATATGGTTATTTTCATAAGAAAAATCCAAAGGTACACATGATACTCATTTGAAGTTTTTCTTTCCCTCTCATTATAAGCAATCTTTTCCAGCTTCTACAGTTCGGTTTATTGAATTGTGGGGGGGTGTTTTATTTCTTGTTTTCTGTAATTTACTTTAGTAAACTTGAAATTATATCAAAACGAAACCCCTTCTAAAATATGGCCAAGACCTCTTCTAGTCTAGAACTTCTAACCCCTCATAATTATCACACATGGAAACCCCTGATGACATGACTTCTATGATCAAAAGGGTTGTGGTCTTGTTTAGACGCAGTGCAACCAGTTTTCTAGAGGCCTTTTGAGGTCATGCAGCACAGGAACAAGATGGATGAGGCAATGGGGTTGATTGCTTTACATGTATCAAATAGTCTGCAGTTTCATCTTGATGGGTGCAATACCCTTGCAGCTATGTGGACCCATCTTGATGACTTTTTTGGTATAGTGAATGAGTTTAGGGCACTTCAGATTGAGGTAGAGCTTACCTCTCTTGTACCAGATCATTTTCCATCCATTGAGGACTTCTTGATGAAGTTCAAGTAGCAGAGGTCTTTATTACAGAGATGTGGAAAGACCAAGACTGACACAGAGTGCATCTACCTGATTCTGTCAAAGCTTCAGGGAAAATTTTAGATTTTCTCCTCTACCTTCCACTCTACCATGGATGCATTGGGTCAGAGATTCCAGATGCCCACTTTTGAGGTGTTCTATGATCGATTGACTAGAGAACAGGCCAAACTCACACAGTTGGATTCTTTATCTGGAACTAAGAACCAAGCTTTGGTTGCTCAGACTTCTAAGGGGACACATAAGCAGAAGCCCAAAATAGATTCAGTTAGCAGTGAGCATTCCTCCAAGCCACCTCAGAAAATAGAGTCTAATAAATCCACTCCTAAGGGTAAATCTTCTAAGTCTGGTGAGTCTTCCTCCAAGACTAAGAAGTTCACAGGTGAACCTTGCAGTTTTTGTGGAAAGGAAGGGCATCCAGTTTCCAGGTGTTGGAAACATCTTGAGGCTCTAGAGGAAGCCTTGCAACAGCATAGTATTGCTTCTCCACGGCCTTCACCTACTCCCACAGGGAAAGGCCATGCTCTCTCTGCACGAGCATTATCTTCCACTGCTACATGGATCATTGATTCAGGTGCTTCGCACCATATGACACACACACCTAGTTTGGTTACCTCACTTGCTCAGAGTGCTACTACACAGATTGTAGTTGGTGACTTAGCAAAAACACTCAGTTATAGGTTCTGGTACTATTTCATTGGATGGTGGCTCTCTACAGGATGTTCTTTTGGTCCCTGCCATTTCTACGAACCTCCTGTCTGTCTATCAGATTTTCCATTCTCGTTCTGGTAAGATAGTTGAATTCTCACCACATGATGTAGTTATTTGAGACCTCCATGATCCTAATTTAGTTGTTGCTACTGGGAGTGTTGATTTAGAGTCTCACTTATATAGGTTTGATGGCTTTGAGAGCTCCGATTATATAGGTGTTTCTCTTGTTGCTCATGTAGACACAGTGAGCAAGCTTTGGCATGAGCGTTTTTGTCATGTCAACTACAGATATCTCCAACAGATGAGTACACATGAATTAGTGATTGGGCTTCCTAAGATCTCTTGCACTGATGGTGTTTGTCGAGGTTGTGCACTTGGAAAACATCATAGAGATCCTTTTCCGACAGGTAGATCCTCACGTGCTAAGGCACCATTGGAGTTGATACATAGTGATCTTATGTCATCTCCCACTCCTTCTTTTTCTGGTGCTCATTATGTGCTCACCTTTATTGATGACTTCTCGAGACGCACATGGGTGTACTTCTTGAAGGTCAAGTTTGATGTCTTTGATTCATTTCAAGTCTTTAAGACATTTGTGGAGAAGTAGTCTGGTCTTTCTATTAGGCAGATACACACTGACAATAGGGGGGAATATGTGAATCAGTATTTTCATGACTTTTGTACTAAGCAGGGTATACTGCATCAGCTGACAGTTCCCCATACTCCTCAGCAGAATGGAGTTGCTGAGAGAAAGAACAGAACATTGCGAGAGATGGCCAATTGTATGATACAGTCTCGAGATATGCAGCCTTTTTTTGGGCAGAGGCAGTGAATTGTGCCAACTACATTCAGAATGGATGCCTCATAAGGCATTACGACATTTGACTCCTGAGGAGGCTTGGTCCCATGTCAAGCTGATGTTTCTACATTTTGAGTGTTTGGTAGTGAGGCTTGGGCATTTATTCCAGATGCTCAGAGGAAAGCCATGGAGAGGAAGAGCTGACCACTCATATTTGTTGGCTACTGTGAGGATATGAAGGCATACAGGTTGTTTGATCCTGATTCCAAAGAGGTTTTGTTTCGGCGAGATGTCTAGTTTGATGAGCGCTATCCTCAGATGCAGCCTCATCACCTAGCTTCTCCCTCATTGCCTAGTACTTCCTCTTCTCCTCTTCAGGATTCTATATCCTCTGAGGATGATTTCAGATGATGATCCACCTTCCCCTCCTCCACCAGACATTCCGCGAGTGCCCAAGTGGGCTCGTGTTACTGTCAGTGCTGGTTCTTTGGCAGGAGATCCTTCAGATACCCATCGTACTCGTGCTCAGTGATCTAGTACTAGTTTTTTGAGCCATGCTATTTCAGATGATCCTCAGAAGTTTTCGGAGGCGACATGACATCCTGAGTGGGATAGGGCTATGGATGAGGAGTACTCTTCTTTGATGAAGAATCACACTTGGGATCTTTGTACTCTTCTGAAAGGAAGAAAGATGGTTCGGTGCAAGTGGGTGTACCATACCAAGTATGCTGCAAATGGTTCTATTGATCGGTATAAGGCACGTCTTGTTGCGAAGGGATTTTCATAGGTGGAGGGTATTGATTACTCTAAAACCTTTGCTCCTGTCGCCAAGATGAATTCTATTTCCTGGTACTTTCTCTTGCAGCTCACAGGGTTGGACAGTGTATCAGATGGATGTGAAGAGTGTGTTCTTGCACGGGGATCTACATGAGGAAATCTATATGGAGCACCTCAGGGTTTTGTGCAGGACTCTTCTCTTGTGTGTAGACTTCAGAGGTCATTATATGGTCTCAAACAAGCCCCTCGGGCTTGGTATGAGAAAATGGACTCTTTCTTGCTAGCCTCACACTTCACTCGCTGTCATTCCGATCCTACAGTGTACATTCAACGTCATGGGGCTGATCTTGTGATACTTGTGTTGTATGTTGATGATCTCATCATCACAGGTAGCTCATCTTCTATGATTCAGAGTGTTCAGAGAGCATTGATGGAGCAGTTTGAGATGACAGATCTTGGACTTCTGCACTATTTTTTGGGCCTACAGGTTATTCAGTCTTCGGATGGGATTTCCATACACCAGCAGAAGTATGCTCTTGACATGCTTCAGAGATTCAACATGCTTGATTGCAAGCCTGCTCCCACACCTTTTCAGTCAGGTGTTCTTTTGTCTACCACTTGCTCTACTCCTTCAGTGGACTCCACCTTGTACAGGCAGCTTGTGGGTAGTTTGTTGTACCTAACACACACTCGTCCTGACATTTCCTTTGTTGTTGGCCTTGTCTCTTGATTCTCCCATGATCCTCATGAGAGTCATTGGCAAGCTACCAAACATATTTTGAGGTACATTCGGGGCACTACTTCATATGGCATTCACTATACATCAGGATCTCCTCACATTGTTGGTTTCACAGACGCCGATTGGGGTGGTGATACAGATGGTCAGAAGTCTACTTCTGGCTTTGTTTTCTGTCTTGGTTCTGGTCCTATCACATGGTCTTGCAAGAAGCAGACTGTTGTTGCATTATCATCTACTGAGGCAGAGTATCGAGCAGCGTGCTAGCTAGTCAGGAGGTTTTATGGCTTGAAAATTGATGACAGAGTTTGGATTTCCTCCTGATAGTCCCACTCTTCTTTGGTGTGACAATCAGAGTGCCATTCATATTTCCTACAACCCAGTTGAGCATCAGCAGACCAAGCACATCGAGATCCATATGCATTTCATCAGGCAACTGATTCAGGATGGCTCTCTCAGCTTGGAGTATGTTCCCACTTCGGAGTAGGTTGCTGACATCTTCACTAAGCCTTTTGCATCCCCGCGGTATCTTCACTGCGTTCTATGCTTGGGGTGAAGGAAGTTGTCCTTGGGGGGTCTTAGTGAGGCCTACCTTCCTTCTTTTTTTCGCTTTCCGCATCTTTCTATCTCTTTTTGGAGGAGGGTTTTTCCCATGTGGTTTTCCCTGTTTCTCTGTTTCATAGAGATTTGGTTGTGATTGGGTACCTCATCAGGCTATGTTGTCAAGACCCAAATTTTCTTTCAGCATTGTAGTTCCTTTGCTTCTTTCGTGCATTGTTTGTAGCTGCATTGTTGCTCATCTTAAGGGGGGTGTTAGAGTAAAGAATTAACTTTACTACCTCTTAAGATTTCCCTTTATGCACTTGCATTAGTCATTTAATAATTAAATCTAATTATTAAATGCCTATTTACCTATTAGGGTTTCCTATTAGGTTTTACGATCTCCTTCTATAAGGATTGATCCTTTGTATATTTTTGACTTAATTCTTTTCGCTAATAATAAACTTTCACATTGTCAGAGCAAAACCCTTGTTTGTTTCCTACAGATTTCTTCCTTGTGATAGGTTTTTGCATGCAGGTTTCTTGGGCTTAATAGATTTTTTTTTCATCAAATCTTATAGTTTTGATGCCTATTCATAAGCATATATGTATTTTTTATTGTTTTTGCATGGTTGAAATGCCACATTTATGTCGATGTATTTGGGGTTGGGCCCCCTTGTGCCTATTATATATCTAAAAAAAAAATATTTAATCAAAGGTGATGAGAGAAAATGTTAAAATAATTAAATAATTTAAAATTATTTAATTAATATGGGAAATGGGTTAGTTTAATCAAATAATTAAAAATTATTTAATTTAATAGTGATAAAGGGGTGATTAGTGATGATGATGGGAAATGATGAATTTAAAAGAATACATTAGACATTTTTAGGTGTCTATCGACACATTCAAAACTAATAATTTAGTACACATCAATAAGTATACATCATTATAATTTAGTAAGAATTAAACTCATTTCATATTAAAATTCATGTACAATTCATTGACATGTACATAGATTTATCTGCCAATCAAGTATACACCTTTAATCACATTAAGTTTATATTCTTTCAAATATACATGGGAATACAAAGATTTTTCTTCATAAGCAAGTCTTCAATGATCTTTAGCTACAAGCAGGAGAGAATCATCAGAGTGTTTACCTCCAACCATATAATATAAAGACACCATTCTAAGATGATTGAGGCACTCTATATTGTAAACATTGAATTTCATTGATCTCCATGCATAAGCATGTTACCTTGGTGGATTTACATCATCCTCCATGATATGTTTGAGACAAGTGTATTGGATATGTGATGCATGAGCATATAGATATGCTAAGTGACAATGGTTCACATAGAGAAATGGATTCCATCATGCATGTTGGCTACATATTGTTGGATCCTTTGTGATGAGTCGAGCTTCTCTAGTGGAGTAGCACATGGAAGCTAATGCTTCGTGGTAGGGTGGATATCACCTTGATGATGCTCTCTCTCCTTCTTCCACTTCAAGTTATAGAAGAAAATGGTATAGGTTCTATAATGCAAATGATGATATATTATTTATTTTGTGTCTTATTTATTTAGATGAGTAAATGACTCTCACTTGACTACTTGTATTTTTTATTTTCAATATGATATCTTTGAATTATTCTAAAAGAGCATGGTTGTTATAAGTAAATTAGTTGCATGTTTCATTAACCTGATTTCAAAATGTACGTACTCACAGTTGTATCTTATTATGATTCGAGTTTTATACTTATGCTAAGGTATTGCAAATGGATTTGTGATAATGGTAATAGTTATAGAATCATTCTATATGTTAGAAAATAAAAGGTCGATTGTTTGACTCCTTTAGATTGGATCTACATTAGCTTCATATATTTCATTGATTTCCATACTTAAGGAGTGATTTAGTCGAGTGATTATTCACTAATTTACATACTTTATTAGTGATTAATTAGGTGGTTGTTACATAGTCCAATATACATTCTTCATTTTGAAATATATTTGTGTCATGTTTGTCACTATCAAAGAAGACTTTTGTTATTGGGGTGCTTCATGTTTTATTTTCTAGAAATTGATAGTTGATGCACCATATTAACACAAGGGGGAGTGTTAGAACATAAGGCTATTAGGGATCATACCTCTATAAAATTTATATATTGTTATAATATATGGTTAGTATGCTTTATTAAGTTGTCCCATTTAAAACAATTATAGTCTAATCAAATATTAGATTATTATTTATAAATAATAGTTTTGAATAGGTGTGACTAGTACCCCTTCAAGATTTTTTCACCCCTTCTTCTATATTAAGTAGGTTTTGTTAGTGTAAATAGTGTCATTATTCACATAGTCAACTAATCACCTTTCTAGGATTGACTTATTCACACCTAACTTAAGTTTACTTAGGATTTTTAGACTTTTGTTTCACTTCATAGCATTGAGACATGTGTCCTCGTTACTTGAAACACCTATTGCATGCATACTCACCACTTTCTCACACACTTATCAAGTGACCTCACAAGTGTTGCATATTTGGAGGGTTAGTCAATTGTTTATTCCTACCTTCCTACCTTTTCATCCTTACATATATATGTAAGGTTTCATATTGTACATTCAACTCAAGTCGTTTATCAATCTCTTGATAATGTAAATTAGGCTTATTTGTATATAAGTATTTTTATGGAAGTTTATGGTTTTTTCTTTATGATCTTGGAAATCATAACATGGTATTAGAGACATGCTAGGAAAACCCTTCTCAAAATCTTGCACCTAACCTAGTCAAGAGTTCCATACAATTTTTCTATTATATGTATTCAAGTCCTTGTTTGAACTGTTGAGTGTAGAGGCCAAGTCATATAGGCAAGAGTGTTGGAATATTGTTGTCATTGATGTCAAAATGGGATGTCTATGTGATATCCTACATGGGATATTGTTGGCATGATCTCATGAAGATCTACAAATCAGTTTCTGGGAGTTTTTCAAAGGTTGCAAAGTTGCTCATAATGCTACAAAGTTGTCATGAAATATTGTCATGACACTATAAAAATTGCTTCAAGTCATCTAAAGATAAAACAAGATGCATATTTGTTATGGGATTCTTGAGAGCTTCTCAAAGGTGTAATTTGTAGAGTCAAATGATAAAGATTGAGCTCAAAATTGTTTGATGTTTGCTCTAAAAAAAAATTAGGGTTTGGCAGATAAACCCTAAGGTTTATAGTCATGGCGATGAACAATATTTCTATTTTGATGTTGACTATTTGTAGGCCATTTTCGATTGCTTAAGTTATAACAAAAGCCATTGAATTTATCTAGGCAACCGACCCTCGTCCCTAGCATTATCGGCTTGGTAAATGTTCAACTACTATAATATTTCCTAATTCACACACAAATATTTTCCCTCGACATGATCAATGACTATGATCGAGTCTTGAAGATCGATGGCCTCCCTGCCATCCCTATGAGATGTGGTGGGTCCCTATCTAATCCCAACAATATAGCAAGATTATGACATTTGTTAGGTGGAACTAGATAAAGTATGAGGCGACGAAAGTGGATGGTGACGTGTGAAGACAGGTGGTGATGGATGATTGGTCAATATGTCAATTCACATCGTTGTTGTGAATTGCATGGCGTTGACGAAGATGACAGATGGTGTTAGCCTACTAGCTCACTGAGATTTGGTGGGCTTGTGTCTTTAGCTCACGGGGTAGTGGGCTTGTGATGCATGTCTCGGTGGACCCTGTGTGATGTAAGCTACATACAATGGAGATCAACAACAATCATTAAGTGGATCTTTAATCTGATAGTCACATTTTAAAGTTAGGCAATGAATGTGAATTGACAGATCATGACATGAAAGAAGCAAATCAACACCTAGAATTCAAAGGTGAAGATCTCAAATGGCTATGTTTGTGTGAACAATGGTTTCGACAGGAAACCAAGTTTGTGTGTGAATTTAATTGGTTTAGCTACACCAACAACCAATGTAAATGAAGATTTGATTTACAGAATGATGGCACAAATTGCGATAGTGATTGGGATTAGAAACAGATCGCATAATCAAAGGAATGTATTAAATGCATATCATATTTTAGGGTTTTATAGAGAGCCATATTTAGAAAATTCACCGAATCAAGAGTTGATGAATAAATTGTGTGAGGCTCAATGCAGAGGTAGCTTGTTAAAGAAGATAACATGTAAACCCTAACAGAGAATCAACATGTGTGTGTGTGTGTGAATCTTGAGGCAATCACTATAGGTTAGTGAAAGAGATACAAAATTGAAAATTATAATTTTGGATTTGAGTGAAAAGTGGATTGAAGCAAAAGACATAGTGCATGTTACAAAGATTATTCTAAGCTTCATGAGGTGGATAGAGAATGCACTAAAAGAAAAAGGGAAAGTGCAAAGGTGTTGTGAATGAGTAGAACCAAAACAAAAATCGAAAGATTTCAATCAGGGTTTACACTTAGGTACAAAACAAAGAGAGAGGTGCAAAGTAGAGTAGTGTGTTGTAGAGGCAACAAAAAAAGATTTGGGTTGTTGCAAATTAAGTTGCAACATTGAATTGAGTTCATATAAACAAATTGTAATAATCTCATTATAAATCTGATTGGTGGGTGTCATCAGATATCTGGGTAGGTGCTCGGATTAGGGAGTGGGTGCTTCCTTGGATTAGGTGCTCCTAAAATCAAGGGATTGGTGTCTCCTTAGGGTTGGTTCCCTTAAACATTGTATTCAGAAGACATTCATTGTGAGGATGGATTAGGATAGTAGCTCCTAGCAGCTATTCTCACTGTGGTTTTTCCCATCTTGGGGTTTCCACATACATCTTGTGTTGTGAGTTGTGTGTATGTTTACTTCTTTGAATCTGCACATAAAAGGAAAAGGAATTAATCAATTCTAAAGCATTAAAGTGAAATAGGTTTAACAGCCAAATTTTTAAGTGATCTATTAATTTACCCCCTCTCAGTAGTTTGTTGTGTTCTAACAAAGAGATGACATCTCAAATGTCAATCTTTGTTCTAAAGATATTTTTAATCTCTATTTTGGAGGCATAAGTTTGTAGCAAAAATTTTGAGCCATGCATTGTGTCAAAGAGGTCATGTGTTCCAATATACAATCAATTATATTTGTGTATTAAGGAATTCATTATCTCCACAGTCTACATCAATCATCTCTTAAATGGAGTGGCCCCACTAGTAAGGATTCCTTTTCATAGGCTCACAATCATCTCCACAAGAGGGAATTTTTCATGGTTGCATTTGAACTCAATCCCAATTGTGGTGTTAATTACTAGATCATCGAAAATCTTTCATTACAAAGAGGTTTGAATCGACTTGTAGATAAGCCCCCACGTGGCTTGTTGATATCTCTCTTATGCTTTAACAACTTTCATGCCACCCAAGCTTCCTACGCAACCAAAAATAATTTCATTTGTACATGCCATATTTTATTGACTATTCAAGGCATGAATGCACCTAAGATTCATGTTACAGACCCATGAATTGACCATAGCAAGTCATGCAAGTCTTTCTTTGATTGCAAGAGATCGTGATATTTCTAGATGTTGTGTCTTGTGTTAATTTGTGACTCTTGGATTGCATATCTCTTGTGATGGGTGATATTTATGTGCATATTGATTTCCAATATAGGTGCAATCGAATTTATCATAGCATATACATTTTAACTTTGTAGGTGAAGGTTTGAACTCATACTTATGTGGGAAGAAGGAGGTATAACATTTTCTTCCTAGTCTTGTTGACTCTCTCATCCACTACCATTCAATGACTTCTTCACTCCAACATTAAAGTCCCCTACACATTTATCGCACTTCCATCTGGCATGACTTGGTCTCCTTCAAGCTCAACCTCATCAACATTTGTAGCCTCACATGATATTTGAATCCCTCAAGTGGTGTATTGAATACTCTTTCTTCCTCATGACCAATTCAACTCCTACATTGCTTGGCCAACCCTGTAGGTTGTTTCTTAAACTATCAACCACAACGAGTAGTCAAAGCACTACTATGCTAGTAGTTTAAATAGTTATTAGTTTAAAATTATTAAAAATTTGTGTAGAAAATTAATGCTACCATTCGATCAATGGTTTTTGATTAACAAGAAAAATGGGTTTTGAAGGGACCCGAAACCCTTTATAACAAAACACTACTAAAACAAACGAAAACACAACCAACCAACAACCAAACAACAATGAACAAAAAGAAACTAATAAGAAAATAAATTACTTAATAATCTTTAAGTTGTCAGCCACCTCTAATTCTTAGTTGTAGTGTTGATTAACCAAGCTCATCAATTCATTATTTTCCTCTTCAAAAGTTTTTTCTTGCTACCATGAGTCCAGGCACGAGGTCCTTTCTCTCCCTCCAATAATAGATTTTTTCCTTTTTCTTTTACACCCTGCTCCTTCATTTTGTTGTTTCCAAGGATAACACCAACCACTTGCTCCTCTTTAAGCTCCTTTAACTTCTTCATGAGTATCTCACTGCTTCAACATTGTTCTTGATTGAGCATTGACTAATTTTTAGGAGATTCTCAATGTTTGAGTTAATCGCATGAATCTTTTTTCCATGTACTACATGTGGCTTTCATAATCCTTTTTTAACTCACTAACGGTGTCCTCAATAGCCACTACCCTATTCTTTACCTCCCTATACCTGAATGCAGAATACTCACTCTCCTCATTAGAAGTATTTTCCTACAATCCACATACTTTGACATTAACTTTATTAATCTCCAGGAGACACCATTTATCTAGTTTGAAATTACTTGTCACTCCCTCTTTAGTAATCCCTAGGATGTCATAAATTTCCTCCTTGTCGATGTGTAGGTAAGAGAAATCTTTCGAAAGAGGGTGAATATTAGTAACATCTATGTTTTCCTTGGCAGGGCCTTTCATTGGGGAGTGGCACATGGTTGTTCTTGCTTCACCAAAAATTACCTCCTCCCCAAATTTCTCCTTTCCTTTTCCATCTTTGACTCTAAGGGAAATAGAGTGTTGTTTACCCCTACTTTGTCCTTTGAAACCCACCTCTTCATTGCTAGTTTGGGAACCCTTCAACCATGACATTACCTTCTTGGCTTTCTTTTTTGGAGAGAATTTCTTAGTATAATCCTTTATTTTCCTTTTATCTTCGCCATATGAAGGAGTTGAAGATACCACTTCCACAAAGTCAACCCCATCTTCAGTTTCTTGCCATTCCTAATCTTCATCTTCTACAGGGGATTCAAAAATCATATCAAAATACTAAACAATCTTAGGTTTTTATTTATTCTTAACTCTATCCTTTCCTTTCAAAGGCCTCACAAGGTTTTGGGCTTTAATATATTCCATAATTAACAAAACCAAACTCTCTTGCAAGACCAAAAGCTTTGGGGTTTTCAAATGTTCTTTCATAGAGAAATCCAAAGAAGCGAGGAAATATAAAGAGAAACGAAACAAGAATTTTATGCCTAAAATGATTCAAGAAATTAAAATGGATGCAAAGAATAGCAATGTACCTACTGTTGAGAGTGATATAATGCATTATGACCTCTACTATCTCAACCCAAATGGGTTTGATGGGAAGCCTATCATAACCCCAAGAAGATTTTTCACCAACTTATCTCTCTCATTCCCTTTGAAAAATTGGTTCAGAGCTTCCTCGTTGGCTTTTCAGCCTTTGAAGAAATTTTTCCATGCACATGAAGCCTAGTTATCTGCACAATGACCTCCTCCATAATGAAAAATTCATTTCCATTCACAGAAAGGGTTTTGTTTTTCCACCCCTTGATAAACAGTTTGAAATTTTTAGGATCATAACCATGAAGCCTTTCCATATAGAGGGTAGGACCCCCCTCCTCCAGAATTATTCATACCTTGGGATTTCTATGAGTCTTGTTGCATGAGAGAGGCTCTACTCAGCTTTTGTCTCCTCCCATATTTACTAAGCTATTCTTGGTATGCAATCTCTAGATAATTCCTTAATTCTAGGTAAATACAAAAGGGGAAGACCCTTTTTTACCCATAAAACGTGTGAGACAACTAGGAGTCATTAACTCCACGTCCCATCCTTCATTATTTTTTGTGTTGAATATCATTATTTAGGATGGAAAGGGCTTCAAAGAGTACATCTGACAAGTACCTGTCCCATGATTTAGTGGAATGGCTTCTAGCTCCTTCATTGGCGAAGAAATCAACCAACTGATTATCTTCACACAAGATATGAGTTTTCTTAACATCATCAAAGGAATTAATCATTCTTAGAGAGTCATATATCAATGATTCACTCGACTAGCTAGGAGGATGAAGTTTGTTTAGATACCTTATGATATTAAGTGGGTCCCCTTCTATCCATACTTTCTTAAATCCTCTATCAAAGGCTAATTTAATACCATTGAATGTAGTCGTCGCTTCAACAAGGTGATTTTTCTAAGTTCCCCTTCAATCAATGGTTAGAATTAATTTAAATTAATGTTTTGTACTAACCATTGGCGGTTGGATTTAAACTGTCAGCTCATGAAAAGTGCTTGTAAAGGGGGTTGATTTCATTTTCGACCTTAAAAGATTGTTTAAAGGGGGGAGTTTTTCTATTTGGCATAGATTTTAAATGGTAAGTCAAAAAATTGATTGCGAATAGTTTTCGGAAAGCTCTTTCTAAGCCAAAAAAACTAATATCAAGATGATTTAAAAATTATGTTGTTTAACATAAATTTTGTCTCCTTATTTAACAGGACAACTTAAAGCTTCTAAGTGCAAAATTAGGCACATATGATTATTGTGTCTTTGGATTAGCCACTAACATTGAGAAATACTTTTTTGAAAGTGAAAATCACTTGCCCAATTCATTGGAAATGATATCACACTCAATTACAAAGTGCCATTATTTGTTACATTGAAATTGTTATATACACTAAAATATATAAAGTGCCAATTCAAGGGGGGTTGACATTGTCATTTTGTCTTGAGCACTTTATATTTCTTTTACATTTCTTTTGTGATTCTAATTTTTCAACTCAAAGAATATGAGAATGACTGAAAAGAATGATTGAAAATATTATCAACTCACCTACCATCATCTACTACATGAGATTCTAGAGATGCTTCATCAAGAGCATCCATATATCCTTTCTAGTAGAACATCACTTCTTACATTAGAATTCAAAGGCGCTTCACTGAGAGCATCCATAGATTCTTTACAAGTAATACTTCATATCACTTCTTTGTTGCCTTTTCTACACCAGTCTTCAAATGGAGCATTTGAGTAGCATGCAAAGAAGTCGTCATCATCTTATGGGGGGCTACATAGTCTCTCTTCATTATATCATTTCTCTTTTTGGAGAGGGGTTTTTATTTCCCACATGGTTTTTCTCCTTTTTCTCCACTATATGATAAATTTGTACATGAGTACCTAACATGGCCTAGTATTCAAGACTCATCATCATGCATACATTACTCCCTAAGTTGCACTTAAGGGGTGTTAGTGTAAATAGTGTCATTATTCACCTAGTTAGCTAGTCACCTTTCTAGGATTGACCTATTCACACCTAGCTTATGTTTACTTAGTTTTCTCATGCTTTTTTCTCACCTTATAACATCGAGACATGTGTCCTCATCACTTGAGACACCCATTGCATAAATACTTGCCACTTGCTCACACACTTATCAAGTGAGCTCACGAGTGTTGCACATTTGGAGGGTTAAACAATTGTTCAGTCCTACCTTCCTACCTCTTCATCCTTCTTATATATGCAAGGTTTCACATTGTACATTCAACTCAACTCATTTATCAATCTCTTGATAATGTAAATTAGACTTATTTGTGTGTAAGTGTTTTTGTGGAAGTTTTCAATTTTTGCTTTATGATCTTAGAAATCATAACAAGTTCCCTGTTATTAAGAGGTGAATGAAACTTGGAGATTGATAGTAAATTTATTACTATGTACAAGAGGTATTATTGGTCACGTGGAAGTAAGGAGAAGTGGTTTCCCAAGTTCAATCTATGTTTTAGTAAAGCATTTTATATATTTTTTATAATTGAATGATGTATTATGAGTTTTTTTTCCCTGAAAGGGTTTTCCATATATATTGTGTATTGTGTTTAATTTGTGTGCTTATAATTCTCATTTTATTTATTTTATGATTATTTGTAATAGCTAGTAACCTAAGATCCTATAAAAAACCATCTCTAAATATGTGATTTGTCTAAATACACGTCATAAAATATATACAATATCTCTTTTGGTAAACACACAAATCAAATATCTCATTTGGAAAACATGCTAACCAATACATTCAATATGCTCATTTGGAAAACACACTGATCAATGCATACAATACATCTCATTTGGCAAACATGTCAATCAATGCATATAATATCTCATTTGACAAACATGCCAATCAATGCAAAATATTAAAGGTGGTATACAAGAAAATTACTTCATACAAGAGTGCAAATAGCTCAAAGCAAGCCAATACATCATAACATAATGTCAATCATAGTAGTGGATCTAAGAAAAAGTAAACATATGAACAAGATGCAAACACCAAAGACATTACACAAGGGCTATTTGGTTGGGTGCACAAATATTCAAATTTCTTTGACTAAGTGTCAAGGATCAAGGGGTATCTATTTTGCTCAAGGCATGATTCCAACCTCATCCCTTAGCTATTAGGCCAATATTTTCAAAAACATTAGTGAACAATCTATTGCTCGAGTACACAAATAATCAAACTTCTCTGACTAAGCATCAAATGACTAAGAGGTATTTAATTTAGGCACATTGATAATCATATTTTGTTGACAAGTGTTAGGGATTGAAGGGTATCCAATTCACTTTTGGCACAATTCCAATTTCATTCCTTAAGGTTAACCCGCAATAAGCAAGTATCCAATTTTCCTTGGGTGCAATCCTAACCTCCCTTAAGATTGATCCATGTCAAGCAAGCATCCATCTCATATCAAACAAGTATCCCATTCACTTAGGATATAATATTGGCTTCATTTGTTAAATTTGACCTACAAAAATTATCTAGTTTACTTGAGTCATTATTTCACCCTCATTTCTTTATGTTTGCCTACATCAAACATGAGACACAATCCTATTCTCATCCCTTAAAATTGACCCTCATCTAAACTAAATAACTTACCAATATACCAAAGGGTTTCTAGCAGGAGGTTTTGAAAACAAATGGAATTGTTTTGTAATAAATATGAATTACGAATGAAGGAAATTACATTAAAATAATCACTCTTCTCGTGAAAATTGTTTGTCCTGGAAGACGATAGTCGAGATTAGGGCTTGGTTCCAATGATGTTAGCAGAGGTAGCATTGTTGTTGTTAAGCTGAGCGAACTTGTGATAATGTATATTTTAAAACCTCTGCAACTCCTAAGGCAACCGCTTAGAGTAAGCCTTCGCAGCATCTCCGACAAGCCGGTAAGTTTGTGTCTCACTCTTGTTTCGTGATTTAGGGTTTTGCTATTCTGTTAATCCTCAGATACATTGCAGGCGGTGAATCCCAAATTTCGTCCATTAGCAGATGACTCGCTCACCAGTGTAATTTTGGAGGTCGTATGGCGGGCTACTGCCTGCCACCAACGGAAAAAGGGTGCCCATGAAGGTAATAACAACGGCTTTAGTTTCTTTTTGTTTACATTGAATGAGTATTTGGTGTTTTCCCTTTCATTTCTTTTTGCTAATACTGAAGGAGTAAAGGGTGCTGCAGCAACCAAGACGTTATATTTTAAAACATCAGAGTTTATAGTTATGGCGGCTGATACAGATCCTCCTGCCATTCTTGATCGTTTGATTTCATTGGCCAAAGATAAGGTATTGATTTTTTCTCTCCTTGTACCATTTTGAATTTCGACTTTATTGCAACTTTTTAAGATAACAGATGGGCATTGCAACAATTTTAGGTTAACTCCGTATGTCATGCAATACCTGAATCATTCCTTAATTTGTGAGAGGCTTTCCTTCCATCGTCTCTCATATGTTTCAACCGTTCACTGACAATCTTTACATCATGTAGATGTTGCAAAGGTGAATTGATGGGATCGAAACTAATAAAATGAACACGGTTTGATGCTTATTGTGTAGGGCAGTAATCACATGGGTAAAATGGTGGGATTGAAACTAATTAAATGATGTTTGACATAGTACAAAACCCTTTTAACTGCAAAGATTTCCCATGATCAAATCCTCTGACTTGCTACCCTATTTTCTATGTTTGATGAATTGTAAGAGAATAAACCTTCATAACTTGCACAGGAACATCAAATTTTTGAACTCATACTGATGATGAGTTTTGAGCCATTTGCTGATGCCTCTGTGTATTTGTTCAAGTAGTTGTTTTCTTGCAAGTTTAGTGGATGCCTTAAGTTTTGTTATTAATCATTAGTTTGAAAATTACCGTTGCAGAAAGTACCTTATGTGTTTGTGCCTTCAAAAGTTGAATTGGGTGGTGCTTGTAAAGTGAATGGGGCTGTTGCAGCATGTTCTGTCTTAACCAGTGAGATGAGTCCCATTGAGGGAGATATACTACTGATCAAGGTCTGTATCAAGAATTATCTTTATTTATTTTTAATTCCTTGGAGGGTGTGTTCGAAAACATGTTTTTTTATTGTGTTTTTCTTACACATTTACAGGAGGCCATAAAAAAGCTGTAGAATCAAGGCTACAGGAGCATACATTTGGTTTTTGAAGGCATATGCTAATTTGGGGTTTAGGGTTTATCAATCTTGCAACTGTACCTGATGGTCTTCTGGATCTTACCATTACGGCCTGATTTTCATTCTTGAAAGAATAGATTATACATTTGTACTTTTATCATGATTAAATGTCACATTCAATGGATTACTGAATGATTTTTTTCCAAAGTGAGCTATGATTCTTTCATCAAATAAAAATAAAAATTCAACAGTTGCATTCTTACAATGGAAGATTAACATGCAGGCTCCATGTGCAAATTTATTGGTATAAATGGCATGATATGCAGGATGAAAATGTGTAGTCCATAGTTATAAATAGCTATGCAGGGGTATCATTGTAAATAATTTTATGGTAGGACATGGTGTAGGGTGATTTTATTTATCTCTTATGTTGGTGGTCTTCATTTTATTGATTCTTTTTACCCCAATGTAGATGAAATTGAGGTTTTGAACAGGGATGATGGATGTGACAAGTTTTGGCTTTTTGAAAGGCATGGAGAGTGCGTAGAATCTGTATATGAATTATTTTTGCAGCTTTCTACAAGCCAAAGCTAAAAGCGTGAATGTTTAGACAATGTATGAGATGTGTGCCTAAGTTAGAGGAGTGGAAATTGCAGCACTTGTTTGGAAGACTTGAAATCCGATTGTTCATTTCAAAAGTTTCATGCTTGTGTAGAGAAGCCTAGAAGGTGGGTTATAAATCTGATTCTGGGTCTCGTGCATGAAGATTTAGATAGTTTGGGTGGATGATGAGGGATAGCAGACTAGCAGGCATTTTTCTTATGTGTAGATAATCCTATTATCAACGATGAAGGGTGCTTTTGCTCCTTGATTGATCTTCTCTATTAGCCTATTTAAATGTTTTCCCAAAATTTTGATGCGAGTCTTTCAAGAACCATCTATGAAACTTGATCATTGTGAGCATGTGTTAGTTATTAATTGTTTTATTGATGCATCCATTTCGCATAATCATGTTGGCATTTCCCCAAAATTCTTCTTTGGCATGCACGTAATGTTTTGGTTAGCTTAATTCTTTTTGCACATGGTTTAATCATAGTTTCTTGGCACTGTGTTTGGGTTACATAATAGATCTGCCTTAATCAATTTGCTTGGGTCTGAGCTCCATTCTCATCAGCATTGGTCGACTTCAGTCTTGATTATTTGTTACTCTGAAGCAGTCCTAAAACAATTAAACCTTTGCTTGCAAACCAATGAGGTACAAGGTCACCTACATAAATGAATAGATTATAGTCTTGCCTTTGACTTAACTTTATGTTAAAAGCTCTCCCAGTTTGTGGTACTCATTTCCTCTTTCTTTTTGTTGTTCTGGTTCAATGTTAATATTATTTTTCTACAAAAGGAGTCCAAGCTATATCCAGTTCCACCGTGCAGAATGCTTAAAGAAACTATTAGCCATTGTGCAAGATGATTAGGCACTGTTCTTCTAAATGTCCTCATGCAGAATGCAGAGTCTGTCCAATTGCAATACTTGGTTTTATGTATAGAGAAATGATTCATCAATTCCAGGTCTCTTCGTTGACCATTTCCAAGAGGAGCATAAAGAGCAAATGAGAGAGAGGTCCTTAGAAACCCACAAGGTTCTCTCAAAATGACGGACGTGAGACTCCTACTTCCGACAATGAATGATAGCGTAGTTCATTCTCCCCTAGCTTGTAAATGGAGAGGTGGTTGGGTGGATTTATGAAAACATGGAATGCTGGTCTTATGGTTTCAAGACTTATTCCCTTGTCTGTATATAATGTCCTCTTGTGGACCAATGCCTTTAATGGTTTAATTTTTGTTTTTTGCGCTAAAGTTTTCCACATCTTGTGCAATGCTTATTGTTGGGCGAAGCTTTTAATGTGTTTTGTTTGCCCTTAAGACTATTGATTTATTGCTTTTATTTTGGTCAATATCTTGCTAGATCGACTCACAATGAACAGATTTTGCTTGTAAATTTTTTTTAATGAAAATAGGAAAATGGTGTCCATTTAATGTGTTTGTCACACTTCAGAAATCATTGCGAAACTAGAAATGATTGGAAGGCATTAGTTCATCGAGAGTTTTACCTATCTGGAAGTGTTGCCTTGAGGTACAAGTTCTTGGGTTGATGTGCTTAAAGCATCAAGGTTCTATCAAATTTAACACAAGCTAATCAAGGTCATACAATACTGAGTAATTTGTGATTGAAATTTAATTAAGTAAAAACAAAGCAGGTGCAAGTTCTTTAGTTGACATGTTAAACATCAAGGTTTTATCAAAAACTACATAGTTTTTTAGAGGTGTTTGTGTTAATTGTGATTTTTATCCATTTCTTAAGAATGTTTTTTTTAAATTTAACACAAGTTAATCAAAGTCATGATACTATAGCAAGTAATTTGTAACTTCAAAAATTATATTTCTTTACAGTGTCAAAAATTCTATTCATTTTAGTTTTCACATAAAAGTATGTTTAAGGTTTTATTTAGTCATTTGTCTTAGTATTTTTTCTAATCAAAGTATCAATGATGCTATTTTTTATGTTTTTGTCAAATTTAATGTTTCATTTGACATCTCACTTCATCCTCTTAGTTTGATCAGTTTTTTATTTTTGATATTGGACTCCAGCATAGTTACAGTAGTGTCTACCAAATCATGATTGATAAAACTCACAGTTTTCTATTTTTTAATCAACTAAAAATCTTAACCACATTGCTTCTCTTCTCGTGTTGAGTGGGCTCCTCTCATTTTCCCTCCTTACTTCAAATGGTTGCTCTCTCCTTGAATCCCTCTTGATTTAGAGAAACCTTCTTTTGATTTCCTCTCTTTATGAGTCTTCCTTGACTTAGTAATATGCTTCATATTGCTTACATTTAAATCTAAAAAATAAAATTATGTTCTTTAGATTATTTTAAAATTAATCATGGCTTTACATTCTCATATTTGACAATTAAGTGGATTATTGAGTTTACTTTTTTCTTTCCATACTCTAGCATAGGGATAAATCTCATTAGATTTATTTCACTGTTATTTCAAACTTCTATTTTATTTGTTAATTGTAGCCACAATTCTAAGTACACACAAATTTTCTATTTTGATGTTCATGGATTTGAAAGACCACAATCGAAACTAACCACTTTGACAAGCTCTTATACAACTACCCTACTTTCCCTTGTCCCATATATAAGTTTTTCATTAAACTCCACCCTACAAACTCAATCGTCTACACCTCTCTACACTGTCATTTTGTCCCTTTAAGCCTTTCTTTTCATTTAAAATATTCTTTCTTAATTTTTATTGTTTACTAAATTCTAGATTATTAATCATCATTATTTTGGGTTAATTTTATAGATCTCTAGCTCATCTTTCTGTCTACTCTTAATTTTCTACACAGAGGACTAGACCATGGCCACATTGTCATCCACACAGGTGCATTGACATCCCTGCATCAAAACTCAGTCTCTACACCAGAATCAAAATTTAGTCAATTGTCGACCAATTCTTTTATCTCTATGTACATTTTTAACATATTTCCTTATATAATCTTAATTCATTTATCAAAGCATTTTTTTCTTTGATAAGACCTAAAACTATAAAAATATTGATTGAATTAATAATTCAATTTTGTGCTTTCTGTACTTCAAAAAGGACAATCTAATTATTAATCTAATTAACAGAGTCCTTCCCCGCACCCCCAACACAAAAAGAAGTCGATCTCAGAGATGCTCGGCTTCAAAAAATTTAATAATATGCTTATCAAATTTCAGGTTATTGAATTCAAAAGTAGGTAACCAAACTCTGTCAATTGCCTGATCGCATTTCAGTTTCAGTTCCATTTCTTCGATCTCGATTGATTACTAACTGAAAACACAAATTCGGCTTAAGTAAAACCATAGATTAATCGCAGGGTTATCCTGATTTAAAAACAATTCTTTCCTCGGAATCAAACATTTGGCGTGACAAATCTTTTACCCGAGATACAATCCTCCAATTAGGTTAACCACTTCGGGTTCCAAATAGATTTGCTTAAATCCTGGTGGGCTCCAATACTTACCAGATGCAATATTTCTATGTTATTTTATTAATTACATTGAATCCAGTGCTGGCTCCGAGACCTCGGTTGAGAGGGTTTTAGTCACTGATCTAGACTTTGACTGCAGCAATCTCCAAGCCGAGACGACCAAGCCATATAATCCAGATGGTTGATAAATTTAGGGTTCACCAAACTGGCTGACTTTCCTTTACAGGCCCCACTGCAACTGCTGGACGCGATGTCTTTCTTAAATTTGGTTTTGTCGGCGGCTGGACTAGGAAGCAATACTTGGTGAGAGGACCCAGTAGTGGTGCACCCTAACTTCGCGGTTCTAATTATCCTACGTGGAAATTTCAAATCACTCCCAATTTTTTACAGCAGCTTACTTGGCAAGTCCCCTGCTTATAACTTTCGTTTCAAGGCCACATCATCAAATATGATGCCACATCAGCATGCTTTTTGTCAAGGTGTCTAAAAAGGCCCAAAAAAAAAGTGAGACCAATAGTTGTGCATTCACATCATGCTGATGTGGCATCACATGATTGGTTACTTTTTAGATCAAAAGAATACATTTTGTTTAATTATGGGTAGTAAAGTCACAACTATTCATTATATAAACAACTATTGGCATTATATAAACAACTATTGGGCATTATATTAACAAAAACATTCACAACTATTGGAACACGCTCCACTACTGGGTCCTCTCCCTAGTTGGTGGTTTTGGAAGCAATACGTTGGCAAGGGCTATTCAACACTCTTAACTATATTTTTAAGTTTGGGATTTTAATTAATTAAAAAATATCATCAAATGTTTATTTAAATTGTTGGATAGATAAAATGATACTGAAGTTTGGATTAAAAAATAAATAAATTGTTGGATAGACAATATGATATGAAGTCTAGATTCAATAAGAAATATAATGGGGTTGAACTCTATTGATTGGTTTTAGAATCATATTGAGGCAAACACTATGTGATTTAGACTTCTGATGTGACTTTTTATAAAATATGATTTTATTTTTAAAACTCAAAAAATATTTTAAAATATTTTAGTTATTGGTCTAATTTAGATTAATTAAGGTTTACTTTAACTCAAATTAATCATTAATCGATATTTATTATGTGAAGATTTTTTATTTTTTATTGTTTTGATAAAATGATATTATGAGATGGGAACACATGTTAAGATCTTGTCCATTCAAAGTCTTACAAAGGAATAGACCTAGTATCATGTTTGATAACTCAAATTTAGAGTAATATCATCAAGATGATGGCACTTGTTAAAATCTATACAATTGACACTTCTTGGTGAAATGAATCCAACCCCTTACCTAATAACACCAATGGAACAATATTTGTTGCGGTCTCGCTTTCTTAGTGCTAATTAATTGAATAAAATTGGATTCTCACTTGATAACTTTAGTCAAGTTATGGTTATGGTATTGAGAGGTTGACACTTGTCATGATCTTGTACACTCAGACATGACATAGGGCTAAATATCACTACATCAAAATACCAAGATAAATTTTATGAGTTTTGATACATCACAAAAAAGTGAAGAAATAGAGCTAAGGTAGGAAATCACCTTTTTAACTAAGTCAAACCTTTTAACCTTAAAACTTTTGAACTCTTGACTACAACTAACAATCTATAAACTCATGAACAATTATGAGTGACAAATCACATGGAATTTTCTATGGATAACCTTAATTTTTTGAAGAGCATTCTTTGCTTGAAATTTTACAAGATACTTTTCAAAGTTGATGCACGACTATTTAAGTAATCATGTCCCAAACTTAAACAAAGCCTCCCAAACTTAAACGAAGCCACAAAAAAAGGCTTTGAAATAAACATAAATCAATTCAAAAACTCCAATCTAGAATTAAAAGGGGAAAACACAATGAATTAACACTAGGATCACTTGCACAAGTTTAGCACTAACACAATGATTGTTTGAGCTTAGTTTACCATAGAACTTTTCTATGGATAACCTTAATTTTTCAAAGAGCATTCTTCGCTTGAGATTTTACAAGATACTTTTCAAAATTGATACACAACTATTTAAGTAATCATGTCCCAAACTTAAACCATGCCAAGATTTGAAATAATCATAAATTAATTCAAAACCTCCAATCTAGAATTAAAAAGGGAAAACACAATAAATCAACACTTCTAGGATCACTTGCACAATTTTAGCACTAACACAATGATCATTTGAACTTAGGTTTATCATTGAAGCTATCACTCAAAAACTTGTACAAGACATAAGAAGTCAAATATCAAGGTTTTTTCATGGATTCACTAGTCTAGTTCAAATAGGAAAAAAATCTAAACATTTTACTTGAAAAGTCTCTAAGGGGCAACAATGGGTATTTTGTTTGAAACAAAAGGAAATGCATACATATTTAGTCTACAAGACTTCCAAAAACTCAATCACAGGAAAACATTAGAATTATAATATACACATCAAATAATCTTGGTATTAATTAGATTTTGAAATGGCTCTTCTACTCTCACTCTCACTTGACATTGGTTCCCTACTCAACATTAAAACCCTACTGGCAAATGGTGGTTGACTGGTTGTCATTTCCCCTTTTGACATTATGAGACTTATGTTTAGAGGTTTGGGGCCTATGAATGTTTCTAATGGCTACATTTTATTTGTTCATATTCACATATGGCTTCAACATCATCTCCTTCTCATACAAAAGATTTTATGTCTCTCCTGGGTGTCGATTTTGGTTTGTTTGACCTTCATGTGCCTTTAGTTGGTGGTGGTCTCACATCATTAAATCCTCCTCCTTTGAATCTCTATTTTCTCTTTTCCCATGGTGATCTTTGATTTGGCCTTAGCTCAATCAACCTCCATGCCTTTTTTGGTGTTCCTATTATGGAAACCTACCTTTGTGCTACTATTGGTGGTCCTTTTCTATTGATTTTGGTTCATCTTGGGCACAGTGTATTGGTGGAGATAAGTTTGGTGCTTTAATTTCATGTTGTGAATGATCCCATGTGACCATAACTGGCTTAGGGGTTCTTTCATGCCCTTTGTTGTGAGGCAAAATACAAGCTCTTCCTTGCTCACAATCCTCCCCTATGGTGGTTTGTGGAAATGATGTGATTGAAGATGAGGATTTTTACCTTTGATGGGGCTTGGTCTATAAATTCAATAACATGTGGCCTTCTCTTCCTAACCTACATTGTTGGGTTTTGGATTCTTCAAAATCCTTCATAAATGGTGTTGAGTTCCATCAATTTCTAATAAACTTCATGCAACTAAGGATTGCATACAACTCAATGAATATTATAAACTAATATCAAGTAGCCTATTAAGTTATGATGTACTACATTTACCTACCAACTCAGGGATATATCTTCTTGGTATCCATGTGTCAATATTATATGTATGACAATAGATCTTTAGAGATTGAAATCATAAAGTTGTCTATAGCAGGAAAAATCTAAATTTCACAAAACAATTAAATAAATGATGTGTTTAAACAATAAATATGATTTATAAACTCTTTATTCAATCAATAGTTATACAATAGTTGCTACAAGTTCATTGTAGATGTTACAAGTTAACTAAATCGACCTATTGACTGTATTAAATTTGAATGTAACAAACAAATCTAACTATGATTAGTAAAATATAAACTAATAGGATAAAGATTCAATTGCAGTCCACCTTAAGTGGGCTCTTTCTTGGATTAAATGCACTCTTCTCTTTCTCCTCTACTAAAATATTAACTAAATCAATACATCATGTGGTTTATAATATTAAAATAATGAAATAAACTCATGTGATAGAAAAAATTATCTTAGATTATCTACTCAAATTTATAAAAAGTTCTAGTATTACACTTATCCAGTCACTCCCTATCACATAGTTGTTAATAGCTAGTACTACACTTATCCAATCACTCCCTATCACATAGGAAGAGGACTTTGTTTTCTAAAAATAGAAATGAAACTAAGAAACTGAGTTCGAAACAATTAAAGAACACATTTGTTGGGACATTCCAATCTATGTAACAAAGAAAAACAAGTTGTTGAGAAATATGGGGTTGTGTGGTTGAGTCATTTTCATTCCTCTGTAATCCTATCCATCTTTCTAGAGAATGGGTATTATGCCACCTACTCTAACATCCTTCCTTATTGTTGGTGAGGCTAGTCCTTGACTATAGATAATATATTGTTATAGTTGTACAATAGCTCAAGTAAGTTGTGATATTGGCTAAAAGCACACTAAAAACTTGGTTGTGGGTTGTCATCCTTAATTATTGCAGGAAAAAGTTAGTTCCACAAAAAATATTTACTCTATGATCATCACAACTAGAATAACATATCATGTTATTTTAAAATTAACTATTTTAACACACAACCATTATTAAAACATCTTAGAACTAACACGGTGCTCTTATTCCAATACGAATTAAAGGTCTTGGTTATAAGATAAGAATGTTTGTGGAAACATTCTTTAAAATAGGAAACATAAGCAATAGACAAATGCAATTACAAAACCCATTGCACCCCCCAACTAAGCATGTTGCTTGTCATCAAGCAACTAAGGCCTTCCATTGTACATAAGGGTGATAAGCCTAAATTGAAACAGTTTAGTTGCCCCCTCACATTGCCTCAAATAGAACCCTTCTTAAACTTATATCTATTCCCATCTAACATCTTCATCCTATGCAACAAAAATATTGTTTCCTCACCAATGTGGAAAGGGAAACCATATGAGATGTTGAAATGTGAGCAGAAGTTATGAAAGACTATTTTCTTGAGCTAGGTTGATGTATCGTTGTGCCCTACTAATTGCTACATGGTGATTATATATTGAATAAATATCTTTCTTGCACAACTCTATAGTTAGTTCTTACCACCTTTCTTTGCTAAAATCAAAGGATCCCTGACCAATTTTTATAACCAAATATCTAAACATGGAGTGATCAACTGGTTGGTCTCGTTGAAGTTTTTATGCCACTAGGTGTATACTCACTAGGTGTATCCATTCATCTACCAATTTATATGGGCATCTAGCCTCTCCCTTGATTTGTAAAGGAATATATTTTTCTTGTTTTGTGTACCTTTGCATTTGTTCCCCTCTAGTTTTCTCATTTCTTATGAAGGAGGCCAATGTTTTGAGCTAGACATCGCCTATGTAGAGGATTGGATTATATTATAAATCATATTGAACAACCAAATCATGGAGGTAAAACTCACACAATTAGATCTAAAGCTCAATCACAAATGCTTGATGGACCCCAAAGAAAGATCTAGGTGGGTACTTTATGTGGGAGATGAACAATAAATCTACACAAACTAAAAACTAATAAGTTATTTTATAAGGAATAAGGCATAAACCTTGTTAGGGGGTGATATTACAATTTATCCTATCACTTTCTTAGTTTTCTCCTTTTACATGTTTTTTTCGATATCCCTTTTCTCCATTTCCTTAGTAAATTTATATTCCATTCTCTTCTTCTCCCCAACCCAAGTTCTCTACATAAGCTTAATTTCCTCATCCTTTTCCCTAGAAACAATTCAAGGGATGTTTTATTTGTTTGTATATTCATTGTCTATAACTATTTGGAGGTGGATAAAACTCCTATAAATTTATATTTAAGGTTCTTGAAGTAGAGGGGCAATTTTCTCATGTGGGAAGGGTATTCACACATGCATATTTTTTAGGCCTTCTTGTTGCTTTTTAATTTCTTTATTGGACATTTGAGCCAATTTATCTAGTTCACTTCGCTACCATTCATATGTCCTAATTTGTGATTTCAAATATTGAATTCTCCATAGTGAAATATGTAACTCACTAGTTTCCTCTATATCTCCAAGAATTGATTCTTCTTCCAAGTCAAAATTTAAGTCCACCAACTTAGAGGAGGGAATATATTCTCTATCTATGTGGAAACCAAATATATTGGAAGTACCAAAATTCTCACTCCCCCATGAGAAAATAAATTTTCACTCTCCCCATTGAAAAATAGTTCCTCTTGCTCATTATCCATGTCTATTTGAAGGAAGACTACTTTAGAAGCTAATGCAATGATACCTCAAGTTAACCCCTTTACTATGGGATGATGAGAATGCCTCGGCTAAACATATGTTAGAGTCGGGGTAATTTTTTATTTATTTTTATCAAGCCTAGAAGAAGAATGGGTGACCTTCTATTTCCTTTTAATAGTTCAAGAAGAGGAAGGGACAAAGGCACCTATTGGTCATTTTGATGAAGTGACATATTCAAGGGAAAGTGCTTCATGTACAAGGGAGAATACTATAAGTACAAGAGATGTTGCATGCACAAGATACATTACATGTTCATGGGAAGGTGTTGCATGTACAAGAGATGATTCATTCTCATGGGAAGATGGTGTGGGTATAGAAGAGGTTGTTGCATGCATGGATTGTGTGGTTGCAAGTATCTCCTTAATAAATTGATCCTCTTTTTCTTGTATTAGAAACCTTCTTGATTTGGAGTCTTTTACCTACCAGGTTTAGGTTTGTCTAAACCTTAGCCACCTACCATGAGGGCCCATATTTAGGTAGTTTATAATATTACCTAGTTCCAAAAATTATTTCCAAGACACATTTAAATATTGATCATGCATGATTTTCTTAATAAGTAATTGGATAAAACAATGGTGAGATTATATAGTAGGTCTACTTTCTAGCATTCCTTGGCCATTCTATTCAATAAATTGAACAATAAATTTGGAACATTGATCAACCTATTATGGTGAAGGTGGCTTAACAATTTAAAATGTATAGTGTATAACAAAGATTGCCTACCTTCACAAGTCAGGTAATTTATTATGTAGATTGCTACTTTGACTTAGAAGGTCGATAATGAAAATGTTTGGTCCCCTGTAAGGAGTGATCAAACTACTCCCTTGTTTGTGCAAAATCATCTTTGGTTGTAGTCATATTAGCTCTTTTTGGAAATTTCTTTCTACCTACAAGCAACCCAAAGACCTCTACTATAACTACTTTAGAAGCATCCACCCTTAATCCCTTTATGATTTCCTCAATATTGGATAATTTATATTCAAAATGGTGGGTGATTTTATCATTATTGACACTAATATTTGAAAAAAAGCTAACCACCCTACTTGTTGAAAGATAGAGATGCATTTCTACTTATTCAAAATTATAGTGTTGTTTGTTGGATCTCTACAAATGAGGTCACCTCCCATGTTGTGTTTCTTAACCAATGTGACCAATTTCTACAAACAATAATCTACTACTTACCTCTACTTTCTACTACTATTGGGCCCTAGTTATGAATGTTGCTAGTAATTTTTGTAGAGAGGATTGCTTTTCTCAAACAATACGAGTATTGGTTTCTTGGTAAGTGATTTTTTGGTAAATTATTTTAAAAATGAATATAATTTCCAAAAAAGATAGGAAAATTTTAGGCTTAGGTTGAAGTTTTAAATGTTCTCACATATGTAAGTTTGCAAATCTTTATAAATCCAATGCCAAATCATACATCCAACTTTGTGTAAGGTAGTGATTACACACATGATGATGATGATGATGATCTATGTAATGTTTTTAATATAATATAAGTTTGACCTCATAAGGGTTGAACCACTTTGTTACCTAACATTTCTTTTACACATATTGATGCATCTATACATGCACCTGATAGTCCTCTCTATATCACCAGTCGTATTAATGACAAACCTACACCAAGGATATTCATTGATCATGTATGTCTAGAGAATGTGATCACTGAAGAATTCTTGTTTGTGCATGAAGTTTATAAAGATGCTTATGAACAATAAAAATCATGGATAAAAACTCATGATGGTTTCATTCACCCTATGATAGATTTGATAAATCTCCCACTCAAAGTTGGACCAAAACAATTAGATGTTTCATTTACCATCATCTCAACATCGAACCAATTTCATGTAAAGCTAGGTTATCCATGGTTATGATCCATGAATGCAGTCCTGTTAGTAATCCATAAATCCATAAAGTTTCCATTTGAAAATGAAATATATATTGTTCATCATAGTGGATTCAAACCTATGGCTTTCCATGGAAATTTTTTACTAGATTATTTTTGGCCTCAACCTATAGAACCCATTAAGCCTCATGAGGATTTATTTTTCTTATCATATCAAAAGTTTAAAGCTAAGCACATTTCTGAGTTATCCCTTAGTAACATTCCACCTGAGGATGATCGGTCTATGGTGACTTCTATGGTTGTTCCTCCCACCCCATAGGTCATGGATGAACCCATGTCCAAACAAGATATCCTCCCAAGTACACTAGACATATATGTTTTGGTTCCTCCTTCAATAACATATAAAAGACCAAGAGATAACCGTATGATCACCTTTGTGCCACTGAAAGAAAAACAAATTTATAAACTTAAAGATAGGGTAGTTTCCCAACCCTCAATAGTCCCTTTAGTTCCTCCTCCAAAGGAAGAAAAGATATCAATGGTAGAGAAATTCTCTCTTACCCCTTCACAAATTGAAACTCATACAAGAAGAAATAGAAATGCTAAGGAGTGTAAGCATAGATGTCATTCCATTGCTTTCCAGTTGGCTAAAAATAATAAAACATTACCGAATGACCAAATACCTACCTAATCCAACCTCGATGAATTGCATCACACCCATTGATCCTCATCATCACCTTAATCCACTTCACCACCCTCGTCGAATCATGCCATTGAACCTTACATGTCTCAACCTAAAAAATAATGAAACAATAACATATGATTGATATTATCATTAAACCACCTATTGCGATAAACTTGGATAGTAAAGATGAAGATGCTAAGATCAATGAACAAATGCATAATGAATTATCTTTGTTGTTCTCAAAATCTATGGATTTAGATGGGGGAAACCATGATGATCCTCTTGATGAGAGTGACTCAACATGTTTTGAACCTGGTGATACTCCTTGTATGACACTTGTTGTAGTCCCTTTGGATAGTTGTTTGTATTCCATTTATGATGAGCAATATTGGGATGTAGATAATTTGCTTTAGTTCGGATTGCATGTGCAATACCCTCTATGTATGTTTTATGTCTTTAGTGTGTTTTCTTGCACATGATGTGATCTCCCATATTGTGCTTTGTATGTTATTTTCCTTTAGATGACCCTTGTTGTTCTTGTTGACACAAAGATATAAAGGAAACAAATCTATTGTGGTATTCAACTATTTGTACCTTCATTCTTCTATATGTCGTAAACATTTTATTGTCCTATATTTTCCTTTTGGGGATGATACAAGGTGTCAATACATTTTGGTCTCTTCCATGTTGACCAAAAATTTTGTTTGTTATCTTAATGTGTCATCCTTCTATTGTGTTTTTTTTCCACGAGTATCTAGGGGAATGATGTCAATTCTGAGCTTAATCATATTATATATTAGCAAAGATGTATACTAACCTTGAATGCGTGGATCCCGAATGTGATATTTTGTCTTAAATTATGTGGCTTTGTCTTAGGTGCAACCCCTTATCATGAGTTAGCTTTATTTGGGAACATATCATTGGGTCAATGTAGGATCATGGGGGTCCAAACTAGGCCTCTAAGTGGCGATGAAAATTCAAAAAATTAGAGTTAGGAAACTTGACATAAAAATTTGAATAGGTTATTAACTAATTTGAAAAATATGTAAGAACAAAAGTTGTAGAAAATTGAATGTAGTTTCTAGGTTACTAGTCCCTTTTTCAAAAAAAGTAAATTTGTTTTGAGAAATTTTGAAATTTCAATGCAGTGGTACTCAATTTTCAGGAAAAAGATAAGAAGTAGGTGTGTGTCTGACTACCCTAAGTACAAGAAAAACATAAAAAAAATTTCTAAATTTTTAAATATAAGTAGAGGACACATGTCCGGATGTGCCAAATTTTTTTTTGTAATTTTTTTCCACATAAATAATTAGTTATGATTTTTTTACTAGAACTTTTCAGAATTATTAAAATGTTTGTGTCTGACCACCATAACTTGGTCAAAAAATTATGAAATTCATTTTTTTTTATCCTATAGTATGTGAAGCATAGAATGTGGTGCATCTTGTAGATTCAAAAAATGTTAAGTAGTTTGAAAGTTGTAGAAGTTTTTTAATCAGCCTATCAATCAGGACTTTAGACATAATGTAGGTAGAAAATCAAAAATAATTATTTATTTAATTCAAAATAAGGAAAAAGTTATAGTGGTGGAAAGCTAACAATTTTTTCTATAAACCCTTTTCGTTTGATGAAATTCGGGTAAAAAAAAGTCATCAACCACAAGGGCGAATTTCGGAAAACTAAACAAGTTTTCAAAAACACGTTTTTTCGGTTGACTTTCCAGGTCAGGGAATCCCAAACCAAATCCTGAATGGATATCCATTATTAGATAGATATTCGTTAATTATATTTTTGTTATATTATTTATAATACATAATAGTATATAATATGTATTATATATGTATTATGTATTTATAATACATAAATATATAATATTATGTATTATATATAATATATTATATAGTATATTATATATTATGTATTATTATATTATATATTATATTGTATACTATATAGTACATATATTATTATATTATTATATTATATTATTATAATATATAATATTATGTTATATATTAATATATATATTATATATTTATTGATGTGTGGCCAATTCACAAGAAAGAGAGAGAGGGGGAGTGGGAGGGACTTGAGAGAGAGGGAGAGAGAAAGACCTAAGAGGGATGGGGAGAGAGAGCTGAGAGGGAGAGAGAGAGAGGGGGGGAGAGAGGGAGGTATAGAGGGAAGGATAGAGAGAGATATATAGTTTGGAGGGAGAGAGGGAGCGAGGGAGAGAGAGAGAGACTTGAGAGGGAGAGAGGGAGAGAGAAAGACTTGAGAGGGAGAGAGGGAGAGAGTCTTGAGAGGGAGATGGATAGAGGGAGAGAGAGAGAGTCTTGAGATGGAGAGAGAGAAAGAGACCTGAGAGGGAGAGAGGAAGCTCTGAGAGACTTGAGAGAGAGAGAGGAGTGGGAGGAACCTGAGAGTGAGAGGGAGAGACAGATGGAGAGTTGAGACGAAGAGAGGGACAAAGAGACAGCGAGAGAGGGAGAGAGAGAGAGTTGAGAGGAAGAGTGTTTTCCCGTGTTGGGATGGGATCTAGAATAAGAAGTGATACAACCATTAAAAAAACCATTGCAACTCAATTCAACATTCATGCCATTAAAACCTTCAAGTTTAATAACATGTCATTAGATCATTCATGTAAAAGACCATAAAATCATCATGAATAAGAATCACTATCTTCCAATCATGGTGCATAAACAAGAACATTATGCAACTTTCAAACAAAATCCTTAGAAGACATCAAGATACATGTTAATTAGATTGTTCATGTGAAATCTATACAATGATTATGATCAACAAATAAGTCATCAGTCAACCATGATGCATGAATAAAAACTATATATGCACACTATATACATTAACAAACACTAAATTAATAGATTATTTAATATTTATTACTAAATTTTTGTCTCATCATTATCCTATTAAATATTCATAAATTCAACACTAAAAATATCCATCCAACCAAATTCTTTATAAAATATCCATCCAAGATCAATTTTTTTATAAATATAAGATCATTGTCTTAATAAAGCTTTGTGGCTCTTAGTTGCATCTATTCATTTCTTTTTGTTTTCCTCTTTAGATTGGGACTGTCTCGTTTCCTCTAGCCATCGTTGATGCTTGTATAAGTCCACTTCCATCGACCTAACCGCATCAACAACAATTTGCATTTTTGATGCAAAACGCCTCAATAATGGGTGAACACATTCTTCATTTTGAATAGTGTTAACTTGATCTTGAATGGTTCTAGCATTCACATCAACTTGTTCTCGAAAGCCAGCATCATCGGGTGTAGGTGGTGGAGGTGGGGGGTTTCAAGGTGGAGTGGTTGGAGCTGGAGGGTGTGTATCCATGATTTAGATATAAGTGAACCTGCATTAAATTTGTAATTTAAAAATGTAAGATACATGTTTAAAATCTCCTTAAACCATTCAATATAAATGACTTAATTGAATACAAATGAAAAAATGTGTAAAGCTTATTTATGTCTAAGGCATGTAAATGGAAAACAAATAATTGTTAAAGTGATGTGAAATCTCATTTACAAATACATTAAATTTTTACCTCGTTGCAATGTGGAAGTGTTAAGCTCCAAATTGATTCAACAAAGGTGGAAGTGTTACACTCCAAATTTCCAATACTAAGTGAATCTATATACATAGTTAGTAATGGTTAAACAAAACTTTTCCCTGCAGCCATAGGCAAATGGGAAAAGTTAATGGGTAATAATCAATGGGCTGTGTGAGAGGCTATCATTTGTATATGATTCAATATAATAGCCTCCTGCATAGCCCATCGATTATTACCCATTCACTTCACCCATTTCCCTATGGTTGCAGGGACAAGTTTTGTCTAGTTAGTACTAACAATGGATCTAGATTCACCAAGAATTGGAAATTTAGAGCACTTACAACAAGGATCCTTTCTATTTTGAGAGCTGAGGAGAGTCAAAACAATTAAAATTTTGAAAAACAAATTGTTTAGCAAAGAAATACTAACTTAAAAATAAGAAATAAAGCAAGAATTTAAGAAACATGAAAATAAGTGATAAAGAAGGAAAAATAGACAAGAATGTAAAACAGTTTTTAAAAAATGGACAAAGGGGGTAATGAAAGTTCTATTTTATGTTTGTTTAGTATGCTAGGTTCAATTTTATGTTTTTTTTCTAGAAATGAAGGTTCCATTTTTTTGTTTTCCACTAACTAGGGTTTCAATTTTTTTTGTAAGTTTAGATAGAAATGAAAAAATTCAATAAATCTACAAAGAATTCAAAAAAAAACTTAAATTTATCACTAATTAGCAAAAAAAATTGAAAAAATACAAAAACAACATACCTGGAGGTCGCTAGAGGTCATTGCTCAACTGTTGTGTCGCCAAAATGAGGCAGGGTTCCTGAAAATGAGGAAGAATTCGCGTTATAAAGTCCTCAAAGAAATGAATATCCGTTACTAACGGATATCCGTTATTAATGGATATTCATTTATTATATCATAAATTTATTGTATATAAATATACAATAATATATTTCACATGTAGGTTTTATATTATATATTATATAATATATATGAAATATATTATATTATATATATTATATTATATTATATATATTATATTATATAATATATTTTATTATATAAATTATATACTATATATTATATATTATATAATATATTGCATATTATATATATTATATTTAATACATTGTCTCCATTTGAAAACGATGCAACAAAACATGTATCCACTCAAAACAGATATTTGTTTAGATCGGATATCCGTTATGCAACACCATATTGATTTTTCACGAGGCATCAATATCCAATGGAGTTAGTAACAGATATCTATTAGAAATGATATCTATTTTTTCTATTATAAATTTATTAAATATAAATATACTATATATTAAATATATTATAGTATATATTATATATTAAATATATTATACTCTATATTATATATAATATATACTATAATATATATTATATATTAAATATATTATACAATATATTCAATACATAGTATCCCTTTGAAGTCTCCATCTTCCTTTCAGATATATTGTTTAGGGTTTTGGGAGAGGGGGAGAGGGGGAGAGTGGGAGAGATTGGGTATAGGGTTTAGGGAGAGAGGGAGAGAGGGAGAGTGGGAGAGAGTGGGATATGATTTATATAGTGGGTATAGGGTTTATAGAGTGGGATAGGGTTTATAGAGTGGGAGAGAGGGAGGGAGAGGGAGGCAGTGGGAGAGAGGGA
>VDFB02075321.1:222319606-222361294 GCA_007258455.2 Sequoia sempervirens | reverse complement strand
TGTTAATTAGAGAATATTAAACTATTATCGAAACAAAGAGAAGCTCAATAATGTAATGCACTTTTCAATATAAGAAATGTATCATTTGAAGCATCAAACCAATATGCAAAGATGAAAGAAAGTGCTAAATTTTTACTATGGTGGTAGAAAAATGATTCTTTATACCCTGAATCCATGCTATGCATCATAATTTGAAGTTGTTTCCATTCCAATGTTCTAAGTTTAGTTTGTTTGTATGGCTTTGTATAGATACCACATTGTGTTGTGTGTGGATTTGGTTTCAAAGCTCTGTTTCTTCATTTTAGTGGTGACATAACTCTAAAATTTGACTTTTGTGCATAATAGGTTAGTGGAAAAATTGACAGCTCTGAAGGGTTTAGAGGATCGATTGAGATAGATACACGGATATTTGGATCTTGTTGTTGATGGGAGGCTTCAACTTAACCATGTAATTTTGTACCATCTGCAGGTATGCAAAAGTTTCTCTACTTACATTCATTCTTGATCATAAATGTTGTAAATGATATTAATGCTTCAAACTTGAGATTCGTTTCATTGTTATAATGATCAAAATGTTATACTTTGCTATACATTCAAGCATTCTCTTGCCCCCTACCCTTTTCTCTCTCCCCCCTCCTTTTAAGAAATTTCTTTGTCATAAAATATTCACATTTCTGTCTCATTTACACAAATTTATTTGAAGAGCTAGGAGTGAATAAAGATATGTAAAAGATGATGGATTATGTCTAAACAACAACTTTCCATCTTATAGCTAATTAAATCCTTAATATTTGAATAGTTTAGAGCTCAAATAATGCTTTGGCCTTATGCATGTGTAGCTTAATAAAGGAGCCTATGTGAAGATTGAAATTTAAAACATCACTTTGGTATTTTTTCTTAGGCAATGAAATGATATTTTGAGTAATACAAACCTACACACACATTGATATTTTTTGGCATTGCATTGAAGAAATTGTTTTCTCTTATACCTACCCTTAGCACATGGAGGTATATAATATTCGTTTCTGGGTTTATTATGTAAGTAGTTAATTTCACATAGGAAGACTAAAATCTTCTTAATGTCATGTGTCAAGTGTGAAAACATATGAATCACTTGCTGAAGGCACCATTTTGTATTCATCCAAAAATTGGTTTGTTCTTTTTTTTATGTTTCTTGCATGTGATTTTTTTAGGCTCTAGAGATGTAGCTCAGCTCTTTCCTTTGTACTTTTCATCTATTTTGATGATTACAGTAGATTGTCCTCATAATTTTTCATGTAGATCTGTTTGTAACCTTATTTTCTACCAATCAATTTGCAAACCACTCACATATTAAGGACCATTTCACTAACTTGTAGTCATCCATTACTTCATATGTTGCAGGTTGTGTCTGTGTGCCAATAAATCCTGATGATTGCGAGAACTTTAATCCTACAAGTGTACCCAATCTTGCTCAAGTAAAAGTCTTACCTTATTTTATAGTACTTTAAATGGTTAATTGAAGGTGCTTATGTAGATTTGAGATAGTTGAACCCTGAATTAAAATATGGTATTAGATGGATAGTATAATGATAAAACTGAGGTCCATTGAACACAAATTACAAACATAATTTATTGGACTATGAATAGTGTTACAATTATAATTATTTCTCCTTTACCTACTTGTGCATTAATGAAAAAGATAGATCCCTATAAATCTAACCATGAAAATGTTGAAATCTGCAGTATCTGTAGGACTCTGGAAACTATCAAACATATTCTTTTTGAATGTTTTTATGCTCAGGAAATTTGGTACTTATTCTACCATAAGTTGAAGGTCTGGAATAGCAATGGTAAAATTAATTGGCATGATATTATGTTTTGTAATTTCAAGCTCAAGTTTGATTGTAAGTTATTTTGGTATTTCTTATCCAATGAGATCATGTGGCATTTGTGGAAGGTGAGAAATTATGATAAATTTAAGGGTATCAAGAGGGTACTTACTGAGTCTTGCAAGAGACTCAATTTCTACTCTGTTGCTCTGCAAATTTCAACTCTTGTGGAGATCTCAATGGAGAATTTCTTGAAGTCAATAATTGAAGGTGCTGCTAACAATACCAGAGAGGATTTGAGAAGTGGACCCGCCTGTAGGTTGAGCTTTGGAAGAGACCGTGCTGTTCCAGCAAACATTTGATGAGCTCCAGAGAGCAATTGATGAAGCTACAAGCCTAGAAAGATAGCACGGACCCCAGTAGTTGGACCCCCAAGGAGAAACAATGGAGAACCTTGATATTGAAGAAGTCAACAATGAGGAGAATGTAATCAACACTATGTATTGTTTACACTGATTTGAATAGCAACAACCTGTGGTGCTGTTAACAACAATTTGTATTGTCTATGTTGGTTTTGAAAACAACTGGTGCTTTTTGGTTTCTTTCTTGTTGTGTAAAGTACTGATACAGTATATTTCCTATTATGGAAATGCTTTGATGTTGTACTGATCCTAATGCCAGATAGGCATTTTCATGATATGTAATGGACCTTAAACTATTTTCAATACAAAAAGAAAAAAAAGATAGCAGATATTGGAAGTTCATTACATGTCTCATGTATGTGTTAGTATTTTAATTTTGTTTAAGTTGTTCAAGAGCTTGATTAGGTCAAGAATATGTTCTACAAGCTCTGTTCTCTTGACACTGCTCAACATTTTCCCTACACATTTTCTCTTGAATCCAGACGGTTCTTAACTCCTTCCCTTGTTAGCCCTTGGTTGTTCTCAAGTGTAATGCTTTTTCTATGCATCTTTTAGTCTATATGTATGATCAGTCATCTCTTATGAAACATGGATAACCTTTCATGGAATTTTTGTTGTAATTAGACAATTGCCATTGTGAGAATAATCATTTAATTTGTATGGAAGTAAGTTTTTTTCATATTATTTGACTTGGTATTGTAAGCTTGTCTTTGCAGGATTGTCTCAGGGGGAACATCAGAACTGTGATGATAGGTAGAGTTGTACAACACCATAAATCATTTGGCATTATCAATATATTTCTTATAGAATACTCTATGCAAGTAAAATGGAATGTGCAATGACAATTGTTCTCGAATTCAAATCTAAATATAAGTACATTATACACAAGAAGATGGTATCTTTTCTATGATTTAAAGAACCCCAAAATAAGAAAATTAATAGGTTCCATTTTTTTACTTGCTCCTAGACACTTTTTTAATTGGCGAGACCCTCAGAATGTCTTGCTGATAACCAACAGTGTTCAAAACTCTTGAAGAGGTCAGATCGATGTGACATTGGATCTGTCTTGCTGACGAAAGTCATTGGCAAGACATGGACTATCAGAGTGAGTTTTCTATCATGTGCCGATGATTGATCTCTCACTGATGGGTTGGCTTCAGTGGTCATCGCCAAGAGTCTCCGCGATGGTACATTTCAACGAATATTTTTTTTATAAAAAAATTGCATTGTTTCGTCGTAATTTTGATGAAAACCATCGACAAATCACCGAAAAGGTTCGACGAAGTTGCTATAGCTGCAATGAAGGCTTCATCGTAATTCCTTTCCCAATTCATCACAATTTCAATGAAGTCCACCGACGAATCACAAAAAAGGTCTGATGAAGTTGCTTATAGCTGCGACAAAGGCTTCATCGTAACACCTTGCCCATTTCGTCACAATTTCGACGAAGGACACCGACGAATCAAATAAAAGGTCCGGCGAAGTTGCTTAGCTGTGATGAAGGCTTCATCGTAACTCCTTGCCCATTTCATCGCAATTTTGACGAATGCTATTGATGAATCACATAAAAGGTCCGACGAAGTTGCTTAGCTACGACAAAGGCTTCGTCGTAACTCCTTGCCCATTTTGTCGAAATGGTGATGAACGTTTGGTGTTGTTTCGACGATTCAGAAGAGCCATTGCAATTGCATTTTGGTTGTAATTCGTCAGTGGATACACAAAGTTTTCATTGATATTCTGAGGAACATCCAAGTCATTTTATGATGCCGATGACCGACGAATCTGTGCCGTTATTTCGACGTTTAATATGTCATCAGAATTTCAACGAAAAAATGGCGATGAAATTATTTTTGTCATTTCATCGCTTTTCTGACAAATATTTGTCGAACGATCGACGAACGTCCGTCAGAAAATGGAGCCAAATTCAGTAGTGTGGGGACTAGGCATTTTTATATGATTCAAGGGAAAACTCTAGTCCAGATGGCTGGGACCCTATGAAATTAGTCAAGTCTATCCTAATGGAGCAGTCAAGCTGCATACCATAGATGCAGTTAGATTTTCTCATGGCCACATATTGAAGCTATATAAAAAACCATTACAAAAGGATGATTTCATTTTCTATTTCAGAAGTATGGTGCACACAGCGATACATATATTGATTCAGATACATAGAATGATATTTCAGCAGCACATGATATACTAGGCACTTCAAGTGACCCAGTGATTGAGCTACACAACTCAATCCTTGAGATCACTCATGATTAATTTCTTAGTTTACCTCACAAGCACACACAACACATTTATAATGATGTTTATATTTTCTCCAGAGGGATATGTTTTTATTCCACATTCAACAAGGGTCTTGATGTCCTGGGGACTTGTAGCATAATACCTACAATATTTATAACAGGTCATATTGCTAAAAGTACCCGTAGCATTGATTGACAGAGAAAAACAAAAATTTCAAATTTCGTCGCACCACATTCATTGTAGTACACGCGCCTTCACTTCACAATATTCACCTGCATATCCATCTTTTCATAATAATTACCCCAACACGAATATTTTATTTCATGCTGCTCATTCCACTTTTGAACGCTTCAAATGTCACATCCATCTCATCATCTTACATCTACCACCTCACAATCTATTCATTTGCAGTGATTTGAGGTCACATCATATCATATTTCGGTTGCATGCTTACAATTTGCACTCACCAAATTAGTTAGTCTTTTCTACCAAATATGCAAGGTACACTATCATAATTAATATAGATTTCTTAAAAGCTTTCATAATGTCTTTTATATTAACTCATGCATACGAAATGTTCATATCATAAATTTCCATCCTTTTTAATTATACCATTTCCTACTCCCAAGTCGAAGTGCAGTCACTTCAATCATTAAGTTGGGGGGAGGGTACAATTGTACAACTCAGTCAATTTTTTTGAAATCCACCACCCAAATCAAATAGATATGACATGCTAAAATTACATTTGATTTCTGCTTATTCTTTCAATTTCCAATTCCAAACCCTGAGAATTTGAGCTAAGTTCAACCAGAGTCAAATCAAGGACCTATTTGTGAGCTCAAGATAAGTTGATACTAAAAGGGGAGTTGGAGTTATGAAATGATAGTGAAATATATGAGAAATAGCAAGAAGGAGAAGGGTTTTGAAGATGGTGGAGTGAATTGAGCTAAAATTTTCAAAATTGAATTGAATACATTGAGAAGAGAAGAGTAAGTCATAATGGGAGGTGATGTCATCAAAAGGGAGTTGTTGACTCATAAGAAAATTCAGGAAGATGCAATGGTTTTATCCATTTTTACCAGGGTTGGTTGGCTTGATTATTTCCTAAAATTAATAGAATTCAACGATGATATGACAAGAAAGTTTGCAACAACACTTGAGCATGATAAAGTAATGGTGAAGGGACTATTAGTGGATGCATTTGAAGTCTCCGTAGCACAAGTTATTGGGTTACCTAGAACTGGGGCAGAGTTTCTAGCACGTGCAATTGCAGTTGCAGCTAGAGAGGAATTTTGTGAACGAGGAGACAGTTTAGACTCATCTTCACAAGGTATGAAGAGACTCTCTCTTCCTTGGTTATGGGATAATTGTGCTTCCTACATTGTTAGATATCTCACCTCTGATGGTAGGCAAAATCTATTATATACAGTGCATTTTAAATTACTCAATCACCTTCAGCACAATAAGTTGGTAAATGTGCCAAACTTTCTTTATAATTTGTTGAAAAGGATGGCATCAAAACAACAAAGAAAAAAAAGTGACACTTACCTTTCACACCATTGTTTGATTACTTTACTGGTAAAAAGAAGTGTAAAGATTCAATACCGACAAGTAAATTGGGAAAATTTTAAGGAATGCACAAATATTAACAGTTTGCTAGATGCACCTGTGGTACCTGAGAATGTAGAACCCCAAAATGAACCTGTAAGAGAAAGCCCTCATGTCTCACCTACGACTTCACCTACCCGTAGCTAAGGTGAGCATGAGGAACCTATTGAACCAGAGTCTAGGCCACCTGTAATTGAGGAAATTATGTCTTCTTCAAAATCACAAAGGACCAAGAGCAGAAGAATCAGTGCATCCACATCCTCCACACCCTCTAAAAAAAAAGAGAAGAAGAAGGATACTCAAAAGAAGAAAGAGGATGTTTCAAAGAAGAAGGGTGTTCAAAAGGAGAAGAAGAAAGTTGAGAAAGAGACACCTACACCTAGATGTTCAGGAAGATTAAAGAGACAAGGTGTCATGAGGGGAAATATAGAGAATTTTGAAGAAGAGGAGAGGGGCAAAGAATACCAGGAGTAAGATGCCACATTATTAGAGATAGACTCTAAAGGAAAGGGAGATATCCTTGGTAATGTAAATATACTCATGAAAAGGAAGAGATATGTGCTAAAAAATTCTGATTCAGAATCAGAAGATGTGTTTACTGCTAAAAAAAGACAAAAGGAAACCCTAGATAGTCTTGTTGGACTCAAGGAACACTGAGAGGTGGGTGGTGAATCAGTGTTCAACAATAATTAAATTTCATTCCATATCTTGAACCATTTACAACACTTAAACAAAAGTAAAGATGCCAGTACATGAATGAAACAAACAAAACACCATAACACCAATATTTTTACGTGGAAACCCTATTAGGGGAAAAACCATGGTGGATATTAATCCACAATTTATACTCTGTTAAAAGTATGAATAAAAGTGGAATGCACATGCATTCAGACACACTGCCTAGAGCTCACTGCTTACAACAAGGCTCACTGCCTATCAAAATGTTTGGATTACAATAAAAGGTTGAACTGAGAAGATAGCATTTGCAAATTCTTTGGTTTAGTTCCGGTGACTCTCAATAGTCGATCTTCTTTCCTTCTGACTGATTCTGCACTTCTGCTCTGCTCTGCTCTAACTTGCATCACAAGATCTTTAATGCACAAGTGAAATTGTGCATAAATCGCTCAATCACCCTTCTGATATTCGCATACACAACTACTCTGCTCTTCACACACACAAAAATGAATTATCTGAACTCATATATATATATATTTTCTATCAAGATTTAATCGATTTAAGTTGACTTCAGCAAAACATGAAAAATTCTGCAACGGTCGGCTCAAATCACAAATTATATTTAATCTGCACCCATCAAGGTCAGCTAATGTTATGTTGGGACCCAAAAAAAATGCTCGAACACTGAATTAATTAAACAATCACTCCTTATACATCTGTGACATGCCAAATACATCAAGTCAACCTTTATGAACAAATAACCAAAAAGTCATCTTGCCGGATCTCCTAACTCATACACTGATTAGAGCGACATCAAAAAACCTAGCAATAAGGTAATATAGATGCTAAACAACCTTCCCCAAGATCCACAACTCAAAATTATGATCTGGTGAAGCATACAGATCAATATACTAACTGGATACCTTGTTCTTCATTCACTCTGCCGGTAATACTCTATTTTTCACTCTGCTTGCCAGTAGGAACAAATTTTGATCTGCAGATCAAAAAATTGACTTAGGTTGCCATCAATGACAACACTAGAAGACATATGCCAACAATCTCTCCCTTTGGCATTGATGGCAACACTTAGTGAAAAATGACTAAGTGTCAGAATTCAAATTTTTAAAACATAACTTCAAAGCACAACTCAAACTCCCCTTTAGAATTATAAAGCATTTTTCATTTATCTCCTCCCCCTTTGACATCAATGATAACATATTTTGGCTCTCCCCCTTTGCTAAGTACAAAAATTGGATCAAAATTTTGAAATAGAACTGCTACTTGAGTCAAAAAATTATCTTGTACTTATCTTTCATTTTCGGAAGAAACTTCTTCCATGCTTGCATTGCAATCCCAATGATTATGATCAAGCTATTGTTCTCAGATGTCCTATTGATAATTTGGATGAGAGATTTTGGAATTGTAATTGCCTCTTCTAATTTCTCTCCTTTCCTCAGAACCTTAATCAACTGCTCAAATCTACATTCGGTTAAATCCTTCACCTTCCAAAAGGCATCTACAAGGTTGTTTTTGGTGAACATAACTTTTGTATGCTTAGACTGCAATTCTTGAATCATTTTCTTGACTGCACCATCCTGATCCTGAAACATGTTATAATCCTGACCAATTTTGTTCAGCTCAGATTCAATCTACTCTAAGTTATCTTTGTATTTCTGATCTGCATGAGGCCAATGAAGACAATAGTTGTAGATGTTATTTGTTGTATTTATGCATTACCTCAACACATTCATTTTCCTTTTCAATTTGATAAGAGATAGCCTGAACTGTTCCTTCAGATGTAGAATTATTTCACCTTCTTTCCTATCCAGGGATTGAGACACCATAGCATCCTTAATGCATTTGATCATCTCTTCAGGAAACACATTATGCAAACTCTCCAAACCAATATTATTATGCACAAAATAAGTACTCAATGTGTTCTTGATTAGGTCTTACTCAAATGAGGGTCTCTTAGACCATAAGTCTGCAATTTTCTGCATCCCATCTTTCTCCTGAACAAGCTATAGTATCTTTGTTTTGGATAAAACTGTAGACATCCAAATTTGGACACTTAATTTATCCAAATTTATCACTTTTCATCTAAATATCCTCTTATCTGAGGTAATTAAGTAATATTACTATTACTTAATTAATATATTTAATTCTGCCAAATCCCCAAGGTATTTAATTAATAATTAAATACCTTACCCTCTTTAATCCCCTTTTCATCAAATGAATTAAATAAATAATACATTTATTTAATTCCTCACATGTCATTTTCATCTAATCCTAATCCATCTCCTAATTTCTTCATTAGGGATGTGCACATGCCTAATCCTTGATTAGGATGTGTCACATCCTCCAACTTTTTCAAGTTGGCTTTTAATCCTCATTTATCTTCTAATTACTGATTAATTAATCTTAATTACTTTGGTCAACTCTTCCCCCAAGGAATTTTTAATTCCTTTTTATTTGTTCTAGATTCCTCTCCTTTATATGTGAATTTTTAATTCACACTCCATTCTTCCAAGGCTTCTAGAACCTTGGACTTGTCACAATCTCCACATGTGACCAAGTCCCACCTTTTTAGGCCCCTCCTTTTATCCTCTAGATCATCCTAGGAACCACCTTTCCTTTTCCCATGTAGATTTTTGAGGAATTCCAAAATTCCTCAAATGTCCCTTTCACTCCCACTTGGGGACAAAGAATCCCTTTTTAAGGAAATCTCCTCACTCCCCAAGGTGCATGTCCTTTCTCCACCTCATGTACTTTCTTGACACCTCACTTACACCTCATATCCCCTTGTCCACTTCACCCTCCACATGTCAAGATGTGAGGGCTTGTGGGTTCTCAACCCACCATAGCCCTTCATCTTGACCTTGTTGGAGCAATCTTGACCGTTGAATTCTCTAGAGAATTCAAAATCTCCTATAAATACCCCCTCCTCAAGGGCATTTGGGGGACTTTTGTATTTTCATAACTACATGCTGCCAATTTACATCCTCAATCATCTACCATCATCTAGCTATCAATTCTAATCATTTTGCACATCTAATCTTGCATCTAGTCACTCAAGCCATTATCTAAGGAGCACACAAATCATCCCAAGCAAGGGCCAATCAAGGAGAAATCAACAGTAAGGAAGGTGAAACTGTTTGTATTTCATTTTAATCATTTTCCTTTTCGTTATATCACTCTTTTGGCTAATCTTGAGGTGTCCTTGGTATTTTATTATTTGCATTCTTAATTTGTTTTGCACATTTAGAGTAGGATAAATTCCAAGGTATACAAAAACATCTTCTTCTTCACTTCCTTCTGCCATAGCCACATCCGGCTCAACTGATTTTTTTTCTTCCCTTGGAGTGTACTCATCAGATTCCTCATCTGGTATGTCCACAATTAGTAGATCTTTACCTTTTCCTTCAATTTTTGGAGTTTTGTGTGCTAGAGGAGTGTAATCAACAATCTCTTGTTCTCTTTTCTTCTTCCTCTCCATCTCACTGGAAGAAGATCCAACTGCAAGTTCTCTTACCAGAATAGAAATGCTAATTTCGTGAAACTTCCCTAGCAATTCTTTAAATAAATTTGCATACTCTTGCTCACAATTTTCCAAAGTATTAGAGTGTTCAAAAATTTGTTTACAAACTGGTTCATTCTCTTTCCATACAACATTATCAATATGTGGCAAGCAATTCAAAAAATACATCATAAGACATATGACCAAGGCACCAAACCTGAAGGGGTAATCTACCTCCTTGGTAAGTTGAAAATTTTCCATCAATTGATCTTATAACAATCCACACAGATCAAAATATTCATCCTCCATAATCATTTTATGAGAGATATAAACTGCACCTACCGAGGTTGTGCCTTCTTTGTTTTTGAAAAATATTTTGTATGAAATTCCATGTGCAATGTACCTTGTTATCGGGTCTTTGATTTTTGAAATTATCAAAGACCTCTGATCTCCAGTTACTCCAGTTAGGGTTTCAACCTCCTTGTTCCGAATCGACTTCTTTTTCAAAATATCCCCAACATTGCATAATCTAGTTAAATTCTTGATTACCTCTTTCGAAATGTGATAGGGTTTATCCAGGGTCAGAATGTCATCATTCAATCTGTCCAAGATAAACCTAACAACTTCCGTGTTGACAAAATAAGGAAATTCACTCCAAATATCCAAACTTTTGTGTTTCACGCCTTCAAGCCATTTCAATTCATCGGTCAACATCATATTTCTCACAACCCTAATCTTTCCATTGCTATATTCATCCAAATTTACCATTTTTTTGATTTTCTTCATTTTTCGTACTGAACAAGTTTCTACTGAGCACCAAATTAAGCGAGAAGTTTATAACCAACTGAAAATACCTGATGAATTCGCCGCCAAATTAACTTTTTCTCATTTGAAATTATGCTGCAGAGGATCTCCTTCTATTTTTCTTCAATGCAAGGTGACAAATGAGGGTTCCAAATACCCTTTTATAGCTTCACACCTAACCTTTTCATGACATTAAATGTTTTACCCTAGGAGTTTCGGGTACTCTATTTTCTCAAACAGCGAAAAGAAAAATTTATCTGTGGACCTTCCACTTCTCAGATTTCTACATAAATGACCACCGATACAATTGTAAACCACTAGCACAACCACTGACAACTTATTGCATTTTGGTGCCAACTATCAACAAGGGGACAAGGATTTTCTTGAAAAACTCCCCCTAGGCCAATGACCTGAGATCAATTTATGGAGGAACTACTAGAAGCGGATTCTGGTGCGGGCCTATTTCCTTCATCATATTCACTCTTCCTTACCCATGTTTTCTTCATCTGATCCCTTATTTCTTCCACAGTCGCTTTCCCTTTTCCTTTATCATCTTTCTGTGAAATTTTACCTTGGTATACCAAACCTCTTTTATCCATATTTTTGTTCCTGAAAAATCTTGCAATGTGACCAAATCTGTTGCAATTGTAACACACAAGATTTCTTTGTCTGGACCATTCATTCCATTGATTTTCTCTTGATCTAAATTGATAGCAATATGCCCAAATCTTCCATAGGCGTAGCATTTAACATTCCTTACACTGTCAGACATGCTTCTGCATTCAATTGACTTATGACCAAACTTGTTGCAACTAAAACACTGATCAGGAAATGATGGACTGCTTGAATTTATTTTACTTCTACATTGAGAAGCCATATGACCAAATTTATTACAAGCAAAGCAGTGACCATTAAAATTTTGAGCATTGGGTTTTCTTACCGGATACCTTCTTCCTTTGTTCATTTAATTTCTTTGTTTAGAATCCTTATGTTCAGATTCAAAGCTTCCTCCCTTCTCATATCCAAGACCTCGCTTGTCATTTGCATCCTTCTATCGTTTAGTCATCTCATCAAGCTTAGTAGAACTAATCCTAAACTTCTCCTTGTATTCATTTGCAGTATTGAGCTCATCTCTAAGAATAACTATATGTCTTTCAAGCTCTTGTTCATTATTTCTAGATTGTTGCAGTTCAATCTCCAGCTGAATGAATCCACAATTAATTCTATTGCATTCTTCAGATCTTTCCTTTAAGGACTGAGCCAAATTCTCCTCATTCTTTTTCCTCTCTTCAATCTCCTTAGTCATCTTCATCGCCATAGATTCCATCTCAAGCTTTAGAGCAGCATTGTTTCTAGCAAGCTTTTCACATTCTTCAATTATCTCTTTAAGTGTCTAATTCAGATGAACATATTCCAAGCATTTACTTTCTTTCCGCTTCAGCTGATCACATAGTTCCTTCCTCTTTTCTCTTGACTCATTGATTTTATCCTTCAAAGATTGAATGAATTTTTCAACGTCCTGAATATTTCCTTTTAATTCCATAACTTCTGATTAATTAGACTAATCAAGATCATCAAGTGCCACCACAAGCTGTTGTTGAAGACCACCAAAGTCCATTGCATTCCAAGATCCACCTCAAGTTTTTAAACTTCTACAGAGGAACCTACTCTGATACCAATTGTTGGACTCAAGGAACACTGAGAGGGGGGGTGAATCAGTGTTCAACATTAATTAAATTTCATTCCATATCTTGAACCATTTACAACACTTAAACAAAAGTAAAGATGCAAGTACATGAATGAAAAAAAAATGCATTAAAATTTGAGATCCTCAACTTAGGGCGAATGGGCCCTAGGACCTAAATCCAGGACACTCAACTTCCAAGGCAATTTAATTAATGTATGCAATTGTTTAATATAAGTTTTCCTTTTAGAAAACGAGATTAATTAGGATTTTAAATGCATAATTTGGTCAATTAGAGGCTTAATTAAGTCCAATTAATTAAGTGGCCTAAACATAGTGTGAAAATGTAAAGGTGTACATTTTTCTACACTACATTTAGCCCCCACTTTAGTGAGAGGATGAGCCATACGCTCAAACTCACACTAAAGTAGACAAATAAGTGTCAAGAGGGGTCCAAGTGTACAAATGTTAAAGTGAGATAGGATGACAAAGATCAAGGATGTTGTGCAAGCCCCCAAGATCAAGATCCTATGGCAAACCAACATAAGTGCAAAGGAATGTACATATATGAATGATATACATCGACAAGACAAGATACATAAGCATACAATGCCAAAATTAATGAAAATAGAAGGGAGTGGATCAAGCCTTGACTGTTTTTCCAATTGGTATGGATCAAGCCTTAGTTGTTTGTCCAAAAATAATGTTCACAAGTGGAAATCCACTGTCCACTATGCAAATAAAATATACTCACATGGGCTAGTGAAATTCGTTGTCCACTAGGTGATCCCCAAAAGGTGGCTAATGGGAAAGTCATGCTATGTCTACAAGCTCCCATACATCAACCATACCAAATTTATACTTCTTGATAACTTTGTTAAGGAACCACAAAAAAGGTCACAAGGCTAGCAAGCCACATTATGCTAGGAACTCATGAAAAACAAGGCTCCACTGGCAAGCAAGTTGTGCTATGCTTGGTGGCAATGAAAAACATAAAGGCTCCATTGGAAAGAAAGTTGTGTTATGCTTGTTGGCCATTTTAAATACAATATGATAGGATATTCAAAGGGGTTTTTCTTAGTTCATGAAAGGTCCCTCCTTAGGGAACATCGTGCTTAATGTCACCAAGAGAGGACTAGTCGAGGATAAAATATTCGTAACTTAGGGAATGCAAGTCATAGCACCACCACTAAGAGGAATTCCATATGCCAAGAAAGGTCACGTTCTTGAGAAGCATCAAACCCAATGTCACCACCAAGAAGACACATCACGTGAAGTAAGAAGACCATACTTTGAAACAAACAATGAGTGGGGAAATGCATGCCCCCGCTTTAAAGAAATTGTTAAACACCATGCAGTGAGCAATTACTTTAAAGTAGAATATGATAAATGCCAATACATGAGAGATTTATTTAGAAATCCCTATGTAAAAAATATGTTTCCAAGATAGAGTTATGTCATGGAAAGGAGGTTTCCTCCCATATGCAATCCTAAGATAACACATAAGGGATCCATGGATTTGGGGTCACTGTATTTCTTTGCTGCAATGATATAATTAAGCTTTGAAATCGTCATCATTCCCAAAATGACTTAAGGAACGACAAGCACAAAGGAAGAATGACACATAGAGAGCGAAAAAAAAGAAGCTTTTGGGTCAACATGGAAGAGACCTAAATTATGTCTCAACACCTTGCATCATCCAAGAAAGGAAAACAAAAGACAAGAGAAAAGACAATGTTGTATGACATATAGAAGAATTTAGATACAAATAGAAGAATGTCACAAAAGATTCACTACTTTTGTATCCTTGCACCAACAGAGTGACAAGGGTCATCCAAAGTAGGTTCACAAACATATAAAGACATGCCAAGTAGCACTGTTCGGGGGATCACAATATGGACATGCAATCACAAAGAACATGAAATGAAGACTAGTATGGCACATGTGAATCAACCTATAGTAGTTCATCTACATCCTAATCTTATTCATCATAGGAAGAAGGAGAACAACTAGCCAAAGGGACAATGACAATTGTTAAACTAGAACACATATATCTAACTCCTTTTCCCCACTAAGTGCAAGAAAAGGATGAGCGGAGGTGGGTGATGAGAATGTGCTCCTTGTAATATAGAAATCATATGCAATATATATAAAACATGCAATAGTGAGTATGCTATGATTCTACAATTATCACATGGCAAGGAGCAAAGTGCATGCATTTTAGTTAATTACATTAATAACATCATTTTCATGTATCAACCATTGTAAAAGAAAACATTCATCACTAAGATGCCCAAGAGTTCTATGAAATGCATAGTATTTCATGTTTGTACTCTTTCCTTTTTTGTTTTGTCGAATAGCTGGCAAGTAAATCAATCCTAGATAGAGGAGTTGATCCATTTTTTGTTCAGTCTCTATTGTAGTGTGTAAGAATGGTAACTCCTTGAGCTTAGAGGGCGTATGTTTCTTTCTTGTTTGGGAAAATTTCTGAGGTAGAGGTGGGGGAGGAGAAATTAAGGCGACCTTGTCATCCTTGTGAGGAATTAATTGGTTTCTTCAAATGATCTTGTGAAAGAGAACACCTTTTCCCTTAGGAGATGTACAAGGGGGAGAAGATCTTGATATCCTAACCCCTTGGTATCCTTGAATTGTATTTTCTCTAATATTTTGTGGATTTCATGCTCATTTGTTATGTCACATCTGTGTTTGTTTAAGATCTTAAAGCCTTGACCATAACTCTCTTCTAAGTTAATGGGTGTATTAGTAACTTGATGAGCATAAGATAGAAGATCATTATTGTCCTTGTGAACAAGTTCATTAATGATTCATGGTGGAGGATTTCTTTGTGTTTCAATTTTAGGATGTAAAAGGTTGAACATATCAGGTGATGGGATTATAGGTGGTGTTTGTATGGATGGGTAAAAGGATGCATTGTTCTCAAGATTGCGAAAGGAGTCTTGTATGAATTGTTGCATGCTATCTTCATCTTGACCTAAGATATCCACTTCATGGGGACATTATTTAGGAGGTGAAGACTCATTAATAGGATCAATTGCATTAAGGTCATCTCCAAACACACAACTTGAAACATCTACCAAAGATCTTAAGGTCCTCCATATATTACCCATACACATGTCCATGATGAAATTTAATGCAAAGTTTCAAATCTAATATATGAATATTTTTTTATTTTTGAATGCAAGATATTGAAAAATGATATGTTTTCAATGCCAATTTTGATTTCAAACAATGCACTCAATTTGACTAATTGAACTTAATGCAGGGAAGCATAGATTTTTTTTTTTTTTTTATTTTTTTTATTTATTTATTTATTTTTTCTGAAATTGAAACACAAAATTAATAGCAAAACAAAATGAAGCAAATAGAGATAGAGACAAAATAATTCCCAGAAATTTGAAACAACACCTATACAAGGATCGATTCACCCTAGGGAAAAAGGGTCCCAATTCAAGGTTCTAAAAAATCCAAGTTCGAATGTCTAAGTCAATGTTTGAATTTCTAGTTTCAAGTTGCAAACTATGATTTTAGTGATAAATTTTCTAGATGTAGGCATCCTAATGCAATTGAAATTAGTGACAAATGATGAACAAAGTGACAGTTTTTAAAATGCAATGTTGATCAAATTTGTGAATGTAAATGACTGAAAATACACTAACATGCAAGTACTATGCAAAATTAATGTAATATGCATGTAATTTTTATATTTTTTAGATTTTAAACAATACAAAATAAAAATTTAAAACCCTAAATGAGATGATAACTAATGCAATTTTAACAACCCTAAATGAAATGAAAACTAATGCAATACAATGAAAACTAATGCAATACAATGAAAACTAATGTAAATCTTAGATCTAGGGTTTGAATGACCTCCAAATTAGAAATTTTATAGTGCAAGAATGTTGGGTTCACCAAAATGAAATGAAGAAAAATAGGGGAGGTTTGAAAATGGGGTGATTGAACATGTGATGCCCCTATCTTTCTACTTTCATTAGGAAAAAGGGATCCCCAAAGGTAAGATTGAATTTAAACCCTTAGGTGAGTCAACCTTAATGGAGAGCTTGTTGTTTTCCTTATCACAAGACGGGGTAAAATTTGCCTGAACCACACTTTGGGGAGAAAAACTAAAAAATAGTAAATGAACTCAATTATGCAAAGTGAAACTTGGATCATCAATTTAAAGCATGAAACAATAAAAAACATTAGACTTCTGACACATCTGAGAAGGGTAATTTGATGTGTACTAGTCACCAAAAGTTGTTGTTGAGTGTCCTCCTGAGACATATTCACCCTAGGGTGAATGGGTCTTGCTATAGGGATCCCAAAATCTGATTTCAGAGTCCTCTGCTCCTAGATTTGCATTCTTGATTGCTCCAAATCTCATCGTCAAAAAGTCAGAATTAAATTTTGTAAGTAATATTTCGTGTCTTGACAACTTTGATGACAACTTTGTAAAATTGCACTTTTGATCAATCTTCAATCCTTCTTCACCTACAAATTTGCACACATAAAGAGAGGGAAAACTTGTTTGTTTTTGGTGAATGGGGGTTTTCCTTGGTCAAACCCTGTTTTGGTTAATAAACCTTGAAATGAAATGAAACATGAATGGAATGAATGATGAATGAACACTAGCTTGTTGCAACTCACCAAACCCTTGAATGGATATCCTTAGAGGACTAGAGTCTAACACATCTCTTCAATGTCTTGATATTTCATAAAATGGCTTGATTGGATATTGATCTTGATGCTTGAATTGATGCTTTAATGCTTGAAACGTACATCACAATGTTAGCTCCAAAAACATGCATATATGCAATAACTTTGACATGATGCTTGAGATCTTGAATGTTGATGTAGAAGACTAATAAATCTATTCTTGAATTTGAATCATAAAAATGCTACCAAAAACATATTAAAAATTGAGATCCTCAACTTAAGGAGGACCCATTCACCCAAGGGAAAATGGGTCCTAGGACCTAAATCCAGGGCACTCAACTTCCAAGGCAATTTAACCAATGTTTGCAATTGTTTAATAAAAGTTTCCCTTTAAGAAAATAAGATTAATTAGGATTTTAAATGCATAATTGGTTCAATTAGAGGCTTAATTAAGTTCAATTAATTAAGGGACCCAAACATAGTGTGAAAATGTAAAGGTGTACATTTTTCTACACTACATCTATATGTATTTATTATGTATTCCTCCCATCCTACACTATCTCACCTACCTTCCATGCTATCCCTATAGTTCATGACTATCCTTGATCCTAAGATTCCCTTTACCACTTCCACTCCCTCTACTAATGGCATGGCTTCTTCCCATTTGTTATTTCTATCCCAATGTTTATTATTTCCATATTTCATTTTATTCATTATCTTGTTTCTCATTCGATGCCATATTTTATTCCTCCCACAATGGTTATTATTTTTCCTTATGACCATTTCTCCTATCAACCTAATTACACCCAAACCTTTGTGTCTCATGTTACTATTTCTAGCATCATTACTTCTACTTTGGATTCACTTATTCAAAATATAGGTAGAGTGGAGTTTAGGGTCAAATATGTGCCTAATGTTCATGTTTTGTTGGAAAAGGAGATCCTATGTCTAATGGATAGATGACTAAAATTAACCTTTTCCAAAAACATTTATGAGAGAATCTAGACCAACAAGGATTTGAGATTGACTAATAACCTGAAAGGTGAATCAGCTAACCCTAGATCTAGATTCTCTTTTGGAGGTGGTAGGGTTGATGGATTGAAAAGTTGATGCAATGATGTAATTGAGTAAACTATGAAAATGTAGCATTCTAAGATGATTTATTATAGACCGAAAGCACACAGACAAATTTGAGTTCCAGAAATGTAAAGAGTAGACATTGATGCACCTGTGATTGAAGTTTGAGCTAGATTTGGGTGGTCTAGGGTGCAAGGGCACCCTAGATTGGGGACTTGAAACACACAAGGGCCAGTGAGGACCGATTTTCACTAGGTGTATACTCATGTCAACCATACAAAGAATTATAATCCCAATAATTCTAATAAGGTAGTACACAAATGATTGAAATTCCAAGCCAACACATCACTAAGTCCACTGTGTGTGAATAAAGTGAAGCACATAATGGAATATATACCCCCACATTAAAGTAATTGCTAAACACCAATTTGCAAGTAATTGCTTTAAGGTAGAATAAAATGATAAATGCAACATGATAAGGCCATGAGAGCTTATTTGGAAAGCCCTATGCTCTGGGTCTGTGCAAGATCATGGGGGTCCAAAAAGTGGCGATGTGAAAAAAGGCATTTTTAACACGTCCAAAAATGTGAAATTCACGCCTTTGACTTTTTGCAAGCCCAAGTACAATATCTGTTACAAAACAAATATCTGTTTTAAAATGGATATCTGATACGAAGCGGATATCCGTTTTGTTTAATCCAGTCTTTATAATTGCGTCGGGTCCGACCCAACCAATTATTTTATTTTATATATCATAATATTTTTTTAATATATTTATCATAACCGCAATAAATTAAAAAATATTATACTAATGTTTATTAATTTAATATTATATCATAATATATTTAATATATTATAATATTATATTTTATTATAATATTAAATGTATTAAATTTATTATATAATATTATTATAAAATATAATATTATAATATAATATATATATTATATTATAATTCATATAATATGATATATATTATATAATAATATAATATAATATATATTATACATAATATAATATATATTATACATAATATAATATATATTATACATAATATAATGTATATTATATTATAATATAATATATATTATAATTTCATATTATACATTTGAAAAAACCGTTGAGTATATATTAAAATAATATCAAACAAAAAATGAATATCCGTTCTTTGTTTTATAATTAAAAAAAAACCCGAGAGGTCATATTATATAATATAATATAATATAATATAATATAATATAATATCATATTATATATATTATAATATAATAAATGTATTATTTATATATTATAATATAATAAATGTATTATTATATATTATAATATAATACATATATTATATTATATTATAATATAATATAATATAATATTATATTGATATTATTTTATATTATATAATATATTATAAATAATATATATTATATTATATATATATATATTTTAAAAAGGGGGTAAAATTTTTATTGATCCTCAGAAAGCAACATTACATCAAAGCCAAGGGCGAAAGCCCGAACTAACCAAACAAAGTAAAAGCCAAAATTAGCCAGCATCCGCACCGTCCTCAGCAAGAACCCTCTCCAAGTCCAAACAAAGCTCTTGGGGGATCTGATCCCGATCATCAATCTTCCACCCATCTAAATGCTCTGAAGCCCATTTGGCCAGACAATCAACTGTCATGTTCCATTCCCTTGGAATATGGACAAATGACACCATCTCCATCAAAGTGCCAATATGCAAAATTTGTTGCACCATCACCGCCAACTACCAGCTAACATCAAAGACCTTCTATTTATCAAGCAAGTTCACTATAATTTGAGAATTGGATTCACAAATAACCCGATGCCATCCCAAATCATAGGCCCGTTCCAAGGCATAAAGGATCGCCAAACCTTCCATAAGGTTAATAGTCTGCAAACCTTTATGAATAGAAAAGAGGAAAACCACCAAACCAGAAGAGTCCCTGCCAACCCCACCAACTCCAACAGGTCTTGGATTTCCCCTGGAAGAACCATCAGTATTGACCTTCAAAGTGCCAACCGGAGGGGGTTACCAGTTCCCCACTCTTTGAACTCGTTGCTTCACTTGCTTGCCTCTCTTACAACAAGCAGAGGTCGGTGATAACCCATGGATACCCAACCTAGCCACTATCTATACATCCCTTTTCTCCAACGGCAGCACCACATCACCCTTAGCTTCAATCGTCTCATGAATCATACTGAGGATTATGAACCACACTTGTTGTATCTATATATTCTCCCCTCTGAAAATCCTCCTATTCCTTTCCAGCCAAACCTGCCACAATAAGAAAATAGGCCCAGCGTGCCATGCATCCTGCAAAAAGGGAGCCAACGAGGGAGGTCTTCCCAAGCTAGTCCAAAAATCCACCAAGGAGGGTGCATGAATGTAGGGACTGTTCCAAACTCCCCACCAAGAATGCCAGAGCTACAAAGTAAAAGGATACTGAAAAAATAGATGAGTAGAATCCTCTTCACCTCTCCCACAAAGAACACACCTAGAGGGCCCCTGAAATCCGCGCTTCTGAATATTATCCCATGTTAGACACCTATTCCAAGCCAATGTCCAGACGAAGCAGTTGTATTTCGGCCAAGAAAAATTATTCCAAACCTTCTTCCACCAAGGAACCTCCACCCCCTCGATCCTTTGAGAGAGAAACCTCTAGTAACTAGAAGCAATAGTGTAATGACCTTTTTGGTTGGGAGACCAGGCAAAAACATCCTTATCCGTGAGGGAACTGCATTGTCGACTTGAAAGAATATTATGGAGCACCTCACACTCTTCTTCCATGCCTACCACCGGCCACTCATCGGGATTCTTCCACCTAGCACTCACAAGCTGCCCATGAAAATAAAACACCTTAAAGTCGCTCACCCTCGACCATCCAGCATCAACGAATCCCTCGCTTAGGGTCACCAAGTTAGGGAACTGAGAGATAATTGGGGGGTAACCATCCCAAGATTCATGCCAAAAATGAACCTCCGTCCCACGTTTACAAATCCAAAATAATCCTTTCTTGACTAGCGCAACTCCTTTCTTGAGAGTAGCCCAAATCGCCAATCCCTTTCCTACCAAAGGGTAACGAGGAATATCCTGGAAGTACTTATGGGAAAGAATCATGACCCATATCCGATCTTTCTCAATGCACCATCGCCAATAAAGTTTAGCAGCCAACGATGTACCTGCTAGCGAGGAATGCCTTAGCTCCAAACCACCAAACTATTTCAGACAACAAACATTATCCCATTTAACAAGACTCCATTTGGAAGAGAAAAAATTGCTAGCCCATAAGAATTTTCTTGATAATGTGTCCAACTTCCTAACAAAGCCCATCGGGGCCACCTGAAGCATACATCGATAGATGGGGAGAGCCTGAACCACCAACTTAAGCAACTGAACATGACCCACAAAGGACAACCAACAGTTGGTCCAATGGGTAACTCTTGCATGAAATTTATCCAGGATAGGTTGCCACGACTCCCTAGATAACCTTCCTGCAGCAATGGGAATCCCAAGATAAGAAAAAGGAAGGGCCCCAATATGAAATAGAAGAATCTAAGCAATTCTTCTCTGAATAGAATCCAAAGTGTTGAAGAAGAAGATGTAAGATTTTTCTTCTTTAATTAACTGGCTCAAAGCCATAAGATAAATATCCAAAACCTTACATAGATTCATAGCTTCCTGAATAGTGGCCACACCCATCAGTGTAGTAGGCCCAACTCCACATGTCTATGCAGTAGGCGTGCCAAACCTTTAGCCAACAAAAGAAAAAAGGGGAGAGAGGGTCACCCTGTCTCAACCCTCGAGAAGCACTGAAAATCTCAGAGTGCTCCCCATTAATTAAAATGGAGAACGAAACAAATGTGACATAACTCATGACCCAATGAATCCACTCCTCACCAAAGCCATACGCAGCCAAAACCTTCTGAGGAAAGACCATCAGACTCTATCATACACCTTCACCATATCAAGCTTGATAAACATCGCCTTTTCCTTGGAGTTGGCCATAGAATGAATGGTCTCAACGACTATAACAATACCATCCAGAATTTTCCTACCCTCTACAAAACCACTCTGCTCCTTAGAAATGAGCACCTGCAACCACTTTTTTAGCCTATTAGCAACTAGCTTGGAGATAATCTTATACACCACATTGCAAAGAGATATGGGATGAAACCAACTTAACCTATCCACCCCATCACACTTGGGAATGAGTGCAAGGAAAGTGGAATTTAGAGCCTTTAGCATCTGCTTATTTCTCTGAGATTCCTGGACCACCACCAATAAGTCCAGCTTGATAATTTCCCTGAAATCTTGAAAGAATTCAATCAAGAAGCCATCTGGGCCTGGGGTATTCCCCTTCTTCATCTGAAACACAGTCCCCTCCAATTCCTCCAGAGTAATCTCTCCCATGAGTTGATCCCTCATTTCCCTAGTCACCAGGGACGAGATACAAGAAAGGACCTGAGCCTCCTACTTTGAACTACCATGTGAATCCTCTCTGAATAGGGAAGTAAAATACTGAACAAATTCCTTTGAAATATCATGAAATGAAGACAGACTCTCTCCCCTATCATTGACCAAAACTGGAATAGAATTACCATGACACCTAGCCTTAACAGAATTGAAGAAGAAAGCAAAATGTCTATCTCCCTCCTGGAGCCACTCAACTTAGGCTTTCTGCTTCCAAAAGATCTCCTCCTGTACCTCCCATTCCTCCAAAGCTTTCAAGGCCCTTGATTCATCCTGCAACAGTTTCTCAGTCACCCCATTCTCCCTAATTATCCTGGTAATATCATTTAGCTCAGCCTGTATAGCAGACTTGGCACTAAAAATACTTTTGAAGCATATTCGGTTCCAACACTTAAGCTGATACTTAAAAAATTGAAGAAGCTTAGCAAAGACATACCTTGTTGTACCATAGGAAGGTCTACCATCCTACCACCACTGAGCAACATAACTGGGGCTGAGCAACATAACTGGGGAGATCAGGATCACACAACCACATAAGCTAAAACTTGAAGGAGGAAGTCTTAGGCAGATGAGTAGAGAGGACACAAAACTTTATAGGCCAATGGTCTGAACCCCTCCAGTACAAAATCTTAGAGCTAGAAGACCACATACCACCAACCTAGAAGCAGGAAACCATGAAATGATCTAGGCGTTCCGCAATGTAGTGGTCACCAACCCTTTGGTTGTTCCAAGTAAATTGTCCATTGTCAGGCTTGATATCTACAAGATTCAATGTAGAGATATTGTCTTGGAAAAACATCGCAAAAGCCTCCAACCTCACAGTACCAACCTGCTTCTCAACAAGCTCAGTAATGGCATTGAAGTCACCTCCAATAATCCACAAATGGTAAGGAGCCAAACTGCGAACATATCGGATATTGGACCACAAGAGTTGCTTGCCTTGCAGCTCTACATGCATATACATGTTGGAAAAAAGAACAGAGTCCCTCGTCTCAAAACAAGAAGCCACCATAGAGAGGGAGGACTTAAATGAAACCCACCATTGGGGGCTAATATTCTAAGGCTTCCATAAGCAGGCCACCCCCCCAGAAGATCCCTAAGCACCAATGCACTAGCCTTCACTATTCCTCCATAACTTAGGCACTAAGCCCATCATACACTCAATAGAAAGCTTGGTCTCCTGCAAAAAAAAGATATCAGGTGAATGAAATCTAACCAATTCCTGAACAAATTTTTCTCTAAGGCCATTGTTCAAGCCCCTAACATTCCATGATAGAACAATCATTTCAAGGGACCTAAGAAATGAGAATCTAGAGTCTTGACTGACCCTGTCTCCACCATAGTCTCCCCTATCATTTTAATCTTCTCCAAATCTTTCTTCCTGCCAAGCTTAGAAACTTTCTCAGCCCCCCCTTCTTAAGATCTTTCTGTAAAATACCCAAATGAGGAACTGACTTGCTATTCTTACCCACCTCCATGCTTGATCTCCGTGAGAGATGAGATAAAGCCTCCTCGCCCTTCACAACTTCAGTAGCATGACCTGACTCCTCTTGAGCCACCATTTGCAGATCTTTTTCCAAATTCATAGTCCCAACCACTTGCGGAGCAAGAGGTACCCCTGAACTGAACCCCTCCTGCCCTGAACCTCCCCCATCCTACTCTAAACATGGCAAGCCCAAACTCTCCTCCAACTGGTTAACCTGCATAGCCTCCAAAGGGGGCCCAAACTGATCAGTACCCAAAGTCTCCTGATCCAAATGTAACAATCTTAGATTCACTTCCTACTGGCTAAGATCATCCAACAACTCAAATCTATTAAAAGTAGCATCATCTTTCCTTTCTTTCAGAGTCCTTTTCTACCCCTTATTTCTATTTCGAGCTCGGATAGGGGTAAAACCATCATCCCCAACACCTCCACCCAGAATAGGATCCTTGCCCTTATCCATCCTAGGCAGATTACATGGAGGTTGAGAAGATTGAACCTCCAAAGGCTTGACCTTTGGGCATCTGTGCTACAAATGGCCATAATCATGGCAAAGACGACATTGAAAGGGTAAGGTCTCATAGTCTAACTGTTGCACCCATGAATAAGATCCTACACACACTTCTATGGAATCTGGCAATGGTTTACTTAAATTAATTTCCACACAAAACTGGGCATATGTCATTACCTTTTTGAATTGAGTCTGCTACGAGGAACCAACACGTTTCCCAAGCAACGAACCCAATAAATGCAAAACATCATCGTGCCAACATTCCACTGGGAGCCTTGATAATTTGACCCAAATTGGAACCCTACTTGGAAGCTCCTCAGCCAGATTGAAGCCCACATGCCATGGTTTCATAAATAGGCCCACCTGGTTGTAAAAGTAAGGCCACCCTTCAAACACCTTGATCCTATCCACCATGTAGTCAAATGTAACCATAAAATAGTTATTTTCCAAGAGCTGAAGCTCCATCTCCCCCTCTGGCAGCTAGGTCCTCTGAGCCCATGCTTCCAAAAAATGCAGTGAGATTTTTAATCCCAAGAACTTACAGTACAGGGAATGCCTTGAATAATAATCAATATCCTCTACCAGCATCTCCATCGGAATCACTACATTCGGCCTCTCTTTGCACCTTTCCAGGCAACCATTGATCTTCAAGATCCGTGACCCCCTAGATGGACCCACCATGATCTTCTCTAGATCCGAGGAAAAGAGACTGTTATCATAAATTTTCTAGCCTTGAGACGCAGGTTTCGAGCCAAATGCTACTCAAAAATCCATCTTGGGGCTAGCCCAGATGATTCCCCATGCAACATTAACGCAAATGAGGTTCCAAGACAGGCATGTAAGCCCTCAGGCCTCTACCGCTAAAGAGGTGAGAATTCAGCAAACGGAATACCCACAACCTCCAATCGCTAAAAACCAAACTAAACTCTAATGGATCGGCCAACCCCACACTTCACTTGACAATAGCAAAATATTTTAGCACACGGAAAACCCACAACCTCCAACTACAAAAGAACCAATCTCAACTCTAATGGAATGACCAACTCCACATTTATATAGACAACTGTAAAAAAAAATGACTAGGAGACGAAGCCACTAAACCGTACGCAAGGAAATACACCACGCTAAGGACCCTGAATAGCTTAGAACAAAAGAAAATGAGATTGAAAAACTACACCTCCCCTGAACGCACAATAAAAGATCCCCCAAGCAGGAAAGAAGATAGAAATACAGATCCAACAAGGCTCGCAGGCATGCACGCATCTGGGTCACCATGCAACCCAAGCTGATATTACCATGAGCTCACGCACAGGGATCTCCATCGCCAACCGTTCAAAAGCTCTAATTATTGAACTTTTCACTAGCCTTATGAAAATAGATTAAAAATAATCAATATAATATATTATATATAATAATATGTATTATATTATTTATAATATATGTATTATATTAAAATTAATATAATATAATATATATTATAATATAATGTATATTATATATAATATAATGTATATTATATATAATATAATGTATATTATATATAATATAATGTATATTATATTATAATATAATATATATTATATTAAATATTAAATATTTTGAAAAAACCACCTGCAATTGAATATGGTCGGGTCTTGGACCCGACCATTTTATTAATTTTTTTGTAAATCAGGAAACGAATATATGTTATAAACATATATATGTTTCTTGCGCTATAAACAAAATTCCAAAAAACCCGAGAGTTATTTTTGATGTGTTTGTGTGTTGGGTTTCAACATTACGACTCAAATATCCGTTCGAGAGAGGTGAAATTTCCAAAAAATCTATTAAATTTCTAAGGTATGTTTAGTTTTTTCAAATTTTATTCAATTTATATTCATTTTGCATTTTTTTTTGAATTTTAGTAAAAAATAGGGTATATTTGATATATTTTTTATTACATTAAAACCATTGTTAATTTTGAATTTTTTTTATCAATTAACAAGTTTAAAATGGATCAAAATGAAAACCCTAACCCCGCACAAAATGAAAACCCTAATCTTGCATAAAATGAAAACTCCTAATCCTGTAGAAAATGAATACCCTCCAAATCCTCCACCGCAACCATTGTTTCCAAATAAAAATGTGTCAACAATACACGAGTCTATTCATAGAAATTTAAATCAATTACGAAAAGTATGTCAAATCTATGAGACACTCGATGAACTATCAGACATGAAAAACACTTTGGAAACAATCATTTTAAATGTTCAAACTTTGGCAACTCAACATAATAGATTTGCACAGTGGCGAGAGGAACAAAGAAAATTTTATGCTGATGGGTTATCATATGATGAGGTGAAGGCTCTTGATATTGAGAAATCCCAATTAGCCCAGTTATTCATCAATCAGAGAACTGGACAGCCTGTTAATGTGCAGAAACCAAAATTTTCAATTAAATGGTGTGCCCATAGAGGCATATTAGATAATTATTGGAGATGTTGGTGGATGGTTTTTGATAAACCACCCAAAAACAATGTTGATGTCCCTCAATATTTTCTCCAAAAATTATATGCTGAGTTTGTGCTAGGGAAACATGTCAATTACTTTGACATGCGATATTTCCAGGGTGTTGGTAGAGGGATGCCATAGGATAGACCTAGGGAACGCCGAGTCACCCCAGTTCGTCCTCCTCCACCTATTACTGCTTCGACTCCACTACCTTACCCTGAGATTGTTGTAGATACAGGGACTTTGAGCATTTATGCATTACATTCGTTGAGTGATCATTTGGTCACACAGAGCCATCATGTTGCGCAACCATTTGACGGTGCATCCCATCATGGTGGTGTTGCACCTAATACATCCCAACATGATGGTGGTGCACCTACTGCAGCAGCTCCCACTGGTACACAACCATCAACTCCCACTGGTACACCATCCTCTTTGGGACATATTTGTGTGCCTCATCGTTGCATGACATGCAACAATTTATGTTTCAGTCCTTTCCGACAGTCCACTAAGGCTCCCATAGACACATCCGACTTTGAGGTTCATGATATGCCAGATGTAGGAGTTGATAGAGCACGAAGTGGAGCATTTGTAGGAGAGACATCGACTGCCAGGGATGATATGGGAGGACCGGTAAGTCTTAAAGCAATTTCATAGTGTGTTTTATGTAAATTCTTTCATATTTTATGAAAGATATTTGTACTAATATATGTTTATGTGTTGGAATCTTTAATAGTTGTTGTTAGAGGAGCAGATGTCAGAAGTGCAGTAGGCTATGCATACTTCCATTTCATTTTCCTTAGACAATCAGTACACGGTAAATTATTTAAATTGTTATTTTAGATGTTAATCTTTGAAATCTATTATGTTTAAATACATGTACTACATATATTGATAGTCTAATGTAATCTTGTCTTTTTATGCAGCAACCTAGTCCTTATACAACCTTGTTGACTGGGTCTGACCCATTAAATGAAGTTGCACAACAGGTATATATATTTTTTATTCTCGATGTATTATAATTATATGTGCATGTACATTTACATTCTTGTCATTTTTTATATAGGAAACCATCTTAGCTGATCCATCCACTATGAGCCCATCTAGTGTCATAGCATCACAACAGTTATGTGTTTATTTTATATTGTAGATCATTTACATTTAGATAGGAGTAGATATGTGATTAGTAGATATGATTATTTGTCAACAATTATATGTTAATTTGTATCATTTTTATTTTATCTACTATAGTCCTCTGTTCAACTCAGCATTCTGATGAGCGAGAGACCATTACTTTATACGAGGACTCCTAATCATCCTAAGGGACAATCATATGTAGAACGTCTTGCAGAAAAGAGAGAAATATTTGAGGTAAACAAGAATTGCATTATTGATATAATATAGTACATGTATACTGATTTTGATGTTAAATTTGTAATTTATAAATGATGGTATATAAGTTTCTATTTACTAGTCTATCTTGTCAACCATTGACATAATCTAATTTGTGGTTTGAAATGTTATTATGCAGGAAACTTTAGAGCATCTAACTTCTTCGAGGAGGCTCCATTTTGATGGTCTAGCACATGATTAGGATATGATATAGATTGATGTGTACTTAGGGTTTGATAGATCTTGAGATGGCATATATGCCACAATTTGTAAAACTTGTTCTGAGTAGGCATATGCCAAATTTGTATATGCACAAACATAATTATTCTACAGTTTGATATATAAGAATTGATATTCGATCTAATTTTTTCATCGTGTGCATGTCTTTCTACTTTGAATTATCAAAATGGAATGTATAATTATCTTAGAATGGATTCAAGTTATGATTGATAATGTATGTTATAGATTAACGAAATAACATTTTAATAGAACTTATGAATTACAATTGGTAATCCATCTATTTCTTTGAGGAGTTTTTTCAAACAATGAATTTCCTTTTCTATTGTACCACATTTTTCATACATGTCTACCAATACATTTTTATCTAACACTCATTTTGAGAATACCCATAATTTCAAGCTTTGTTGAATGAATTTACATTTGACATTATTTTGTTTTTTAAACTCGTGTAATGAAGTGTGCAGCTAATTTTTATTTCAAAAGAAGTTAAAATTAATAAAAAGTGGATACAACATAATGAAATGAATTTCATGTTTTTGATAAGATAAGCATGATTTAGAGGGTGTTGTACCCTTTACATAGAAATCCCAAAGGGCCAAAAAATAAGCTAGTTCAACCCAAAAATGATCTAGGAAAAGAGGACAGACCACATAGAAACAACTGACAAACAACTGTCAAAACATAGACAAGGACTAAACAACCCCAAAATCTGAGGGGACTAATCTAACTCCCTTAACCCTAGGACACGAAGATGCGACAGATCGAGGGAATCCCTTCTTCTTTCTTAGCACAACAGACCAGGAAGACTCAGAATCCAAGTCCACCGAGCGAGGCTAGAGAAGCGGATCAACCAAATCCACCAAGGGAAAAGAGCCACCACACTGCGGGGAAGACGGTAGTAGCGTAGGGGAGGAAACATGATCGAAAGAAGAACCATTAGAGGCAATCAACGAAGTTCAGGTAGGCTCAGTCAAAACATCGTCAATAGATCGAGCTAGCAGAGGCTTAGACATAATAACATTAGCAGATCGAGCCAACAAAGGCTCCATGGGAAGGTTAGCCAGAAGAAGAGTAGACCGAGGTTCCTGAGAAGAAGCAATATGGTCAACCTCTGCAGAAGAATTTCATGTTACAGTGTTCATTCGAAATTAATATAATCATCTAGATAAAAATCAATGTCACTTAATGTTCATTGAAGCATAATAACATGTAAAAGGTATAAAATCATCTTGAGTAAGAATCAATATCTTCACAAAATCAACTCAAACCCACAAAAAAAAGGTTGTGAGAGACAACCATTACCCTTCTCTTTAACATATCTCAAAACCTAATGTGCTTGTTTTGGAACAACCCCACTGAAATTGAACTATTACGTTGAACAAGGCTCTAATTAGCCCAAATTTGCAAAACAAATCCTCTTTAAAACTGTTGCCCCTCCAAGATTCCTTTAGACAATATCTCACCAGGCTATAAACATCCAAATTCCACAACTATCATCCTTGTAAATGTCATCTAAGTCACTTAATCATGAAACCCTCATTTTGCCTAGATTATAAGAGGATTTATTGAAAGTATGCATTTCCACACTTATCTCACTCAAACAACACCTGAAACACATTTATATAAGTTTTCATATGCTTAATACACCTTTAGAAATTTCCGCCCCAACAGGTTTCAATCACTAACACCCTTAAACCTCCCAATTTCACTCAAAAACCACACTTTTCGCATCTAGGGCATCATTCCCAAACCTCAATTGACCTCCCCTGCTCTCCCAAAACCTTCTAACATCTAATTACTACCTAATTTGGTCATTCCACTGAGCCACAACAGATACAAATAGATGGAATGGCCAATTATTTCATTTTCAAGTCTTCAAAACCCTTAAACTAGTCACACAAACCCGTTAACAATAATTTTCCTCCAAGATGCTTTAAACTCAATGAAAATCTAAAAGATTGGATGCAAATTTAAGTTACAAAAATCCTCCACTAGATCCCACCACTTTTAGAGCAAGAAATTCCTGTACGGGCAAGTACAGTGCCTTGAATCTGCAAATTATAATGAAAAACATAGAAATTTCTGAGAAAAAAGTGATTTTAGTATTCAAAATTCAAATTCTCAATGGCTAATTCCTCTTCAAACATTCACAAGGCCTTTTAAAGGCATTAAAAATATTACCAAACAACTTCCAACTGTTTTCCAATGAACTACAACAAGATGACTCTTGAACTTCCATCATTTGATAATAAGTTGCAATTTTGACAAGCAGTGTAAAGTTGCAAAGTGGTGCAACTTTCATTCTGCAACTTGTAGGACCAAAAAAACTGTTCCAACACGTCCGGATGGGTACGTTTACACTAGGGATGGTCCTCCTTTGCACCCAAATACGCCAAATCACTCTGAACTACATTGGATCGACGATTTCCCTTAAGAGTCCAAAGTGCTAAAAGGTAGCAATCTTTGAAGGGCTATTTCTCGGAAATCGTGATGCCTACAAAATATTTGTTTGAGGCTATGGGATTGTGTTGGGACCCTCTACAATAACCTCACTCATTTTTTGCTATCTCGAAGGCATTTTCCCACGGTGACGAGTTTTCAGTTGAGGAAAAAGTTGTCAAATGCAAGTAGTGTAAAGTTGCAAAGTGATGCAACTTTCGTTCTGCAACTTGTAGGACCAAACGAACTGTTCCAACACATACAGATGGGTACGTTTATGCTAGGGATGGTTCTCTTTTGCACCCAAATACGCTGAATCACTCTGAGCTACATTAGATCGTCCATTTCCCTTAAGAGTCCAAAGTGCTAAAAGACAACAATATTTGAAGGGCTATTTCTCGAAAATCGTGATGCCTACAAAATCTCTTTATGAGGCTATTGGATTGTGTTGGGACCCTCTTCAATGAGCTCTCAGTTTTTTCTATCTCGGAGGCGTTTTCCTGCGATGACGAGTTTTCAGTTGAGGAAAAAGTTGTTAGGTGCAAGCAGTGTAAAGTTGCAAAGTGGTGCAACTTTTGTTCTGCAACTCGTAGGACCAAATAGACTGTTCCAACACGTCCAGATGGGTACGTTTATGCTAGGGATGGTCCTCTTTTGCACCCAAATACACTGAATCACTCTAAGCTACATTGGACAAACGATTTCTCTTAAGAGTCCAAAGTGCTAAAAAAAAAATCTTTGAAGGGCTATTTCTCGAAAACCGTGATTCCTAGAAACTCTCCATCTGAGGCTATGGGATTGTGTTGGGACCCTCTACAATAAACTCTCTCGGTTTTTGCTATTTCAGAGGCATTTTCCCATGGTGACGAGTTTTCAGTTGAGGAAAATGTTGTCAAATGCAAGCAGTGTAAAGTTGCAAAGTGGTGCAACTTTTGTTCTGCAACCCGTAGGACCAAACAACTATTCTAACATGTTTGGATGGGTATGTTTACGCTAGGAATGGCCTTCTTTTGTACCCAAATATGCCAAATCACTCTAAGCTACATTGAATCGACGATTTCTTTTAAGAGTCTAAAGTGCTAAAAGACAACAATCTTTGCAGGGCTATTTCTTGAAATTTGTGATGCCTACAAACTCTCCGTTTGAGGATATGAGATCATGTTGGGACCCTTTACAATAAATTCTCTCAGTTTTTGCTATCTCGAAGGCATTTTCCTATGGTGTCGAGTTTTCAGTTGATGGAAAAAGGGTTAGATGGATGCGATGTAAAGGTGAAAAGGGGTTTAGGGTTCGTTTTGTTCCTTGTGAGTAAGTGAAAAAGTGATTCATTTACTCAAATACACTTAAGTTGTGAACTACACACATGAATACAAAGTATACGCATTAAAACACGTAGGTTGTAAAGTATACATTACAATACTTAAATACACTTAAGTCATGAACTACACACATGAATACAAAGTATATGCATTAAAACATCTAGGTCGTAAAGTATACATTGCAATACTCATAAGTGACAAAGTATACACATAAGTTGTAAAGTATACACTTGAATACATGTAAAGTGTACACAATATGCATGATATTATCATTCAATAATTGCTATCAAATATAGGATTTACAAAATGCCACGTAGGCATACAACAAATGACCCTAATACATAATCATTTCATAGTAGGGGAAGGAAATAGAGCATGCATTTCCTTTGCGGTCAGCACAGTCTTCCACAAGAGCAACATGTTGACGTTCTGGAGTGAAAACCACCTGTACAAACCATTAAGGTAGCATTCAAACTACATACAATAGAAAAGATGCTTAGAATAACAAATCTATATTATTCTAAACCACCTAATTGATGATGAAATGGTAATGCAAACTATAAAAGATGCTTAGAATAACCAAACTATATTATTCTAATCTATCACATACCTCTCCTAAAGGATCAGCGCTGGCTATTGTTGCAGTAGGTCCATGATCTATCATGCTAGGAACATCACAATATACTTCAAATGGGAAATCTATATTGTCACAATAGAAAAGATGCTTAGATTAACAAATCTATATTATTCTAAACAACCTGAATGATGATGAATTGGTAATGCAAATTGCAAAAGATGCTTAGAATAACCAATCTATATTATTCTAAACAACCTAAATAATGAACCTTAGTAGATAAAAAATATCAAAATGTGATGAATAATATCATAATTGTCCCATACAACAAATGATTTACTACTCAAGTGTGCATGTAGGGTCATCTCTTACCTTCAGATTTTTGAGTAATGTTTCATGATCATCACTACTAATTGTCCATAGTTTTTTTGTTTTTGGTCTAGCATGATGTCTCAATAACTTAACATTTGTTGCTATAACAAGGTGTGAATACATCAGAATGATTTTGTGTTTCTCATAGTCTTCAAATGCAGGTATTTTGTTCTTTCTAATCATATATGTTTGCAACCAAGTTCCAAAAACAACAACTGAACTTGTGTGATCATGACTTTTTTTATCAACATCTAAATATACTTAGAATAACAAATCTATATTATTGTAAACAACCTAAACGATGATGAAATGGTAATGCAACCAAGTTCAAGAAACAAAAAAATGAACCTATAGGATACATGAAGCCATCATCATCTGTCATCAATTGTGTTAGCTTTTTCTTTCCCTGTACACATCGTGCCAACCAATAGTCTGATCCCTCTTCATTCCCCTGTGGTGCTACAACTGCATAGACATGTCCTGGCTATACAAGATTTGAAAGATGATCGTAATTAAGTGAACTTTCCAATACATATTGTAATGAGGATTGTGCTACAGATAAAGGGGTAGGTACTGTGGAATCCATGTATCTACCCATTCACTTGACTCACACTAATCCCAATCACACTTAATACAATTCTGACAAAAACAAGCCATCTCTCGTGTCCATATGGTCCATGCACTCACATCTGAGCTTCGAACTGAATGCATCTTTGAAGAATCTCTAATTGTTTGACATTCCATTATGTCTCCCACTGTGCCTTCCTCAACCAACCAAAATAACCTACACACTTCTGAATCAAGTGTCCCTCCTCATGATAGTGCATAAGTACACCAATCCATAATAGAACATGCATCACTGAATGTTGCACCACCTCTGATCTTCATTTGTTCCTTAACCAAAGCTCTCTTCACACATGCACTTGCACCATCATGCTCGCCTTTTCCATGCCCAGCTTCAAAAAACTTCAAATATGTGGTACACCCCTCTCTATATGCATCTTGCTCAACCAATAAAACATGTGAGCATTCTTGAATTGCCCTGTGCAGTTATCTGACCAAATCAAATGTTGACCCATTGCAATTCCTTTTTCTTGCAAGAACTCAAAAAAAATTTCAAAACAATGTTGTACAAACTCAGATGAATGAGATCTATCATCACTCATGTAAAAATGGTACTCCTTGATTATCTTCATGTCCTCTTCTGTACTATTAGGGGCATGCCTATATGTTATTTGGACAAAAATAGCAATTTGAATAGAATTATAATATTGTGATTGAACTTCATTTTGTGGTTGCAATGTGTAATTTTCAGCAAAATTAACTACAAATACAATAGTTCCAATGGGGAAAGATTCCTTACACATCCTAAATTTCTGATCCAACCATTGCGACCTATGGTTATGTCTTGCATACTTATAGAATTTTTTTTTCTTAAAATCTGAAATAAAATCAGCAATACTTACCTCTCTTGCAACCAAATCGCATCTAGAACCCTCACCTCCACTCTTGAATGTGTATTTCACTGTCTCATACTTGTTTTTCTCAACAATTTTGTTACCAAAATCATGATCACTGCCCTCATGAAAGCATGTTACAAACTTTGATAAACCACCACATTGCAAACACATTTCATTTAAACAATCATTTCCATAAAATAAGCAACCATCACCTCTAATGCATAAAAATGAATCTAACAACTCCTTGGATGACTTGGGAAGTTGCACTGCATGACACTCCTGCAACATTTTGTTAGTATGCATAGTAGAACGAATATGGCATAACAATTCATGATACATTGAAAACTCAACATGGTATTGAAACCTTAATAGGAACACAATAAAATGGCTTGCAAGACTCAAAAGCCCTTTGTGAGATTTGCAAATGTGGATGTTCTTGACAAAATTGTTTGGCTACATTCCAAAAAATATTTAGGATGCAGTGTACAATCTCGATTACCAATTCATAACTTTAAAACATCCTTTACATTCGGTGATACTCTAGAGTGAGAATTACAATATTTTTCAATTTGCATCTTTACATTATTGGTTAGATTTTTATCAACACGTGGAAGCCTCCCACTAAAAGCCCACATATCATTTTGAAGAGCACTATCGAGTCTTCCTCTTCTTGATAGTGCTCTATTCAATGTTTTACGATTTAAGTTAAAATCGATACAAGTTTGTCTCATTAAACGAGTATTTTTCAAATGATGGATTACTAGTGAGGTTGTGATCACTCTGAGCAACCCTTTTATCTTTTTCCTTACTAGTCTTTCCAATAGAGGTTAGAGCATTAAAAAGATTTTTTACAATAAGACTATTTTTTTTCAATTTTTTTGTGAGACAAATCTTCAATTTTTTAAATAATGGTCTCATTTTGTAAATATTAAGTAATTGCACAAAAAATTGGCATTGTTTGGTTAATGTCTTATTGGAAAAGAATTCATTGAACAATTTTGTAGCCCACAAATGAATTGTTCGTTGTGACCTTTTTCCTTGAAGATTATCAATTATGTTCTCATCTATTTCAACCAACCATTTAGGGGTTATTTTGTAATTAGGTGTTGCATAAGGTTCATTTTCAACATTTTCAATAAAAAATTCATTTTGAACAACATTTTCATTGTCAAAAACAATTTCATTTTCAACATTTTCAATAACAATTTCATTTTGAACAACATTTTCATTGTCAAAAAAAATTTCATTTTGAACCACATTTTCATTTTCAATTTCAATGTTTACATTTTCATTTTCAATTTCAATGTTTACATTTTCAATGTTTACATTTTCAATTTGAATATGATGCACAATATTTTCAATTCCTATTTCATCTTCACTTGAATTAACATTCAATGGTTTGGAAGAAGCTTCAATTTGAATATTTTGCATACCTTGTTTTCTTTTCCTATGACTTTTTCTATCTTTTGCTCTATATGTTTCAATTTGATATGTTGTAAGTTTTCTTTTACCTTTTCTCTTACGCCAACTGTTGCTCCCCATTGCACAAACAAAAAAACACACAAACATGATTGAAATTCTAAAAAAAGTGTAAGAGAATCTTTGAAAGGCTGAATTTCATCTAATGCAGACAAAAAACATGAAAATTTTGCGACAAAAAGAATGTAGGGACCGTTGAAATACTCAAAACGGTCCCTTTTTTGTTTTTTATATAACATACCAAATGGATATCCGTCACCTCTAGTGTTATTACAATGCCATATGTTATATAATATATATTATATATATTAATATTAATTATTATATATTAATATATAATATATATTATATATTATATATTATATTTATATATATATAATATATATATATTATATATTAATATATTTTATATATTAATACTATATTAATATTAATATATATTGTTGCTTGTCCAAGTGTATAACCCACTGACACTACAAAATGGATATCCGTTATAGACGGATATCCGTCACCACTAGTGTTATTACAATGCCATATGTTATATAATATATATTAAATATTAATATATGTTATATATTAATACTATATTAATATATATTATATATTAATACTATATTAATATTAATATATATTGCTGCTCATCCAAGTGTATAACCCACTATCACTACAAAATGGATATCTGTCACCTCTAGTGTTATTACAATGTCATATGTTATATAATATATATTATATTTTAATATATTTTAATATATATATATATATATATAATATTATATATTAATATATGTTGTATATTAATACTATATTAATATTAATATATATTGTTGCTCGTCCAAGTGTATAACCCACTAATACAGAAAATGAATATCTCTTATTTGAACTTTAAGAATTATGATTTCTTTTGACATATGATATATATTTATTAAATATTAATATTTATTATGTATTAATATATATATATATTAATATTATATTAATATATGATATATATTCATAAATATATAATATATAGTATCCCACTCTATAAACCCTACTCCCACTCCCTCTTTCTCTCTCCCACTCTCTCCCTCTCTCCCTAAACCCTATACCCACTCTTTCCCACTCTCCCTCTCCCTCCCTCTCTCCCACTCTCTCCCTCTCCCTCCCTCTCTCCCTCTCTCCCTCTCCCCTGTAATGCCCCGTAACCTTAAAGAATGACGCAGACACAACGAAAGCGTAGCAATTTTTTTTTAAAGTGTAATTATAACATGTAAGTGGATTACACTAAACACATACATTCTCTAAAGTATGTGACAACGCTTACATTCGAAATCCATAATACAGAAGTAAACTAACCATAGCATATAAATATTACTCATGATATAAATAACATACATCTAAAACATTTAATTCATCTCATAAGATACAAAGTACATTAAGGAAACATTTATAGCTTGCATTCATTCAATAAAATAGTTACAATTACATGATACAAAAATCCTCCTCGAATACAAATGAGGAGTAATACATATACAAATATCCACAGATACAAAGTACAAAAGAGATGAAACATATCAACTAGTACATGCGAGCTCTCCAATATGGAAGATCCCGCCATCACGAACATGAAATGGGAACCCAACGGTGTATGGTGCACGTTCTACCCAACCAAGTGGTACCCGTAGGCCTACCCCTCGTGCTAGGAGATAGTAAAAGGGTTCCCTAGGAAAAAACAACTACCTCTAGACATAGGCAAACTCAAGACTAGACTACACAAATATAACACATAACATGAAGGTTACATTGCTTCCAGAGTAAAAGAATCATGTACATCAACTAAATAGTTAAATCGTTGTCATATAAGGAGTGTCATCACAAAGTTGCATGGGTTACCCTGGCAAATCTTCTTAGGCCCCGACCCCCATCTTGGGTTACCCTGGTAGCCTCTCACAACTCCCGACCCCACATGCAATCCGATGCGGAATCAATTATCTTTCAAAGAGACAAGATAATGATCTTTCCATTCCAGGCCTTCTCATCTCATCTCAAGTCTAAACAGGCCCTTGAGCCCATGAGCGAGGCACAATTAACAAGTTAAATATTTTAGACTACCCTTTCTCTTAATACATTTGTTTAATTTTCACTAAGTTAACTAAACTCTCACACGAGTTACCCTGGCACCACTTTGTGTGCTGACCCCCATCGAGAGCCACTCCCCTACTAACAACACAAGGAACTAAATCAAAACTCAAGGGTAACACGGTGCACAAATACCGATGATAAATATCCAACCATAAAGCAAGAGACAACACATCCCTTTTCGTAGTAACCGGGTGATAAACTAAAGTATAACCAAGTGCACTACCCAAGGTAAATAAAGGGCTTAACTGCAATTCACAACAACCCCCCCTTCATAAAATAACATCTAGAAGACTTACAAGTACAACAATCTAATTTTTTCCAAAAAGTAAATAGAAGAAATCACAATTTATTTAGGTAAATTCAAGCAAGACATGAATCTACCATTAGGATTTCCTAAATCCAATTTTGAAAACAATAATACATTGCTTAAATTAATCTAACTTAAAGCAATATCATTTACCATTAATAAAGAAATTAAATCTAATCATCAATTTCCCAATTACATCTATTTTAACATCAATATTCTCTTTTAAATTATATCATTTAAAAATAACTACTTCATGCGTTTGCATACATCTAATTATAAAAGTATATTTAAATATATATATATATATATTAAATATATATAATATTTAAATATCTAAAACAAATTACCATTTTCAAATATTAATTATATATATATATATACATATATTTTTATATATATACATATATATATTTGCATATCTATATATATATCTATATATATTTATATTGTAAAATAAAAATTATACTAAATTAAAACCTATGGAATATATTGGCGGACGATTGAAAGTTTTATGGTGGGTGTTGTTTATACAGCGGTCGGTTGCATTAGCGCAACCATCCCCATGTGAGGGGAGGCGTAGGCTTATATGGGGCAGTGTCGACTGCCTCACAGCGTTGGCTCTTCCCCAAAGAGAAGTCAGCGCTGGGGGTAGCCAACACTTCCCCAATACATTTTAAACTTCATACAAATAAAACTTCAAACCTACGTTTTCATAAATGCTCGTAGTGCGGATTTTTAATTCTGTCAAGTTTTTTTAAATATAAATTTTCACAAATGAATTTCTACAGATATATTAATTCAAATGCACATAATGTTATATATATATTTGCATATATAAATTCATCAACATGAATATTTGAGTCGGGCAAATTATTTTCATAAAAATCTTTCTACATGAAGTATTTAGAAAATTTCACAAAGGTTTCAATTTTTCAGCAAAATGAAACTAATTGGGAATAAACAAAACAAAATGATTTTTTTCTATAGGAAGATCTTTCCAATACAAATAAGATTTTCCCCAATTTTTAAACAGGAAGATTTTCGAATCCATTCCTACAAAGACTTATAAATTTCTCTATTGTTTTCCTCTGGGGTTTTCTACTGTTTAAAAATAATTTTCACAAAGGCTCTATGATTTCACTATAAAATTTTCTACATAAGCACTAAAGTATTCACGAAATTTTTTGAAGCACAAAAGCCTTACAAATTTACAAAATAATTTAAAAGCTTCTACTCAAATTACAAATTCTTTTGTACAGGCAATCTTTCTAATTTGCAAAACATAACAATAATTAAAAGAACTTGTATCCGAAAGCTTGAGGAATTGATGTTTGATGTAAAGCTTCACCTGTAGATCCCAATTTTTTCAAAGCTTCCTCCAAGAATTCACTTTTTTTTTCAGAAGAAGAAAACCAAAAACTAGAGCCCAAAAACTTCCTGAGAACTTCCTTTTCATTTTTTCAATAACTTCTACAAAAATATCTTTTCCATTCCCATGAAGTAACCTCTTACATCTTCTAGTTATTGCAAAAATTCTTTCCGAGAATAAATTTTCAACAAAAGTGTTTAATAAATTTTCTAACACACGTCAAAATTAAAATATCTTTTTAACCAACTTAGATATTTCCCTTTTGATATTTATAAGAAATTTATGCTATTTTAATAATTCAAACTTCACAAATTAACATTATCTATTTTATGCAATTTATAATTCAAATTCACATAATAATTTCTAATCAAATTTAATCTAATTATTTTATAAAATGAATTTAATCACAAGGTTTAAATTACTTTATGAAATAATTAAATTTAATTAATTAAATTAAATACAAAGCTTCTAACAAGATTAATCCAAGTTAATTAAATAATCACTAAAATCATTAAAATCATTAATTTAACATTAATTTCCACATAGCAACAAGGCATACCGAACAAAGACTGACGACACACTGTGACTAGGGTTGTGGCTTGACAAGGAAACCCCGTTACTATCTCCCAATCAACTATTCCACTAGGCAATGGACACGCTCAAATTTGTGAATCCAGGTGGAGTCGATGTCATGTACCTACATTCTTGCAATCAAACATATGTTGTACATGTATATATAAAAATCATGAATCAAACACACTGTGAAGAGAAAATTGTGGGATCACAGGACGCTCGCAAGTGAGTAATGCAATCTCGTTCTCTTCACCAATACAGTGTCACATCAAGACTAAGAAATTAAAACATTGATTAACTACAAATGAGCATATATCAATATTAACTCAAATCATCAACTATGCTAACCAAAAAACATGTCCCAAACATTAAACATCCATATAATGTACCATCACATCATAATATAAAAACCATCGCTCCAATGCCAGCGGTCAAATAACAACATAATATCATGGTCTATCAAAGTAAAAACAATGTCTGAAAACATAAGCAAATCAGAGGGGTACTACACTCCCTCTTTCCCTAAACCCTATACCCACTCTCTCC
>VDFB02075321.1:222267604-222314885 GCA_007258455.2 Sequoia sempervirens | reverse complement strand
CTCGTGGAAAAAAAACACAATAGAAGGATGACACATTAAGATAACAAACAAAATTTTTGGTCAACATGGAAGAGACCAAAATGTATTGACACCTTGTATCATCCCCAAAAGGAAAATATAGGACAATAAAATGTTTACGACATATAGAAGAATGAAGGTACAAATAGTTGAATACCACAATAGATTTGTTTCCTTTATATCTTTGTGTCAACAAGAACAACAAGGGTCATCTAAAGGAAAATAACATACAAAGCACAATATGGGAGATCACATCATGTGCAAGAAAACACACTAAAGACATAAAACATACATAGAGGGTATTGCACATGCAATCCGAACTAAAGCAAATTATCTACATCCCAATATTGCTCATCATAAATGGAATACAAACAACTATCCAAAGGGACTACAACAAGTGTCATACAAGGAGTATCACCAGGTTCAAAACATGTTGAGTCACTCTCATCAAGAGGATCATCATGGTTTCCCCCATCTAAATCCATAGATTTTGAGAACAACAAAGATAATTCATTATGCATTTGTTCATTGATCTTAGCATCTTCATCTTTACTATCCAAGTTTATCGCAATAGGTGGTTTAATGATAATATCAATCATATGTTATTGTTTCATTATTTTTTAGGTTGAGACATGTAAGGTTCAATGGCATGATTCGACGAGGGTGGTGAAGTGGATTAAGGTGATGATGAGGATCAATGGGTGTGATGCAATTCATCGAGGTTGGATTAGGTAGGTATTTGGTCATTCGGTAATGTTTTATTATTTTTAGCCAACTGGAAAGCAATGGAATGACATCTATGCTTACACTCCTTAGCATTTCTATTTCTTCTTGTATGAGTTTCAATTTGTGAAGGGGTAAGAGAGAATTTCTCTACCATTGATATCTTTTCTTCCTTTGGAGGAGGAACTAAAGGGACTATTGAGGGTTGGGAAACTACCCTATCTTTAAGTTTATAAATTTGTTTTTCTTTCAGTGGCACAAAGGTGATCATACGGTTATCTCTTGGTCTTTTATATGTTATTGAAGGAGGAACCAAAACATATATGTCTAGTGTACTTGGGAGGATATCTTGTTTGGACATGGGTTCATCCATGACCTATGGGGTGGGAGGAACAACCATAGAAGTCACCATAGACCGATCATCCTCAGGTGGAATGTTACTAAGGGATAACTCAGAAATGTGCTTAGCTTTAAACTTTTGATATGATAAGAAAAATAAATCCTCATGAGGCTTAATGGGTTCTATAGGTTGAGGCCAAAAATAATCTAGTAAAAAATTTCCATGGAAAGCCATAGGTTTGAATCCACTATGATGAACAATATATATTTCATTTTCAAATGGAAACTTTATGGATTTATGGATTACTAACAGGACTGCATTCATGGATCATAACCATGGATAACCTAGCTTTACATGAAATTGGTTCGATGTTGAGATGATGGTAAATGAAACATCTAATTGTTTTGGTCCAACTTTGAGTGGGAGATTTATCAAATCTATCATAGGGTGAATGAAACCATCATGAGTTTTTATCCATGATTTTTATTGTTCATAAGCATCTTTATAAACTTCATGCACAAACAAGAATTCTTCAGTGATCACATTCTCTAGACATACATGATCAATGAATATCCTTGGTGTAGGTTTGTCATTAATACGACTGGTGATATAGAGAGGACTATCAGGTGCATGTATAGATGCATCAATATGTGTAAAAGAAATGTTAGGTAACAAAGTGGTTCAACCCTTATGAGGTCAAACTTATATTATATTAAAAACATTACATAGATCATCATCATCATCATCATGTGTGTAATCACTACCTTACACAAAGTTGGATGTATGATTTGGCATTGGATTTATAAAGATTTGCAAACTTACATATGTGAGAACATTTAAAACTTCAACCTAAGCCTAAAATTTTCCTATCTTTTTTGGAAATTATATTCATTTTTAAAATAATTTACCAAAAAATCACTTACCAAGAAACCAATACTCGTATTGTTTGAGAAAAGCAATCCTCTCTACAAAAATTACTAGCAACATTCATAACTAGGGCCCAATAGTAGTAGAAAGTAGAGGTAAGTAGTAGATTATTGTTTGTAGAAATTGGTCACATTGGTTAAGAAACACAACATGGGAGGTGACCTCATTTGTAGAGATCCAACAAACAACACTATAATTTTGAATAAGTAGAAATGCATCTCTATCTTTCAACAAGTAGGGTGGTTAGCTTTTTTTCAAATATTAGTGTCAATAATGATAAAATCACCCACCATTTTGAATATAAATTATCCAATATTGAGGAAATCATAAAGGGATTAAGGGTGGATGCTTCTAAAGTAGTTATAGTAGAGGTCTTTGGGTTGCTTGTAGGTAGAAAGAAATTTCCAAAAAGAGCTAATATGACTACAACCAAAGATGATTTTGCACAAACAAGGGAGTAGTTTGATCACTCCTTACAGGGGACCAAACATTTTCATTATCGACCTTCTAAGTCAAAGTAGCAATCTACATAATAAATTACCTGACTTGTGAAGGTAGGCAATCTTTGTTATACACTATACATTTTAAATTGTTAAGCCACCTTCACCATAATAGGTTGATCAATGTTCCAAATTTATTGTTCAATTTATTGAATAGAATGGCCAAGGAATGCTAGAAAGTAGACCTACTATATAATCTCACCATTGTTTTATCCAATTACTTATTAAGAAAATCATGCATGATCAATATTTAAATGTGTCTTGGAAATAATTTTTGGAACTAGGTAATATTATAAACTACCTAAATATGGGCCCTCATGGTAGGTGGCTAAGGTTTAGACAAACCTAAACCTGGTAGGTAAAAGACTCCAAATCAAGAAGGTTTCTAATACAAGAAAAAGAGGATCAATTTATTAAGGAGATACTTGCAACCACACAATCCATGCATGCAACAACCTCTTCTATACCCACACCATCTTCCCATGAGAATGAATCATCTCTTGTACATGCAACACCTTCCCATGAACATGTAATGTATCTTGTGCATGCAACATCTCTTGTACTTATAGTATTCTCCCTTGTACATGAAGCACTTTCCCTTGAATATGTCACTTCATCAAAATGACCAATAGGTGCCTTTGTCCCTTCCTCTTCTTGAACTATTAAAAGGAAATAGAAGGTCACCCATTCTTCTTCTAGGCTTGATAAAAATAAATAAAAAATTACCCCGACTCTAACATATGTTTAGCCGAGGCATTCTCATCATCCCATAGTAAAGGGGTTAACTTGAGGTATCATTGCATTAGCTTCTAAAGTAGTCTTCCTTCAAATAGACATGGATAATGAGCAAGAGGAACTATTTTTCAATGGGGAGAGTGAAAATTTATTTTCTCATGGGGGAGTGAGAATTTTGGTACTTCCAATATATTTGGTTTCCACATAGATAGAGAATATATTCCCTCCTCTAAGTTGGTGGACTTAAATTTTGACTTGGAAGAAGAATCAATTCTTGGAGATATAGAGGAAACTAGTGAGTTACATATTTCACTATGGAGAATTCAATATTTGAAATCACAAATTAGGACATATGAATGGTAGCGAAGTGAACTAGATAAATTGGCTCAAATGTCCAATAAAGAAATTAAAAAGCAACAAGAAGGCCTAAAAAATATGCATGTGTGAATACCCTTCCCACATGAGAAAATTGCCCCTCTACTTCAAGAACCTTAAATATAAATTTATAGGAGTTTTATCCACCTCCAAATAGTTATAGACAATGAATATACAAACAAATAAAACATCCCTTGAATTGTTTCTAGGGAAAAGGATGAGGAAATTAAGCTTATGTAGAGAACTTGGGTTGGGGAGAAGAAGAGAATGGAATATAAATTTACTAAGGAAATGGAGAAAAGGGATATCGAAAAAAACATGTAAAAGGAGAAAACTAAGAAAGTGATAGGATAAATTGTAATATCACCCCCTAACAAGGTTTATGCCTTATTCCTTATAAAATAACTTATTAGTTTTTAGTTTGTGTAGATTTATTGTTCATCTCCCACATAAAGTACCCACCTAGATCTTTCTTTGGGGTCCATCAAGCATTTGTGATTGAGCTTTAGATCTAATTGTGTGAGTTTTACCTCCATGATTTGGTTGTTCAATATGATTTATAATATAATCCAATCCTCTACATAGGCGATGTCTAGCTCAAAACATTGGCCTCCTTCATAAGAAATGAGAAAACCATAGGGGAACAAATGCAAAGGTACACAAAACAAGAAAAATATATTCCTTTATAGATCAAGGGAGAGGCTAGATACCCATATAAATTGGTAGATGAATGGATACACCTAGTGAGTATACACCTAGTGGCATAAAAACTTCAATGAGACCAACCAGTTGATCACTCCATGTTTAGATATTTGGTTATAAAAATTGGTCAGGGATCCTTTGATTTTAGCAAAGAAAGGTGGTAAGAACTAACTATAGAGTTGTGCAAGAAAGATATTTATTCAATATATAATCACCATGTAGCAATTAGTAGGGCACAACGATACATCAACCTAACTCAAGAAAATAGTCTTTCATAACTTCTACTCACATTTCAACATCTCATATGGTTTCCCTTTCCACATTGGTGAGGAAACAATATTTTTGTTGCATAGGATGAAGATGTTAGATGGGAATAGATATAAGTTTAAGAAGGGTTCTATTTGAAGCAATGTGAGGGGTCAACTAAACTATTTCAATTTAGGCTTATCACCCTTATGTACAATGGAAGGCCTTAGTTGCTTGATGACAAGCAACATTCTTAGTTGGGGGGTGCAATGGGTTTCGTAATTGCATCTATCTATTGCTTATGTTTCCTATTTTAAAGAATGTTTCCACAAAAATTCTTATCTTATAACCAAGACCTTTAATTCGTATTGGAATAAGAGCATCGTGCTAGTTCTAAGATGTTTTAATAATGGTTGTGTTAAAATAGTTAATTTTAAAATAACATGATATGTTATTCTAGTTGTGATGATCATAGAGTAAATATTTTTTGTGGAACTAACTTTTTCCTACAATAATTAAGGATGACAACCCACAACCAAGGTTTTAGTGTGCTTTTAGCCAATATCACAACTTACTTGAGCTATTGTACAACTATAACAATATATTATCTACAGTCAAGGACTAGCCTCACCAACAATAAGGAAGGATGTTAGAGTAGGTGGCATAATACCCATTCTCTAGAAAGATGGATAGGATTACAGAGGAATGAAAATGACTCAACCACACAACCCCATATTTCTCAACAACTTGTTTTTCTTTCTTACATAGATTGGAATGTCCCAACAAATGTGTTCTTTAATTGTTTCGAACTCAGTTTCTTAGTTTCATTTCTATTTTTAAAATACAAAGTCCTCTTCCTATATGATAGGGAGTGATTGGATAAGTGCAGTACTAGCTATTAACAACTATGTGATAGGGAGTGACTGGATAAGTGTAATACTAGAATTGTTTATAAATTTGAGTAGATAATCTAAGATAAATTTTTCTATCACGTGAGTTAATTTCATTATTTTAATATTATAAACCACATGATGTATTGATTTAGTTAATATTTTAGTAGAGGAGAAAGAGAAGAGTGCATTTAATCCAAGAAAGAGCCCACTTAAGGTGGACTACAATTGAATCTTTATCCTATTAGTTTATATTTTACTAATCATAGTTAGATTTGTTTGTTACATTCAAATTTAATACAGTCAATAGGTCGATTTAGTTAACTTGTAACATCTACAATGAACTTGTAGCAACTATTGTATAACTATTGATTGAATAAAGAGTTTATAAAGCATATTTATTGTTTAAACACATAATTTATTTAATTGTTTTGCGAAATTTAGATTTTTCCTGTTATACACAACTTTATGATTTTAATCTCTAAAGATCTATTGTCATACATCTAATATTGACACCATACCATGAAGATATATCCCCGAGTTGGTAGGTAAATGTAGTACATCATAACTTAATAGGCTACTTGATAATGGATAAGAATATTCATTGAGTTGTATGCAATCCTTAGTTGCATGAAGTTTATTAGAAATTGATGGAACTCAACACCATTTATGAAGGATTTCGAAGAATCGAAAACCCAACAATGTAGGTTAGGAAGAGAAGGCCACATGTTATTGAATCTATAGACCAAGGCCCATCAAAGGTAAAAATCATCATCTTCAATCACATCATTTCCACAAACCACCATAGGGGAGGATTGTGAGCAAGGAAGAGCTTGTATTTTGCCTCACAACAAAGGGCATGAAAGAACCCCTAAGCCAGTTATGGTCACATAGGATCATTCACAACATGAAATTAAAGCACCAAACTTATCTCCACCAATACACTATGCCCAAGATGAACCAAAATCAATAGAAAAGGACCACCAATAGTAGCACAAAGGTAGGTTTCCATAATAGGAACACCAACAAAGGCGTGGAGTTTGATCAAGCTAAGGCCAAATCAAAGATCACCATGGGAAAAGAGAAAATAGAGATTCAAAGGAGGAGAATTTAATGATGTGAGACCACCACCAACTAAAGGCATAGGAAGGTCAAACAAACCAAAATCAACACCCAGGAGAGACATAAAATCTTTTGTATGAGAAGGAGATGATGTCGAAGCCATATGTGAATATGAACAAATAAAATGTAGCCATTAGAAACATTCATAGGCCCCAAACCTCTAAACATAAGTCTCATAATGTCAAAAGGGGAAATGACAACCAGTCAACCACCATTTGCTAGTAGGGTTTCGATGTTGAGTAGGGAACCAATGTCAAGTGAGAGTGAGAGTAGAAGAGCCATTTCAAAATCTAATTAATACCAAGATTATTTGATGTGTATATTATAATTCTAATTTTTTCCTGTGATTGATTTTTTGGAAGTCTTGTAGACTAAATATGTATGCATTTCCTTTTGTTTCAAACAAAATACCCATTCTTGCCCCTTAGAGACTTTTCAAGTAAAATGTTTAGATTTTTTTCCCATTTGAACCAGACTAGTGAATCCATGAAAAAACCTTGATATTTGACCTCTTATGTCTTGTACAAGTATTTGAGTGATAGCTTCAATGATAAACCTAAGTTTAAATGATCATTGTGTTAATGCTAAAATTGTGCAAGTGATCCTAGAAGTGTTGATTTATTGTGTTTTCCCTTTTTAATTCTAGATTGGAGGTTTTGAATTAATTTATGATTATTTCAAATCTTGGCATGGTTTAAGTTTGGGACATGATTACTTAAATAGTTGTGTATCAATTTTGAAAAGTATCTTGTAAAATCTCAAGCGAAGAATGCTCTTTGAAAAATTAAGGTTATCCATAGAAAAGTTCTATGGTAAACTAAGCTCAAACAATCATTGTGTTAGTGCTAAACTTGTGCAAGTGATCCTAGTGTTAATTCATTGTGTTTTCCCCTTTTAATTCTAGATTGGAGTTTTTGAATTGATTTATGTTTATTTCAAAGCCTTTTTTTGTGGCTTCGTTTAAGTTTGGGAGGCTTTGTTTAAGTTTGGGACATGATTACTTAAATAGTCGTGCATCAACTTTGAAAAGTATCTTGTAAAATTTCAAGCAAAGAATGCTCTTCAAAAAATTAAGGTTATCCATAGAAAATTCCATGTGATTTGTCACTCATAATTGTTCATGAGTTTATAGATTGTTAGTTGTAGTCAAGAGTTCAAAAGTTTTAAGGTTAAAAGGTTTGACTTAGTTAAAAAGGTGATTTCCTACCTTAGCTCTATTTCTTCACTTTTTTGTGATGTATCAAAACTCATAAAATTTATCTTGGTATTTTGATGTAGTGATATTTAGCCCTATGTCATGTCTGAGTGTACAAGATCATGACAAGTGTCAACCTCTCAATACCATAACCATAACTTGACTAAAGTTATCAAGTGAGAATCCAATTTTATTCAATTAATTAGCACTAAGAAAGCGAGACCGCAACAAATATTGTTCCATTGGTGTTATTAGGTAAGGGGTTGGATTCATTTCACCAAGAAGTGTCAATTGTATAGATTTTAACAAGTGCCATCATCTTGATGATATTACTCTAAATTTGAGTTATCAAACATGATACTAGGTCTATTCCTTTGTAAGACTTTGAATGGACAAGATCTTAACATGTGTTCCCATCTCATAATATCATTTTATCAAAACAATAAAAAATAAAAAATCTTCACATAATAAATATCGATTAATGATTAATTTGAGTTAAAGTAAACCTTAATTAATCTAAATTAGACCAATAACTAAAATATTTTAAAATATTTTTTGAGTTTTAAAAATAAAATCATATTTTATAAAAAGTCACATCAGAAGTCTAAATCACATAGTGTTTGCCTCAATATGATTCTAAAACCAATCAATAGAGTTCAACCCCATTATATTTCTTATTAGTTCCTGCCGGAGGCAGGTATACTTATGGATTCAAGAAGTTCTATTAATTTGACACAAATCAACCAATGAAAGCAAAGTATTAAATTATGTTGACTTTATTTTCTAAAGTTTATATTTATTTCATTTTTTTTTAATATTAGACAAATCATTTTACTTCAATTCTATTGGACAATAGTCATGCATAGTAATATTTCCATGATGTAAGCATTTTGAATAATATTTGATTTTTTTTCTCAATCATATACAAACACTATTCTTCAATAGTGTCTAACTATTGATGTAATATACCAATAAATGACGACCTTTCAAGTATTTTTCATTCACGTGGGAGGGTGTAGAAAATCTTTAAAAAGCTAGAACAATTTTCACTCTCCAACAATGGCATCTTAGGTAGGACTTCTAATAGTTCATTATTCAAACTTAATTAAAGTTGGTCAAAATTACTAAAATTTATATTGAATTTTTTTATAATAATTATAAATAACATATTTATTTATTTTGTTATTTATAATTATGGAAATATAATGATTATGATTTCTAAAATAGTTTTGGAGTTTTTTTAAAATCTAATTATTAATTCAATCTTATTGACTCATATTTTATTAATAATATTTGAGAACAACTTATTGTTTATGAGATGAATGGTTCACTTGGTACTCATTGCATTTAGATAATATTCAAAAAGGTGAAGTGTTAAGAATTTTGAGTAGGTTACCCATTTTGATATTACTCTAACTCAAGCATGCTTAACCATATAGTTTCCCCCAAGATCAAACAAAATGGGGTGGCTACCCTATTTATGAAACTTTCAACAAATTTTGTGCCCTATAAATCATTCATTAGAGAACTCCTTATCTCATTCACTTTCAACAATGTGATGTTTTCTTGAGTATGTAAAATTATGTGACATTTTATCATAAACTCAATTGCATAGCTTTTGAAGCAATCTTATTGACCCATCTATCATTAATGGATCACAAAAACTAATCTTTCATGGGTATGAATGGGTTGCTTAACACTCACTACATCTAGGTGATCCTCCAACTTCGAGTAAACTTGCAATATAGTGTTTGAAAATTCGATAAACAAAATTTAATTTATCTTAAAAAACATACACATGTTATCACAATTTAATTTAACTCAAAAAACATACACATGTTATAAGGTAAACATAGTGATTGCATCCAAAGCTACAATGACTAACTTGACAACTTTTAGTAAATGTTAAACAATATTCAATTCCTATAAGCAAATAACATAGAGAAAATTTCAACAACAATAGGGCAACAAAATAGACAATCAATTTCTATTGAATTAGTAGATTTTGGATCCACAAATGCCAAGAGCATTTATTTATAATGTTACAAAATTATTGCCTGAAAAATAAATAAAAATCTAAATACAACTTCTATCTTATGAATAGATTGGTTGTATGCAAAACAAACTTATTACCAAATTTAATCCATTCATATTAAATCTAAATACAACTTCTATCTTATGAATAGATTGGCTGTATGCAAAGCAAACTTATTACCAAATTTAATCCATTCATATTAAATCTGAATTCGGGCAATCTAATGACATTTAACAACCTAACAATAGACCTTCTAGAAGGCCATCTAAAAATAGTCTTCTTAGAATGTGTTCATCTTCTATAATCAACAACAAAATGAGAATTTGAAAATGAACAACTACAAAGCATTAGTGATACACATTTACTATTAATCACATTTACTATTATCTAATAACAATTGCAATGTTTAGACCAAAGTGGTCTACCATAGAAATTTTGTATATTACTTAAAATTATATGCATTTATACGCATATCTAATTATTATTACATGCAAAGATGACTACTACTTTAAATCTTTCTTAAACAAACAACATGTTACATATGTTACTGGAGGAATCGGACGCAATGCGTCTCTTATTGAATCTAGACTTCATATCATATTGTCTATCCAACAATTTAATTTTTTTTAATCCAAACTTCGTATCATTTTATCTATCCAACAATTTAAATAAACATTTGATGATATTTTTTAATTAATTAAAATCCCAAACTAAAAATATATAGTTTAGAGTGTTGAATAGCCCTTGCCAACGTGTATTGCTTCCAAAACCACCAACTACCAAGTATTGCTTCCTAGTCCAGCCGCCGACAAAACCAAATTTAAGAAAGACATCGCGTCCAGCAGTTGCAGTGGGGCCTGTAAAGGAAAGTCAGCCAGTTTGGTGAACCCTAAATTTATCAACCATCTGGATTATATGGCTTGGTAGTCTCCGCTTGGAGATTGCAGCCAAAGTCTAGATCAGTGACTAAAACCCTCTCAACCGAGGTCTCGGAGCCAGCACTGGATTCAATGTAATTAATAAAATAACATAGAAATATTGCATCTGGTAAGTATTGGAGCCCACCAGGATTTAAGCAAATCTATTTGGAACCCGAAGTGGTTAACCTAATTGGAGGATTGTATCTCGGGTAAAAGATTTGTCACGCCAAATGTTTGATTCCGAGGAAAGAATTGTTTTTAAATCAGGATAACCCTGCGATTAATCTATGGTTTTACTTAAGCCGAATTTGTGTTTTCAGTTAGTAATCAATCGAGATCGAAGAAATGGAACTGAAACTGAAATGCGATCAGGCAATTGACAGAGTTTGGTTACCTACTTTTGAATTCAATAACCTGAAATTTGATAAGCATATTATTAAATTTTTTGAAGCCGAGCATCTCTGAGATCGACTTCTTTTTGTGTTGGGGGTGCGGGGAAGGACTCTGTTAATTAGATTAATAATTAGATTGTCCTTTTTGAAGTACAGAAAGCACAAAATTGAATTATTAATTCAATCAATATTTTTATAGTTTTAGGTCTTATCAAAGAAAAAAATGCTTTGATAAATGAATTAAGATTATATAAGGAAATATGTTAAAAATGTACATAGAGATAAAAGAATTGGTCGACAATTGACTAAATTTTGATTCTGGTGTAGAGACTGAGTTTTGATGCAGGGATGTCAATGCACCTGTGTGGATGACAATGTGGCCATGGTCTAGTCCTCTGTGTAGAAAATTAAGAGTAGACAGAAAGATGAGCTAGAGATCGATAAAATTAACCCAAAATAATGATGATTAATAATCTAGAATTTAGTAAACAATAAAAATTAAGAAAGAATATTTTAAATGAAAAGAAAGGCTTAAAGGGACAAAATGACAGTGTAGAGAGGTGTAGACGATTGAGTTTGTAGGGTGGAGTTTAATGAAAAACTTATATATGGGACAAGGGAAAGTAGGGTAGTTGTATAAGAGCTTGTCAAAGTGGTTAGTTTCGATTGTGGTCTTTCAAATCCATGAACATCAAAATAGAAAATTTGTGTGTACTTAGAATTGTGGCTACAATTAACAAATAAAATAGAAGTTTGAAATAACAGTGAAATAAATCTAATGAGATTTATCCCTATGCTAGAGTATGGAAAGAAAAAAGTAAACTCAATAATCCACTTAATTGTCAAATATGAGAATGTAAAGCCATGATTAATTTTAAAATAATCTAAAGAACATAATTTTATTTTTTAGATTTAAATGTAAGCAATATGAAGCATATTACTAAGTCAAGGAAGACTCATAAAGAGAGGAAATCAAAAGAAGGTTTCTCTAAATCAAGAGGGATTCAAGGAGAGAGCAACCATTTGAAGTAAGGAGGGAAAATGAGAGGAGCCCACTCAACACGAGAAGAGAAGCAATGTGGTTAAGATTTTTAGTTGATTAAAAAATAGAAAACTGTGAGTTTTATCAATCATGATTTGGTAGACACTACTGTAACTATGCTGGAGTCCAATATCAAAAATAAAAAACTGATCAAACTAAGAGGATGAAGTGAGATGTCAAATGAAACATTAAATTTGACAAAAACATAAAAAATAGCATCATTGATACTTCGATTAGAAAAGATGCTAAGACAAATGACTAAATAAAACCTTAAACATACTTTTATGTGAAAACTAAAATGAATAGAATTTTTGACACTGTAAAGAAATGATTTGTACTCAAATTAGAAGAAAATATTATTTTGAATAGTTTCATTACACTCTACTAAGTAGACTATTATGTCTACTGTTATTTTATTTTTTATTTGCTTTGTAGTTTTCTCATATGAGAGAGGTGTTCCAAAGATAAGAGGTAAATGACAACTTTTTATTCAAATATTTGAGTTTTACTGATGAGTACATACAGATTTTTAATTTTATTATAGAGTTTAAGCCAAATTTCATGTTTATAGGTGAGATTCTTTTAAAATAGCATCTGATTTCATCCAATATAGCTCATTGGTCCAGTATAAAGTTGTGTGCCAGTCTGTAATCTCTCTTTTTTCAGCTCTTACGAAACTCTCTGATATTATTTCTGAAGATTTAAAATTACATTCAGAATAAAGTGTCATGCTAGTCTCTGATCTTGCAAAAATTGGTGATTTGTAATAATTGATGCCAAGTAGTAAATGCATGCCTGGAACGTATTCTGTTTGTTTGTCTGCGTTTATAAAGTTTTTATATTGGACGAAAGGCAGCAAACACCAGAAAACGTTTAGGTGAAGTGGCCTGGCCTGCATTGAAAACCAGGACGTTTTAAGTCATGTAAAATCCGTTTTGCAGATTTATTCCTCCATATATTTTTGGTTAACCATTTAAAAGCAATATATATGCAATCAATTGGGGACTGTTTTTATATGGGGATTCTCTTATATCATTGAAACTTCCATGTTCAAATGAAAGCATTTTGCAGATTTATTCCTCCATATATTTTTGGTTAACTATTTATTAGCAATATATATGCAATCCATTGTGGACTGTTTTTGTATGGGGATTCTCTTATATCATTGAAACTTCCGTGTTCAAGTGAAAGTAGGTGTTCTTGTTCTAATAAGTAATAATTTTTTGGAAGTTTATAGTTTTAGCCATTGACTGATATCTAATTTTGCAAATTAAAATAAGAGAAATATAATTTTTGAAGTTACAAATTACTTGCTATAGTATCATGACTTTGATTAACTTGTGTTAAATTTAAAAAAAACATTCTTAAGAAATGGATACAAATCACAATTAACACAAACACCCCTAAAAAACTATGTAGTTATAATAAAACCTTGATGTTTTAACATGTCAACTAAAGAACTTGCACCTGCTTTGTTTTTACTTAATTAAATTTCAATCACAAATTACTCAGTATCGTATGACCTTGATTAGCTTGTGTTAAATTTGATAGAACCTTGATGCTTTAAGCACAACAACCCAAGAACTTGTACCTCAAGGCAACACTTCCAGATAGGTAAAACTCTCGATGAACTAATGCCTTCCAATCATTTCTAGTTTCGCAATGATTTCTGAAGTGTGACAAACACATTAAATGGACACCATTTTCCTATTTTCATTAAAAAAAATTTACAAGCAAAATCTGTTCATTGTGAGTCGATCTAGCAAGATATTGACCAAAATAAAAGCAATAAATCAATAGTCTTAAGGGCAAACAAAACACATTAAAAGCTTCGCCCAACAATAAGCATTGCACAAGATGTGGAAAACTTTAGCGCAAAAAACAAAAATTAAACCATTAAAGGCATTGGTCCACAAGAGGACATTATATACAGACAAGGGAATAAGTCTTGAAACCATAAGACCAGCATTCCATGTTTTCATAAATCCACCCAACCACCTCTCCATTTACAAGCTAGGGGAGAATGAACTACGCTATCATTCATTGTCGGAAGTAGGAGTCTCACGTCCGTCATTTTGAGAGAACCTTGTGGGTTTCTAAGGACCTCTCTCTCATTTGCTCTTTATGCTCCTCTTGGAAATGGTCAACGAAGAGACCTGGAATTGATGAATCATTTCTCTATACATAAAACCAAGTATTGCAATTGGACAGACTCTGCATTCTGCATGAGGACATTTAGAAGAACAGTGCCTAATCATCTTGCACAATGGCTAATAGTTTCTTTAAGCATTCTGCACGGTGGAACTGGATATAGCTTGGACTCCTTTTGTAGAAAAATAATATTAACATTGAACCAGAACAACAAAAAGAAAGAGGAAATGAGTACCACAAACTGGGAGAGCTTTTAACATAAAGTTAAGTCAAAGGCAAGACTATAATCTATTCATTTATGTAGGTGACCTTGTACCTCATTGGTTTGCAAGCAAAGGTTTAATTGTTTTAGGACTGCTTCAGAGTAACAAATAATCAAGACTGAAGTCGACCAATGCTGATGAGAATGGAGCTCAGACCCAAGCAAATTGATTAAGGCAGATCTATTATGTAACCCAAACACAGTGCCAAGAAACTATGATTAAACCATGTGCAAAAAGAATTAAGCTAACCAAAACATTACGTGCATGCCAAAGAAGAATTTTGGGGAAATGCCAACATGATTATGCGAAATGGATGCATCAATAAAACAATTAATAACTAACACATGCTCACAATGATCAAGTTTCATAGATGGTTCTTGAAAGACTCGCATCAAAATTTTGGGAAAACATTTAAATAGGCTAATAGAGAAGATCAATCAAGGAGCAAAAGCACCCTTCATCGTTGATAATAGGATTATCTACACATAAGAAAAATGCCTGCTAGTCTGCTATCCCTCATCATCCACCCAAACTATCTAAATCTTCATGCACGAGACCCAGAATCAGATTTATAACCCACCTTCTAGGCTTCTCTACACAAGCATGAAACTTTTGAAATGAACAATCGGATTTCAAGTCTTCCAAACAAGTGCTGCAATTTCCACTCCTCTAACTTAGGCACACATCTCATACATTGTCTAAACATTCACGCTTTTAGCTTTGGCTTGTAGAAAGCTGCAAAAATAATTCATATACAGATTCTACGCACTCTCCATGCCTTTCAAAAAGCCAAAACTTGTCACATCCATCATCCCTGTTCAAAACCTCAATTTCATCTACATTGGGGTAAAAAGAAACAATAAAATGAAGACCAACAACATAAGAGATAAATACAATCACCCTACACCATGTCCTACCATAAAATTATTTACAATGATACCCCTGCATAGCTATTTATAACTATGCACTACACATTTTCATCCTGACTATCATGCCATTTATAACAATAAATTTGCACATGGATGGAGCCTGCATGTTAATCTTCCATTGTAAGAGTGCAACTGTTGAATTTTTATTTTTATTTGATGAAAGAATCATAGTTCACTTTGGAAAAAAATCATTCAGTCATACATTGAATGTGACATTTAATCATGATAAAAGTACAAATGTATAACCTATTCTTTCAAGAATGAAAATCAGGCCGTAATGGTAAGATCCAGAAGACCATCAGGTACAGTTGCAAGATTGATAAACCCTAAACCCCAAATTAGCATATGCCTTCAAAAACCGAATGTATGCTCCCGTAGCCTTGATTCTACAGCTTTTTTATGGCCTCCTGTAAATGTGTAAGAAAAACACACAATAAAAAAACATGTTTTAGAACACACCCTCCAAGGAATTAAAAATAAATAAAGATAATTCTTGATACAGACCTTGATCAGTAGTATATCTCCCTCAATGGGACTCATCTCACTGGTTAAGACAGAACATGCTGCAACAGCCCCATTCACTTTACAAGCACCGCCCAATTCAACTTTTGAAGGCACAAACACATAAGGTACTTTCTGCAACGGTAATTTTCAAACTAATGATTAATAACAAAACTTAAGGCATCCACTAAACTTGCAAGAAAACAACTACTTGAACAAATACACAGAGGCATCAGCAAATGGCTCAAAACTCATCATCAGTATGAGTTCAAAAATTTGATGTTCCTGTGCCAGTTATGAAGGTTTATTCTCTTACAATTCATCAAACATAGAAAATAGGGTAGCAAGTCAGAGGATTTGATCATGGGAAATCTTTGCAGTTAAAAGGGTTTTGTACTATGTCAAACATCATTTAATTAGTTTCAATCCCACCATTTTACCCATGTGATTACTGCCCTACACAATAAGCATCAAACCGTGTTCATTTTATTAGTTTCGATCCCATCAATTCACCTTTGCAACATCTACATGATGTAAAGATTGTCAGTGAACGGTTGAAACATATGAGAGACGATAGAAGGAAAGCCTCTCACAAATTAAGGAATGATTCAGGTATTGCATGACATACGGAGTTAACCTAAAATTGTTGCAATGGCCATCTGTTATCTTAAAAAGTTGCAATAAAGTCGAAATTCAAAATGGTACAGGGAGAGAGAAAAAATCAATACCTTATCTTTGGCCAATGAAATCAAACGATCAAGAATGGCAGGAGGATCTGTATCAGCCGCCATAACTATAAACTCTGATGTTTTAAAATATAACGTCTTGGTTGCTGCAGCACCCTTTACTCCTTCAGTATTAGCAAAAAGAAATGAAAGGGAAAACACCAAATACTCATTCAATGTAAACAAAAAGAAACTAAAGCCGTTGTTATTACCTTCATGGGCACCCTTTTTCCGTTGGTGGCAGGCAGTAGCCCGCCATACGACCTCCAAAATTACACTGGTGAGCGAGTCATCTGCTAATGGACGAAATTTGGGATTCACCGCCTGCAATGTATCTGAGGATTAACAGAATAGCAAAACCCTAAATTACGAAACAAGAATGAGACACAAACTTACCGGCTTGTCTGAGATGCTGCGAAGGCTTACTCTAAGCGGTTGCCTTAGGAGTTGCAGAGGTTTTAAAATATACATTATCACAAGTTCGCTCAGCTTAACAACGACAATGCTACCTCTGCTAACATCATCGGAACCAAGCCCTAATCTCGACTATCGTCTTCCAGGACAAACAATTTTCACGAGTAGAGGGATTATTTTAATGTAATTTCCTTCATTCGTAATTCATATTTACAAAACAATTCGTTTTGTTTTCAAAACCTCCTGCTAGAAACCCTTTGGTATATTGGTAAGTTATTTAGTTTAGATGAGGGTCAATTTTTAAGGGATGAGAATAGGATTGTGTCTCAAGTGAATTCGATGTTTGATGTAGGCGAACATAAAGAAATGAGGGTGATGTTGTGGTTCATATTAAGTGATGAGGTTGAAATAATGACTCAAGTAAATTAGATAATTTTTGTAGGTCAAATTTAACAAATGAAGCCAATATTATATCTTAAGTGAATGGGATACTTGCTTGATATGAGATGGATGCTTGCTTGACATGGATCAATCTTAAGGGAGGTTAGGATTGCACCCAAGGAAAATTGGATACTTGCTTATTGTGGGTTAACCTTAAGGAATGAAATTGGAATTGTGCCAAAAGTGAATTGGATACCCTTCAATCCCTAGCACTTGTCAACAAAATATGATTATAAATGTGCCTAAATTAAATACCTCTTAGTCATTTGATGCTTAGTCAGAGAAGTTTGATTATTTGTGTACTCGAGCAATAGATTGTTCACTAATATTTTTGAAAATATTGGCCTAATAGCTAAGGGATGAGGTTGGAATCATGCCTTGAGCAAAATAGATACCCCTTGATCCTTGACACTTATTCAAAGAAATTTGAATATTTGTGACCCAAACCAAATAGCCCTTGTGTAATGTCTTTGGTGTTTGCATCTTGTTCATATGTTTACTTTTTCTTAGATCCACTACTATGATTGACATTATGTTATGATGTATTGGCTTGCTTTGAGCTATTTGCACTCTTGTATGAAGTAATTTTCTTGTATACCACCTTTAATATTTTGCATTGATTGGCATGTTTGTCAAATGAGATATTATATGCATTGATTGACATATTTGCCAAATGAGATCTGTATTGTATGCATTGATCAGTCTGTTTGCCAAATGAGTATATTGAATGTATTGGTTAGCATGTTTTCCAAATGAGATATTTGATTTGTGTGTTTACCAAAAGAGATATTGTATATATTTTATGACGTGTATTTATACAAATCAAATATTTAGAGATGGTTTTTTATAGGATATTAGGTTACTAGCTATTACAAATAATCATAAAATAAATAAAATGAGAATTATAAGCACACAAATTAAACACAATACACAATATATATGGAAAACCCTTTCAGGGAAAAAAAACTCATAATACATCATTCAATTATAAATAGATAAATAAAATGCTTTACTAAAACATAGATTGAACTTGGGAAACCACTTCTCCTTACTTCCACGTGACCAATAATACCTCTTGTACATAGTAATAAATTTACTATCAATCTCCAAGTTTCATTCACCTCTTAATAACAGGGAACTTGTTATGATTTCTAAGATCATAAAGCAAAAATTGAAAACTTCCACAAAAACACTTACACACAAATAAGTCTAATTTACATTATCAAGAGATTGATAAATGAGTTGAGTTGAATGTACAATGTGAAACCTTGCATATATAAGAAGGATGAAGAGGTAGAAAGGTAGAATCGAACAATTGTCTAACCCTCCAAATGTGCAACACTCGTGAGCTCACTTGATAAGTGTGTCAGCAAGTGGCAAGTATTTATGCAATGGGTGTCTCAAGTGATGAGGACACATGTCTCGATGTTATAAGGTGAGAAAAAAGCATGAGAAAACTAAGTAAACATAAGCTAGGTGTGAATAGGTCAATCCTAGAAAGGTGACTAGCTAACTAGGTGAATAATGACACTATTTACACTAACACCCCTTAAGTGCAACTTAGGGAGTAATGTATGCATGATGATGAGTCTCGACTACTAGGCCATGTTAGGTACTCATGTACAAATTTATCATATAGTGGAGAAAAAGGAGAAAAACCATGTGGGAAATAAAACCCCTCTCCAAAAGAGAAATGATATAATGAAGAGAGACTATGTAGCCCCCCATAAGATGATGATGAATTCTCTGCATGCTACTCAAATGCTCCATTTGAAGACTGTTGTAGAAAAGGCACCAAAGAAGTGATATGAAGTCTTACTTGTAAAGAATCTATGGATGCTCTCGGTGAAGGGCCTTTGAATTCTAATGTAAGAAGTGATGTTCTACTAGAAAGGATATATAGATGCTCTTGATGAAGCATCTCTAGAATCTCATGTAGTAGATGATGGTAGGTGAGTTGACAATATTTTCAATCATTCTTTTCAGTCATTATCATATTCTTTAAGTTGAAAAATTAGAATCACAAAAGAAATATAAAGTGCTCAAGAAAAAATTACAATGTCAACCCCCCTTGATTATTTTTATCCCCCTTGAATTGGCACTTTATATGTTTTAGTGTATATAACAATTTCAATGTAACAAATAATGGAACTTTGTAATTGAGTGTGATATCATTTCCAATGAATTGGGCAAGTGATTTTCACTTTCAAAAAAGTATTTTTTAATGTTAGTAGCTAATCCAAAGACACAATAATCATATGTGTCTAATTTTGCACTTAGAAACTTTAAGTTGTCCTCTTAAATAAGGAGACAAAATTTGTGTTAAACAACATAATTTTTAAATCATCTTGATATTAGTTTTTTTGGCTTAGAAAGATCTTTCCGAAAACTATTCGCAATCAATTTTTTTACTTACTGTTTAAAATCTATGCCAAATAGAAAAATACTCCCCCCTTTAAACAATCTTTTAAAGTCGAAAATGAAATCAACCCCATTTACAAGCACTTTTCATGAGCTGACAGTTTAAATCCAACCGCCAATGGTTAGTACAAAACATTAATTTAAATTAATTCTAACCATTGATCGAAGGGGAACTTAGAAAAATCACCTTGTTGAAGCGATGACTACATTCAATGGTATTAAATTAGCCTTTGATAGAGGATTTAAGAAAGTATGGATAGAAGGGGACCCACTTAATATCATAAGGTATCTAAACAAACTTCATCCTCCTAGCTAGTCGAGTGAATCATTGATATATGACTCTCTAAGAATGATTAATTCCTTTGATGATGTTAAGATAACTCATATCTTGTGTGAAGATAATCAGTTGGTTGATTTCTTCGCCAATGAAGGAGCTAGAAGCCATTCCACTAAATCATGGGACAGGTACTTGTCAGACGTACTCTTTGAAGCCCTTTCTATCCTAAATAATGATATTCAACACAAAAAATAATGAAGGATGGGACGTGGAGTTAATGACTCTTAGTTGCCTCACATGTTTTATGGGTAAAAAAGGGTCTTTCCCTTTTGTATTTACCCAGAATTAAGGATTATCTAGAGATTGCATACCAAGAATAGCTTAGTAAATATGGGAGGAGATAGAAGCCGAGTAGAGCCTCTCTCATGCGACAAGACTCATAGAAATTCCAAGGTATGAATAATTTTGGAGGAGGGGGGTCTTACCCCCTATATGGAAAGGCTTCATGGTTATGATCTCGAAACTTTCAAACTATTTATCAAGGGGTGGAAAAACAAAACCCTTTCTATGAAGGGAAATTTTTCATTATGGAGGAGGTCATTGCCTAGATAACTAGGTTTCATGTGCATGGAAAAAATTCTTCAAAGGCTGAAAAGCCAATGAGGAAGCCCTGAACCAATTTTTCAAAGGGAATGAGAGAGATAAGTTGGTGAAAAATCTTCTTGGGGTTATGATAGGCTTCCCATCAAACCCATTTGGGTTGGGATAGTAGAGGTCATAATGCATTATATCACTCTCAACAATAGGTACATTGCTATTCTTTGCATCCATTTTAATTTCTTGAATCATTTTAGGCATAAAATTCTTCTTTCGTTTCTCTTTACATTTCCTTACTTCTTTGGATTTCTTTGTGAAAGAACATTTGAAAACCCCAAAGATTTTGGTCTTGCAAGAGAGTTTGGTTCTATTAATTATAGAATATGTTAAAGCCCAAAACCTTGTGAGGCCTTTGAAAGGAAAGGATAGAGTTAAGAATAAATAAAAACCTAAGATTTGTTAGTATTTCGATATGATTTTTGAATCCCCTGTAGAAGATGAAGATGAGGAATGGCAAGAAACTGAAGATGGGGTCGACTTTGTGGAAGTGTTATCTTCAAATCCTTCATATGGCGAAGATAAAAGGAAAAGAAAGGATTATACTAAGAAATTATCTCCAAAAAAGAAAGCCAAGAAGGTAATGTCATGGTTGAAGGGTTCCCAAACTAGCAATGAAGAGGTGGGTTTCAAAGGACAAAGTAGGGGTAGACAACACTCTATTTCCCTTAGAGTCGAAGATGGAAAAGGGAAGGAGAAATTTGGAGGAGGTATTTTTTGGTGAATCAAGAACAACCATGGCCCACTCCCCAATGAGAGGCCCTACCAAGGAAAACATAGATGTTACTAATATTCACCCTCTTTCGAAAGATTTCTCTTACCTGCACGCTGACAGGGAGGAAATTTATGACATCCTAGGGATTGCTAAAGAGGGAGTGACAAGTAATTTCAAATTGGATAAATGTTGTCTCCTAGAGATTAATAAAGTTAATGTCAAAGTATGTGGATTGTAGGAAAATACTTCTAATGAGGAGAGTGAGTATTTTGCATTCGGGTATAGGGAGGTAAAGAACGGGGTAGTGGCTATTGAGGACACCGTTAGTGAGTTAAAAAAGGATTATGAAAGCCACATGTAGGACATGGAAAAAAAGATTCAGGCAATTAACTCAAACATCGAGAATCTCCTAAAAATTAGTCAATGCTCAATCAAGAACAATGTTGAAGCAATGAGATCCTCATGAAGAAGTTAAAGGAGCTTAGAGAGGAGCAGGTGGTTGATGTTATCCTTTGAAACAACAAAATGAAGGAGCAGGGTGTAAAAGAAAAAGGAAAAAAGCTATTATTGGAGGGAGAGAAAGGACCTCGTGCCTGGACTCATGGTAGCAAGAAAAAACTTTTGAAGAGGAAAATAATGAATTGATGAGCTAGGTTAATCAACACTACAACTAAGAATTAGAGGTAGCTGACAACTTAAAGAATATTAAGTAATCTATTTTCGTATTAGTTTATTTTTGTTCATTGTTGTTTGGTTGTTGGTTGGTTGTGTTTTCCTTTGTTTGAGTAGTGTTTTGTTATAAAGGGTTTAAGGTCCCTTCAAAACCTATTTTTCCTGTTAATCAAAAACCATTGATCGAATGGTAGCATTAATTGTCTACACAAATTTCTAATAATTTTAAACTAATAACTATTTAAACTACTAGCATAGTAGTGCTTTGACTACTCGTTGTGGCTGATAGTTTAAGAAACAACCTAGAGGGTTGGCTAAGCAATGTAGGAGTTGAATTGGTCATGAGGAAGAAAGAGTATTCAATATGCCACTTGAGGAATTCAAATATCATGTGAGGCTACAGATGTTGATGAGGTCAAGCTTGAAGGAGACCAAGTCATGTCAGATGGAAGTGTGATAAATGTGTAGGGGACTTTAATGATGGAGTGAAGAAGTCATTGAATGGCAGTGGATGAGAGAGTCAACGGCACTAGGAAGAAAATGTTATCCCTCCTTCTTCCCACATAAGTATGAGTTCAAACCTTCACGTACAAATTTAAAATGTATAAGCTCTGATAAATTCGATTGCACCTATATTGGAAATCAATATGCACATAAAGATCACCCACCACAAGAGATATGCAATCCAAGAGTCACAAATTAACACAAGACACAACATCTAGAAATATCACGATCCCTTACAATCAAAGAAAGACTTGCATGACTTGCTATGGTAAATTCATGGGTCTATAACATAAATCTTAGATGCATTCATGCCTTGAATAGTCAATAAAATATGGCATGTATAGATGAAATTATTTTTGGTTGTGTAGGAAGCTTGGGTGGCATGAAAGTTGTTAAAGCATAAGAGAGATGTCAACAAGCCACGTGGAGACTTATCTACAAGTCGATTCAAACCTCTCTGTAATGAAAGCTTTTCGATAATCTAGTAATTAACACCACAATTGGGATTGAGTTCAAATGCAACCATGACAAATTCCCTCTTGTGGAGATGATTGTGAGCCTATGAAAAGAAATCCTTACTAGTGGGGCCACTCCATTTAAGAGATGATTGATGTAGACTGTGGAGATAATGAATTCCTTAACACACAAATATAATTTATTGTATATTGGAAAACATGACCTCTTTGACACAATGCATGGCTCAAACTTTTTGCTACAAATTTATGCCTCCAAAATAGAGATTAAAAATATCTCTAGAACAAAGATTGACCTTTGAGATGTCATCTCTTTGTTAGAACACAACAATCTACTGAGAGGGAGTAAATTAATAGATCACTTAAAAATTTGGCTCTTAAAACTATTTCACTTTAATGCTTTAGAATTGATTAATTCCTTTTCCTTTTATGTGCAGATTCAAAGAAGTAAACATACACACAACTCACAACACAAGATGTATGTGGAAACCCCAAGATGGGAAAAACCACAGTGAGAATAGCTGCTAGGAGCTACTATCCTAATCCATCCTCACAATGAATGTCTTCTGAATACAATGTTTAAGGGAACCAACCCTAAGGAGACACCAATCCCTTGATTTTAGGAGCACCTAATCCAAGGAAGCACCCACTCCCTAATCCGAGCACCTACCCAGATATCTGATGACACCCACCAATCAGATTTATAATGAGATTATTACAATTTGTTTATATGAACTCAATTCAATGTTGCAACTTAATTTGCAACAACCCAAATCTTTTTTTGTTGCCTCTACAACACACTACTCTACTTTGCACCTCTCTCTTTGTTTTGTACCTAAGTGTAAACCCTGATTGAAATCTTTCGATTTTTGTTTTGGTTCTACTCATTCACAACACCTTTGCACTTTCCCTTTTTCTTTTAGTGCATTCTCTATCCACCTCATGAAGCTTAGAATAATCTTTGTAACATGCACTATGTCTTTTGCTTCAATCCACTTTTCACTCAAATCCAAAATTATAATTTTCAATTTTGTATCTCTTTCACTAACCTATAGTGATTGCCTCAAGATTCACACACACACACACATGTTGATTCTCTGTTAGGGTTTACATGTTATCTTCTTTAACAAGCTACCTCTGCATTGAGCCTCACACAATTTATTCATCAACTCTTGATTCGGTGAATTTTCTAAATATGGCTCTCTATAAAACCCTAAAATATGATATGCATTTAATACATTCCTTTGATTATGCGATCTGTTTCTAATCCCAATCACTATCGCAATTTGTGCCATCATTCTGTAAATCAAATCTTCATTTACATTGGTTGTTGGTGTAGCTAAACCAATTAAATTCACACACAAACTTGGTTTCCTGTCGAAACCATTGTTCACACAAACATAGCCATTTGAGATCTTCACCTTTGAATTCTAGGTGTTGATTTGCTTCTTTCATGTCATGATCTGTCAATTCACATTCATTGCCTAACTTTAAAATGTGACTATCAGATTAAAGATCCACTTAATGATTGTTGTTGATCTCCATTGTATGTAGCTTACATCACACAGGGTCCACCGAGACATGCATCACAAGCCCACTACCCCGTGAGCTAAAGACACAAGCCCACCAAATCTCAGTGAGCTAGTAGGCTAACACCATCTGTCATCTTCGTCAACGCCATGCAATTCACAACAACGATGTGAATTGACATATTGACCAATCATCCATCACCACCTGTCTTCACACGTCACCATCCACTTTCGTCGCCTCATACTTTATCTAGTTCCACCTAACAAATGTCATAATCTTGCTATATTGTTGGGATTAGATAGGGACCCACCACATCTCATAGGGATGGCAGGGAGGCCATCGATCTTCAAGACTCGATCATAGTCATTGATCATGTCGAGGGAAAATATTTGTGTGTGAATTAGGAAATATTATAGTAGTTGAACATTTACCAAGCCGATAATGCTAGGGACGAGGGTCGGTTGCCTAGATAAATTCAATGGCTTTTGTTATAACTTAAGCAATCGAAAATGGCCTACAAATAGTCAACATCAAAATAGAAATATTGTTCATCGCCATGACTATAAACCTTAGGGTTTATCTGCCAAACCCTAATTTTTTTTTAGAGCAAACATCAAACAATTTTGAGCTCAATCTTTATCATTTGACTCTACAAATTACACCTTTGAGAAGCTCTCAAGAATCCCATAACAAATATGCATCTTGTTTTATCTTTAGATGACTTGAAGCAATTTTTATAGTGTCATGACAATATTTCATGACAACTTTGTAGCATTATGAGCAACTTTGCAACCTTTGAAAAACTCCCAGAAACTGATTTGTAGATCTTCATGAGATCATGCCAACAATATCCCATGTAGGATATCACATAGACATCCCATTTTGACATCAATGACAACAATATTCCAACACTCTTGCCTATATGACTTGGCCTCTACACTCAACAGTTCAAACAAGGACTTGAATACATATAATAGAAAAATTGTATGGAACTCTTGACTAGGTTAGGTGCAAGATTTTGAGAAGGGTTTTCCTAGCATGTCTCTAATACCATGTTATGATTTCCAAGATCATAAAGAAAAAACCATAAACTTCCATAAAAATACTTATATACAAATAAGCCTAATTTACATTATCAAGAGATTGATAAACGACTTGAGTTGAATGTACAATATGAAACCTTACATATATATGTAAGGATGAAAAGGTAGGAAGGTAGGAATAAACAATTGACTAACCCTCCAAATATGCAACACTTGTGAGGTCACTTGATAAGTGTGTGAGAAAGTGGTGAGTATGCATGCAATAGGTGTTTCAAGTAACGAGGACACATGTCTCAATGCTATGAAGTGAAACAAAAGTCTAAAAATCCTAAGTAAACTTAAGTTAGGTGTGAATAAGTCAATCCTAGAAAGGTGATTAGTTGACTATGTGAATAATGACACTATTTACACTAACAAAACCTACTTAATATAGAAGAAGGGGTGAAAAAATCTTGAAGGGGTACTAGTCACACCTATTCAAAACTATTATTTATAAATAATAATCTAATATTTGATTAGACTATAATTGTTTTAAATGGGACAACTTAATAAAGCATACTAACCATATATTATAACAATATATAAATTTTATAGAGGTATGATCCCTAATAGCCTTATGTTCTAACACTCCCCCTTGTGTTAATATGGTGCATCAACTATCAATTTCTAGAAAATAAAACATGAAGCACCCCAATAACAAAAGTCTTCTTTGATAGTGACAAACATGACACAAATATATTTCAAAATGAAGAATGTATATTGGACTATGTAACAACCACCTAATTAATCACTAATAAAGTATGTAAATTAGTGAATAATCACTCGACTAAATCACTCCTTAAGTATGGAAATCAATGAAATATATGAAGCTAATGTAGATCCAATCTAAAGGAGTCAAACAATCGACCTTTTATTTTCTAACATATAGAATGATTCTATAACTATTACCATTATCACAAATCCATTTGCAATACCTTAGCATAAGTATAAAACTCGAATCATAATAAGATACAACTGTGAGTACGTACATTTTGAAATCAGGTTAATGAAACATGCAACTAATTTACTTATAACAACCATGCTCTTTTAGAATAATTCAAAGATATCATATTGAAAATAAAAAATACAAGTAGTCAAGTGAGAGTCATTTACTCATCTAAATAAATAAGACACAAAATAAATAATATATCATCATTTGCATTATAGAACCTATACCATTTTCTTCTATAACTTGAAGTGGAAGAAGGAGAGAGAGCATCATCAAGGTGATATCCACCCTACCACGAAGCATTAGCTTCCATGTGCTACTCCACTAGAGAAGCTCGACTCATCACAAAGGATCCAACAATATGTAGCCAACATGCATGATGGAATCCATTTCTCTATGTGAACCATTGTCACTTAGCATATCTATATGCTCATGCATCACATATCCAATACACTTGTCTCAAACATATCATGGAGGATGATGTAAATCCACCAAGGTAACATGCTTATGCATGGAGATCAATGAAATTCAATGTTTACAATATAGAGTGCCTCAATCATCTTAGAATGGTGTCTTTATATTATATGGTTGGAGGTAAACACTCTGATGATTCTCTCCTGCTTGTAGCTAAAGATCATTGAAGACTTGCTTATGAAGAAAAATCTTTGTATTCCCATGTATATTTGAAAGAATATAAACTTAATGTGATTAAAGGTGTATACTTGATTGGCAGATAAATCTATGTACATGTCAATGAATTGTACATGAATTTTAATATGAAATGAGTTTAATTCTTACTAAATTATAATGATGTATACTTATTGATGTGTACTAAATTATTAGTTTTGAATGTGTCGATAGACACCTAAAAATGTCTAATGTATTCTTTTAAATTCATCATTTCCCATCATCATCACTAATCACCCCTTTATCACTATTAAATTAAATAATTTTTAATTATTTGATTAAACTAACCCATTTCCCATATTAATTAAATAATTTTAAATTATTTAATTATTTTAACATTTTCTCTCATCACCTTTGATTAAATATTTTTTTTTTAGATATATAATAGGCACAAGGGGGCCCAACCCCAAATACATCGACATAAATGTGGCATTTCAACCATGCAAAAACAATAAAAAATTACATATATGCTTATGAATAGGCATCAAAACTTATCAACCATTGTCATCCACCTCCATCACTATATCCTCCTCCCGTAGTTCAGTAGCTTCCTCATTGCCATGGGTTGTTGGAAGAGCCAAGACCACCACCTACTCTACAAGATTTTTGACTCCCACTATCTCCTTCACGAGAGTAATATTTCCTTCCACCACCTGCATTCTTACCTCTTATTCCTCACCCACACTCCAAATAACAAATAGTATCCACAGACCATTAAAATAGTTGTGTTAACAAGGGACAAAAACCACTTGAGGGTCTCAATCCAAGGCCCGAAACCGCCAATACCCAAATAAAATTCTAGAGCATCCCTCCATCTCACAGTGACCAAACGACATATCAAGACCCACTCATCCTCAATTTCCTCCTGTGCTTGAAGGAGCCATGCTAGGAACATTGATGAAGCATCAATATTAACTTTGTATTGGTATGTTGACAACAAGAACCTAGCTCTAAGGATATTCTTGATTGTTCCCAAAGCCTCCTCATCAATGACCTTAAATATTTTCTTGGGATGTGCATCTAAGACCACACCTTTAAACGCCATTTATTGCTCCTTCGCCCCCAAGAAAATGGTGGTCTCCATTGATACCTTCAAGCTAATTTGGTGAAATAGGGAGTTGTCAAGCTATTTTAAAAGTTGTCCATTTCCATTCACACCAGTTATAAATGTTTACAGTGACAACCAAATTTACTCTGCCCCCCTCCGCATCACTCTGATGGCCTCTACTTGTGTGGGCATGTTAAAATGAAGCACTGGCGTACCGCCATGCTCATCAACTATATTAATTGCTTCCTTCAATAGATTATCAGCTTCAAAATTTCCCTCTTGATAGATATGATTTAATTTGAAATCCTCCACATCATCCAGCTTTGAAAAAAATTGATTAAGCCATCTAAACAATTTCCAATTGGGAGGCAATATTTTCCTTATAGTGTTAATCATGATCATGGATCTCCTTCTAGATGAATCTTTCTTAATCCCAGATGCATGCATGATTTTATTCCCAACTAGGTCACTTGAAATTTGGCTTCATTATTTATCCCATCTACCAATCATTTTTTCCATTTTGCTATGCTCCTACTTGTATAATCTCTTAAGATACAACCAGCCCCCAAAGGCCCTAAATTGCTCGGTGCTGCACCATCAAATTTTACTTTGACCCACCCTTCATTTGGTAGGTGCCACTTCACATCTATCCTCATATTAGTTTGAAGATCATCCTTTTGAGCCCCATAAATAAAGGGACAACAAGACCAAGCCAACACCTTCTAACTTGCTCATCCCATAATGTAAAGACTATCTTCTTTATATTTTTCCCTGCTACCACACTATTTACAATCTCAATAATGGCCAGATCAATTTTGTTGATGAGGCCATCAATCATTATTTTTTTATCTTGTAATATTCTCTTATTCCTTTCCTTCTATATTTCCCATACTATGATTGATGGAGAAATATTCCAAATGCTTGAAAACACTGCTTTCTTTTTTTGGATCGACCATCTCTTGAACATTTCTTCGAGATTATTCAGGTTTGGGGTAGCCCAATTTAACTTTTCCCTAACCCAATCCCAACACTTAGCTACTACTTTACAATGCCAAAAAGGTGGTTAGTTGTTTCTTCCTCTTTTCGGCACATTACACACCTATCCAGTCCATTTATCCCAAGTTTCTACAACCTATCACTCGTAAGCATTCTATTTTGGATTGCCAACCATACAAAAACACCCGCCTTCAGTAGACATTCATTACCCCAATATAGACTAAGTGTCCAACCTTCCTTCTTCACTGCTACCTCGGCCAAGCCATAGGTGATTCTAACATTATAGTTCCCACTCTTGGCTGCACACCATTTCAATTTGTCATTCACAACCCTAATATGGACACTTATAACCTATAGAATACCCCTTAGCACTACTTTTTTATCTTCTGAAAAGGAAAAGTGGTCAAAGGATTTCCATCTATATCGTTGCATCCCTTCCCCTTCCACCATTTCTATGTAGTTGCTGACATGTTGCCCCCACGCTTGACTTAAAACCCACTGCACTTCACCTAGATCCTCTACTCCCTTGATTGTTGGGAAACCATACCACGAATCATCCCAGAACAAATCTCTCCTCCCATTCTAAATTTCCCATGATATATGATCTATTACTTAACCTCTACATTCCACTATAAAGTTCCAAATAGCTAACCCTCTAGGAAGATTGTGGATTGTAAGGATCTGATTAGGCTCATTGGTATCCAAATATTTATTCTACACCATCCATACCCATTTCTTCCCTACATTATTATACATGCCCCATACTAGCTTGGTGCCTAGCGCAAAATTCATAATCAGCCACTTTCGTAACCTAAACCCCCCTACTTCCTTGGGTTTGAAAATTTTATCCCAAGCCAGTAAAGAAATCTATTTTTTTTCATTGCTCCCATTCTAGAAGAATTTCCTCATCCATTTTTTTGATTATTCAAATAGTTTTTGTGGCATGCACATGCATGAAATTGCATAGATTGGTAATACTAATATCACTGATATTAACATTAAAATATATCCGACCGTTGTGAGACATTTGCCTCTCCACGATTCTAGTTTATTGCTACATTTTTCCATCATACTCTCCTAGAAGCTCAATTTATTCACCCCTATAAATAAAGGTGTCCCCAATAATCTACCAAGGAGTTTTCTAATTTTAAAATTTAAAATCCTTGTTGTTTCCTTTTGCCTCCTAATTTTGGTGTTGAAAAAGAACACTTTTGACTTCAGACTCTAATTAACATTTTTTCCAGATGCCTAGCAATATTTATCTAAAAGTGACTTCATGGTTCGTACTTCCCTCTTATTTGCTATTCCAAACAACATTGTGTCATTTGCAAATTGGGTACATGTTAAAGGATCAACATTAAGTGCAACTTTAATTCCTTTCCAATTGCCCTTGACCCTTTAGCTGTTATGCTTGTGTCTAATACTTTGACCATGATAATGAATAAGAACGAAGAAAGAGAGTCACCTTTTCGCAAACCTCTTGAAGATTTGAAGAAGCTGAAGGGTGTGCCATTTACCAGTATCAAGAACGTTGTGTTTCCAATGCAGCTCATGACCCAACTAATCCACTCCTTGCTAAAACTGAACTTCCCCAAAACCTCAGATAGAAATTCCCTATCCACCTGATCATAGGCCTTTTAGATATCTAGCTTTATAATCATTCGGTCCATTTTTTCCTTGTGGACTATATGTCTCGCTTCATGTGCAAAAATAATGCCTTTTTCTATTGTTCTCCCTAGTTTGAAACCACTTTGTTATTCTATAATAATTAGTGGCAAAAGAACCTTCAATCTATTTCCTATCACCTTTGAGATAATTTCGTAAATGGAATTACAAAGGGATATCAATCTAAAATTTTCTAGACACTTCACCTTCTCCTTTTTCTCAATGAGAACTATAAAAGTGTTATTCAAATCACTCAAAACCACCCACTTCCTTTTGGACTCTTCTACCATAAGCATAATATCTCCCTTTATGATTTACTAGCAACTTTGAAAGAACCTTGCTGGAAACCCATCTAGGCCTGGAGCTTTATTCAAGCCCATTTGAAAAACTACTTGATGCACCTCCTCTATTATTGGCCACATTATCACTTTGTTTTTTCCTGTCATTAATGATCTATGGAATATTACCAAATATGACTGCTCTCTCCATATCTACAATTATACCTTCCTTAGTGAGTAGTTGTTGAAAATAGTTTACCACCATAGCTTTCATTTCTCTCTGGTCTTGGACTCTCCTCCCATCCCCCACTTTCAATTATGATATATGTTACACCCCGTTGTGTTACTACTTATTTACTTTTACCTAGTTGGGTGAAAATGCTTTAAATGAGTGTATTTATGCTTTATGTGATTTGGAAATATGAAGAATAGATGTTGATTTAATTTAATGTTATGAAATGTTTGGAATATGAAAATATATGATGCAAGTGAATGTATTGTGGTGTATGTAAATAATGTGAATAAGCAAATAAAACCTGTACAACACACCAATGAAAAATTATATCAAGAAAGGTGATGAAAACCATCAAAGTGCTCTTGTATAACAATACACTGCTAATAAAGTTTTAGCACAAGGAAAGTGGTGTTCGGCTTTGCTTTGCTCTGCTCTTCCCGCGTTGGTTTTTTTTGAATTTTTGATACCATTTTTTTGTTATATGTTTCATGGGTGGTTCGACGGGGGGGAGGGGCAGGAAGGCTCCCCATTCCAAGGACATTGTCCCTGCTTCTGTTGCTATGCCTGTGGTCATAGTAGCCAGCCTGCCTACTTCTGAAAAGATGTTTTCACCTCGTACTGTTGTCCTTCCCCTTGGGGAAAAGACTATTGGAATCTCTGGGAAGTCGCCCTTCTCTTCGACGCTTCATCTTAATTCCTTTTTTTTGGAGGAAGCTCTTGCTTCCTACGTGGACAATTTGGTGGGGTTTGACTCGCCAACCCAGAATAAAAAACTTGCAAAATTTTCTTCTTGCTCGGTTACTGGCTGGGAAGTTGATGTCCCTGAGGCCCTTATGCTAAAGGCCATGGATAGCCTCAAAATGGCTTTGGTTGGAAAGTTCTTGGCGTTTAGGGCAAATATTGAACTAGTGCATCAATGGGTTGCTTCCACCTAGAACCTCAAAGGTAGTGTCACCATTAACACCATGCCTATAGGTATTTTTCTATTCTCTTTTGTGGTCTATGAAGATATGCTGAAAGTACTAACTGGAGGTCCATGGGCCTTTGACCCAGGCTTTAAAAACTTTCCCTCTCTTTGTAAATGGAAACCTGGCTTTGACTCGTCAGCTGACTTGGGGGCGTCTGCACCTACTTAGGTTCGCCTTTTTGGGCTTCCCCTGGAGTTTTGGGAGAAAAGAATCTTTTAGGATATTGCTAACTCTTTTGGGAGTCTTTTGGCCATTGATAAAATCACCCAGGAGAGATTGAGACTTGTGTATGCTCATATCTATGTCAATGTGGTAGTTAACATGGTTCTTCCTTCTTCTATTTTGCTTAAGTAAATGTTTGGCAACTGGACCTAGCCCCTGGAGTATGAAAATGCTTGCCTCTTCTACCAACATTGCAAGAGGTTTGGTCATCTTATTGACTCTTGTGCGGCTTTGGTTGAAAGCTCAAAATCCAAAGGTAAGAGCTCTGAAGAAGACTCTTCGCCTAAAGCCATGGACTCTAGAGTGCAACATTCTCTTGTGTCCCCCCAGAAGGTGTCCATTCCCCTTCTGAAGGATAAGGATTCTGAGGTGTTGGCTGGTCCTATTGTTGAAGATTAGGAGGTTAAGATCCAAGTTGAGGACCCTTTGAATGTCCAGGGTCTGAAGGCTAACAAGTCAACAAATGGTACTATGGAAGTCCTGGAAGAGGGTGAGTATGTTCTTCAAGAGATATCTCTATCCTTAGAGGATTTGAATCTTGTCTCCCAATTTGGTGCTCAAAATCTAAATGAGTCGTTGGCCCTTCTTGGCTTCCCTCATGGTTCAAGTGATAAGGAGGATGATGAGGGATGGCCACAAACCACCTCGAAAAGAAAAAAGAAAAAGAAACTGAATGTTGGAGGGGGAAATAAGGTGGGAAAACCCCCCCAGAAGGAATCAAGATTGAAAGATACAATAAGGGATGTGGTTCGGGCAAATGTAAAACCTTGGATTTGATCACGGGATCGAAGTCCAAGAAAAAGTAGTTAGGGATGTTGGTTGTGTTGGGGGTGTGGATGCTTCTATTTTTAATGAAGTATGTTTCTTAGAATATTAGGGGCCTTAACAGTCCCTATAAACAGTTTTTGGTTAAGATCTGCATCATGGATAACAAAGTTGATGTCCTCCTTTTACAAGAAATGAAGATGAAGAAATAAACTTTTGAAAAAGCTATTGCTAGTATTTGGCCTAGAGCTAGTTTTTGTGTTTGTGAAGTTGAAGGAGCATCTGGAGGTATTGCTACACTCTGGAACCCCTCTAAATTGAAAGGTTCTTTTTGTTCTGATAGTAAGAATCACCTTGAGATTACTTTGGAAGATCCTGGGTCTCATGAGTCTTGGAATCTTGTAAATATCTATGCCCCCAATTCTAGTAGAGATAGAGTTTCGCTATAGGAACAACTTAGTGAAACTATTTCTGAAAGGTGTGATGAACATTGGATGTTGGGAGGGGACTTCAATTGTCCCCTCCTTCCTTCTGAGAAGTCAGGTGGTTTGGATGAGTACTCAAATAATATGATGGAGCTTGCTGAATTCTTTAACTCGGCTGGGCTAATTGATATTCCTCTCCAAGGCACTAAATTCACCTGGTCAAATAGGAGGAATGGAAACCATTTAACTCAACTTAAATTGGATAGATTCTTGATATCTGCTAATTGGGATATCTCCCAATTCCTTTCTCTCTATGCTCTTCCTAGGTCTGGTTCGGATCATAATGCTTTGGTTTTGAAAAAACATGTGGATCATAATAAGGGCCCCTTCCCTTTCAGATTTGAAGCCACGTGGTGCACTCATCCAGATTTTTCTACCTTAGTTCAATCATGGTGGGATGAACCCATCCTTGGGACTCCTATGTTCTGTTTGGCTGAAAAACTTCATCGTGTTAAGCAAAGGGTGAAGGGGTGGAATAAGTTAACCTTTGGCAACATTTTTGAGTTAAAACACTATGGGAAAAAGTTTAAAAGAAATACATGATAGAATGGAGTCTGGTTTGGCAGATGAAGAGACTTGTTCAAAGGAAAGAGAGTTGAGATACCAATGGTATAAATGTAATAAAAAGGAGGAAATATTTTGGAAACAAAAGTCAAGAGTTCAATGGTTGACAGAAGGGGACATGAACACCAAATTTTTCCACCAATCTACTCTCAAACACAAAAGCATAAATAGAATTAGATCATTGGTTAAAGAGGATGACTCTATTGTTACTAATGAAAGAGAGATTTCCAGGGAAGCTGTAAATTTTTTCTCCTCCTACCTTTTAAACCCTGCCAATGATCCCCAGGTTAATGTTGATTTTCTTAATGTTATTCCTAATGTTGTCTCTGAGTTAGATCTTAAGATGATGACTAATACTGTTTCTCTGGAAGAAGTTAAAAAGGCTATTTTTTTCTTTTGGAGCCCTTAAAGCCCCTGGTCCTGATGGATTCCCCCTTGTCTTTTTTCAAACTTACTGGGAAATTTTTAAAGACGATCTCTTTAATGCTGCAAGAGATTTTTTTAGGTTGGGAAGGTTGTTAAGTAATCTGAATGCTACTTTTATAGCTCTTATCCCTAAATATGTTGATGCCTCCACAATGAAAGATTATAGGCCTATTAGCCTGTAATGTTTATAAAATTTTCTCTAAAATGTTGGTGTTTAGACTTAAACTGGTGTTGGTAAAAATGATAGCTCCTAATAAAAATGGTTTTGTTGAAGGTAGAAACATTCTTGATGCTGTTATTTTGACCCATGAGATAATCCACTCCATGGAGCATTCAAAAAAGCTTGGAATGGCTTTTAAAATTGACATCTCAAAGGCCTATGATAGGGTCTCCTGGCCTTTCCTCTTTGTTGTTCTTAAGAATTTTGGGATAGATGGTAGATTCTTAAAGATGATTTCAGCTTGTGTTACTTCTCCTATGTGCTCTATTTTGGTTAATGGTGTTCCTCAGGGCTTCTTCTCTTGTGGGCGTGGTCTCAGGCAGGGGGACTCCCTTTCTCCCTACTTGTTTATTATAGTTGTTGAAGCCCTGGGAAGAAATATTCAAAGGTTGGTTGATGTGCAAGCTCTTAAAGGTATTAAGGTTGCTTCTTCTCTCTGGCCTAAGTCCCATCAACAATTTGTTGATGATACCCTGTTGTTTGGGGATGCTTCTGTGGGGGAAGCAGGAGTTTGGAAACAAATTCTTAATGATTATGCTATTGTTTCTAGTTAGTGCATTAATTATGAGAAAAGAAAAGTTTACTTTTTCAACATTGATTAGCAGATAAGGGACAAAGTGAAAAGAATTATGGGGTGTCAAGAAGCTGAGTTTCTTGATACATATCTAGGGCTTCCATTATTTTCCAAGAGATTATAAAATAATTACTAGAACAAGTTATTAGAAAGGATTCAACATAAATTGGTTAGAAGGAAGGGGAAGTTGTTGAGTCTAGCTAGTAAGACCCAACTTTTTAAAACCTGTCTCTAGAATATTCATGTGTATTACCTTTCCTTATTCAAAATTCTTGCTCATATAGGGGAGAAGATAGAACAAATTTAGAGGAAATTTTTGTGGTTAGGAATAGAGGAAAAAAATAGACTTTCTCTTGTTAGCTGGGATAAAGTATGCAAGCCTAAAAGATGTGGGGGGTTAGGGAGGCAAAGAATTCATATGCTAAACAAAACCTTAATTGCTAAAATTGGCTGGAACCTTCTGGAAGGCTCAAAATACTGGGTCAACATTTTCCAAGCCAAGTACTTGAGAAACAAGAACTCTTGCTATTTTTTGTCTCAAATGGATCTCCCTTCTAGTTCTGCCCTATGGAACCACCTAATCAGATTAAGGAATGTGCTAAAGTTGGGGGCAAGGAAGAGAATAGGGAATGGATTTTACACGGATTTTTGGAAGGACCCTTGGATAGAGAATGCCACCCTGTCTGCTAATGAGGATTTGAATCCCCTAAAGTGCAGCCTCAACAGAATTTGTGGCAAAAAGGTGAGTGATTACATAAATTGGGAAGGGGAGGAACCAAAATGGAAGGATTTTGATGCCTTGTTAAGGAGAAATAATCTGAGGGGTCAAAGACAGGTGAACTAGGATCCTTTGCTCATCAACTTGCATAATTTGATCAGGGAGGAAAAATGGTTTGATAGGGGAAGGGAGGATGAATGGCTCTAGAAAAGTAGCTCCTCTGGTTGTTTCTCTATTAGAAAGACCTATGAAGACTTGGTGAGGGCCCAGGATGTTGTTCCTAGTTCCTTCTGGAAAGTGGTGTGGCTTAAGAATCTGATTCCTAAAATAAACTGTTTCTGGTGGTCAGTGGCCCATGGCAATATCCTCACCATTGATAACCTGGTAAAGAGAGGTTTCCATCTGGTTAATTGGTGTTCTCTATGTAAGCAGGAGGAAGAATTGAAAACTCATTTGTTCTTCCATTGCAATTATGCAAGGGAAGTGTGGTCCAATGTGTTGCAGTTGCTATCCTCAGATTGGGTTTTTCCTAACTCAATGAAGTTGTTTATTGAAGGTTGGTCTAACTGTCCTTTCTCTCACAATGTTATAATGGATCTGTGGAATCAAGTTCCCCCCTTTGTTACTTGGGGGATTTGGAAGGAGAGAAACAACATTTCTTTTAGAGAGGTGGAGAGAAGCAGTGGGGAGGTGTTTCAGATTGTTAGAACTCAAATTAAGGAAAATATTGAGGCAAGCAAACTCAGCTTCTCCAACTCCTGGCCAAACTATAAGGAGATGAGAATAAAACAAAATTGGGGTAAAAGTATAGACTTAACCAATCTGAACTGGTCTAAGATGCTTAATAGGATGGGTACTGTCTGGTGTCCTCCTCTAAAAGATTGGGTGAAATGCAATCTTGACAGTTGGTCAAAAGGAAATCCGGGTCAGGCTGGAGATAGTGGCCTGGTGAGAAACCAGAATGGTGACTTCATAATGGTGTTTGGTGTGAACCTAAGGATCTGCTCGAACAATAAAGCTGAAGCTATGGCTGCTTTTGGAGCTTTCAAATTCTTAAAGGAGTTGGGGTTCATAAATTCTATCATTGAAGGGGACTCAAAATTAATTGTGGATATTTTAAATGATGTCGCTACTCCCCCATGGGAAATAAAAAATATTATAGATAGATGTAAAGTTATTAAAAATTCTTTTACTATTTGTTGGGTTCTACATGTGTATAGGGAAGGGAATTTTGCAGCTGACTGTGCGACCAATGTGGCGCTGGAGTGTAGGGGTTGGACAAGGTGGACCAATGGGAACATGTAAGAGCCTCTTAGAGATATCATCCTCAATAAAAAGTTTGAAAATGCATACCAAAAAAATATTTGAGAAGTTGGTTGTTGGCGGGATGGAAGAGTACATTGAGGTGTTGTCAAGATTTCCCAGTAATGATGGCTTAGGTGGTACGTTTGTACATATGAGGATCCTTGAGGGAGATTTTTTCATTAATTTCCCATTAAAGAATATGATCAAAAATCACATGCCAATTATAATTTTCTTAAAGGTTGTCTTTTCAATGTGTGTCGATTTTCCCTATGTCAGTTATTCATGTATTTCTATAGAGGGAAATGGCAAGAATTTAATTATGGTTGTTATTGCTTGCAAAAATCATAATGCCTTTTGGGCTCCATGAAATGTGAGGGTGTCATCCCTAAGAAGAAACTTCCTAAATTTCAACTCTTTTGTGAGTCAATTTTTAGCTTGGGTTTTGAATGCTAGTTTTTGTCTGGGAAGAAAGCAGGTTTTTAGGGGGGAGTATGAAGTCTAGCTAGTCTCTGCAAAATAATTTATAGATGAGCAAGATGGGAGGTCCGAGAAAAAGAATCGAACTTCCTAACTGCTAGGTGCTAAAGCAGAATGCCAACCTCTAGAGAATGTTTGAAAACACAGGAATGGCTTCCTTCTTCCAATCCCTCAAAGGCTATAATGAAAATTTAACAACAAAGTTTACAAACTCTTGGAGGAGAGGCTGTGTTTCTATTGGTGTTGTGAAATTTGAGGTGACTTCTCATTTCATACCAGAGGCCATGGGGCTGCAAAATTCTGGTTTGAAGGTTTCCAAAAAGAGTGGATCTGATTACCAACGATTTGTGGATAATTTTTTGCATCATGGAGAAAATCTCAAGTGGTTTCAAAATGGGTATGCCAGACTCGAACTTCCTCCTCCTTTTTCCCTTATGAATCTGTTTGTTATGCAATATTTCACTCTAGAAGGTCGCTATATGTCTGTTCATGCTTATCATTTTCCTATTTTAAACCACATTAGACATGGGGAACACATAAACCTATTGTTTTACCTTATGTCCTCAATGTCGTTGAATATTGAGAAAGGTGCTAACTCGACGCTTCACCAGGGCTTAATGCTTACTCTGTACAAATTTTCCCTTTCTCAAAATCCCCATGGTAATCCTCTTAATGCTAGAGTGGAGAACCCTATCCTTTTTGATGAGGAAAATGTTGATTTTCGGAGGGTGGAAAACCCTAAAGTTGATGAACCTCTGGTTGTTGAACATTCTCCCTGCAAGCCCCTTGTTGTTGTTGCAAGATGTTTGCTTATCCCTGCTAAGAGTTCCTCTCTAATGGCTAATGTGTTGAACCCTTCTACCCCTCAGTCCCAGAAAAGTGAGGACTCAAAAAATGTCGACTTGTTGCTTACCAAAGCTACCCCTGAAAAGAGAAAGCACTCTCCCCTACTACTTGAACTCCCTAAAGCCAAGAAACCTAGAAAAGATGTCAATCCTAGTGAAGTTATTCATATTTCTTAGGATGTGAATCAAAAGGAGGTGGTCGAGGAGAATTTACTAGGTTAGGGGAGTGGTGGGAGTGGTGAAAGGAGGTCTGCTCGGCTGGCGAAGGCAACCTCAAAAGAGAAAAAGGGAAGAAAAAAAAGTGTTTGTTGATGTGGAGGATGTCCCGGGTTATGAGGAATTTGAGGCTTAGGAAGATGATGATTATGAGGATTTTGACTTCGAGGAAACTGCCTACGATATGGGGGAAGATGAATTAGAGGAGGAAGAAAAAGATGAGGAAGAGGAGGAGCAAGTGGAGCCGTCTGGAGAAAAGAATGAAATTGGGAATGAACAGAATGCAGGGCTTTCTGGTCAGGAGAATAATTCTGAAGAATTGAGTATTGATTTTCTTAAAAGTAGATTAAATTTTTTGCAGGTCCAATTTGAGGATATGGAAAAGGCTCTAGTTACCCTGATGAGATTCTTGAACAGGCTACTGAGACGCGCGATGCTGGGAGTGGCCTTGAGAGAAGGAAAGATTAGCAAAAAATTGAAGTAGGGAAAGGCTGACTCCCTGAAATTCCTGGATGAAACAGAGGGACCTAGTTGGCGTGAGTATGTGGCTCTCTTAGGGGAGTATGGGGACTTGTTAAGGAAGGCCAACTAATGGCTTGGGTTATTGTTTTTCCTGGCTTTGATGGGTTTTTTTTGTTTTACATCAATATCTGGGACTGTTTGTATTTTATCTTTAAGATCTGGTGGAATACCACCTAGTATACTGTGGACTTAATCAATGGTCTTCATAGCTTAAATATTGCTACTAGTAACTTTTTGTTTTTGATAAACATGGGCACGACTATAGCGATAATTTTAAATTTGGGCCTGTGAGCCATTATCATGTTGTTTTTTGGTTTGGATGGTGGTGTTTTTTCCTACCTTGGTATCATTTTTTGATCTGCTATTGTTCCACGGGATTAGGGCCCTTCCCTGCTTATATTATCAAAAACATTATATCGAGAAATTCAAATAATAATCAAATTAAAACAACAATTCCTCAATGGCATCTCATTGTCCTCTATCTCCAAGGATTCGTTAAGTCATTTTGCTCTCAGATTATTTGTGCACATGACTTTCCAAATGACAATCTAAAGAATGAGAGATGCTAGAAATGCAAGAGATGTTTCCTACATTATATGATTGATAAACTAGCTATAGATGATATGCAAAGATAATAATTTTGCTAATCGAAATGATATGATGAGAATGTTGTAATTAAGATGTTGCTAATGAAAATTCCATGATTAAACTACTTGATGCTAAAATGCTAATACTAGAATGCTCACTAAAATGACAATGCTAATTAAAATGTTGCAGAGTGTAATTGCTACAAATGCTCAACTCTCTCTCTTTTTTTGTTGTAAATGAGGGCCTATTTATAGATTTTCCAAGGCATGAGCCTAGGTGGCATAAATCAATGGTCCATATTCAATCTGGAGAATGGACGGTTGAAGATGAAGAGGTTAGAGAGAAAAGGGGAAATGTGTTCCCTTCATAAGAACAAACTGTCAAGTGTGAAGAGGAATAAAATAGAGATGAAGGCCAAGTGTCCCTAATTAGTTAGAATTTGTTGATGATAAATGCCAAATTAAATATTAGAAATATTTAATTTCTTGAGACACATGATGAGGTGGAAGGTAGGAAGAAGTTAGTAGACATGTGCTTAAATTTGAATTTAAAATTCAAATTTAGTGAGAGGAGGTTAATTAAATAAAACAAACTAATTAAATTTTCATTTAATTAAGATGCAAAGAAAATGATTTAGGATAGAAAGAATTAGAGAAAATGAACTATATAAATAATTTTTTTCAATTTATTTATAAGTAGAAGAATTAAAGATTATTAATTCAATAACTTGTATTTAATTAATCCTCCAGACCAAATTTGAGTATATACATTTTGCCCCTCTTTGAAGTGATGTGTTTGCGACATGTTGCTTCAAAGAAAAAATTGTTGATAGTGCTGATAAAAAAAATTGATATGCCCTAGATGCTAATTTTTGAGTGATGATGCTTGTATGCCCTCTTGGGAGATAAATCATGAATTTTTTATTTTTTTTTAGGATTTTTGAATTTTTAATTTTTGTGATTAGGAGGGATTTTTCAAATTTTTAGGATTTTGAGACGATTTATCTCCCGATAAAGAATACTGACCCTTCCAATTGATTAATTGATGCCCTTTTGAAAATAAAAATAATTCCACTTAAATACCCATCATTTACCCCTTTAAAAGATTAAAAAATGAAAAAGGAGCTCATTTAAATTCATTTGCAATGTGAGTGATTGAGTTGATTGAGAATTTACCAAGATGGTCATCCCATACCACACTCATCGATTCGAGCGAGTTCGATGACACCACTGCCCCACCGCATATGGACCTCTGGTACGTACCTCGAGAAACCACCTTTTGAAATTTGAATTTTTTTTTCATGTGCTTTCATGTTTTTAAAATTTGTAATAGTATGTTTTAGCGCATATGTTTTCCAAAATAGCGCATATAGGTATTTAGTGCATCTATGCCCCAATATAGTGCATCGATTGAATGTTTTAGCACATTTAGGTTTTTAGTGCATATATTTTTCCAAGTAGCACATATGTTGACTATTTTAGTGCATTTAGGTTTTAGCGCATAGATGCTCTGTTTTGGCGCATTGATGGATTTTTGCAGTGCATCCATTGTTCCAACACATAGATGCTCTATTTTGGTGCATTGACACCATAATTGATGAAATATTGATTTTTCTCCTTGCTTTTGATGCTTGATGATCGTGCCAGCTGTTGTTTTGGTGATATTTGATAGGATAGATGATGATTGACCTCATGATGGATGAGAGTCAATGATAGATGCTCTACAAGATTTGATTGAAATCTCATTTGAGCTTATTAGATTGATTGATAGGTTGATTAATAAAATGTTGATTTGTGATATGTCATGATTATAGGAGGACTTAAGAGTTCTTCAGTCTCGAGAGTGCTACTCAAAGACTTGGGATATAATTCCACATTTGGTGCAAGTGGATTTGGATGTTATTGAGCAATGTGGTTTATCTTCCTTGCTTGATATGCCCCAGTATAGCATAAACAGGGGACTATTGACTGCATTAGCTGAGAGATGGCATAGCAGCCACAACACGTTCCATCTGGCTACCGGTGAGATGATGGTTACCCCAGAGGATGTGTACCATATATTGAGGATTCCTGTGGTTGGAGAGTTAGTCATATATGATCATACAGAGCAAGGAGGCACCGAGGCGCTGGGGAGGATTTTTTATGATGATGGGATTAGTGGTTACGAGATCCCATGGCAGGATATGGTTGATTCTTATGAGCCATTACCATCTGTGCTAGTTGGGTTTGTTGGAGGTTTCTTATGTCCTGACTATAAGTCGAAGGGACTGTCCATTGGCTGGGGTAGGATACTAGAGGATGATTACCCAAAGGATCCAATATGCATAGGGTTCCTATATGTTAACACATTTATATCATGATCTACATCAAGTGGTGTATCTTGGAGCTACTAGTTTATCAACTAGAGTGACATTGCTTCAGATTTGGGCTTGGGAGCATATAGTTGTTACTTGTCCTTTGGCGGAGAGAGATCGTCTGGTTGGTAGGTCATATGTCTTTGGGTACACAAGTGGTATTGTCCAGTGCAAGTTGGGAAAATTGGAGTATTGGTGATGAGTGTTTGATGATTTGGAGGCAATCATATGGCGACCGTACTTAGATTGTGAGAAGTGGCCTGAGGATGATTTAGGAGATGCCATATGTTTTCACTTTGAGATATTTGATTGGATGGACCCGGTTTATTATTGAGAGATTCATTCTCATGAAGGTGCTTTGTCAATATGGCCTAGTTTAGGGGTTTCCCTAGGGAGTTGCGTTATATGCTTGGAGACAGAAGGATATTCCAAAGTGGGGACCCACCATATCTTATGATACAACTTGTGAGGAGTATTTTGGATTGTAGGTACAGGTATGGGATTACTGTCCAGAGATCACGGCTGGTGTGATGACAGATGAGTATGCTAAGGATTTTTTCACACATGTCGTATCGAGGATATCCAGTCCTGATGAACCAGTACCTCGATTTGATGATGATGAGAGAGCACCACAGCCAGCATCGAGATGGAGGAGGGATGGGGGAGATGGTGATGATGAGGAGGGAGATTATGGGGATGGAGGGGATGATGGAGATGGAGGGGATGCAGGTGATAGCTTGATACTGGACTTTAGGGTACCCCAGAGGAGGAGATCTATGGTTCCCTTGGGATAGTAGTAGGAAGGACCATCCCAGGTTCAAATTAGTGTTCCTTCCCATTAGTAGTAGACATAGATAGATTCCTTACAATTACAGGTGGAGGGATTATAGGGACAACTATCACAAGCACAAGAGTAGATTGCCTCTCTGATAGCAGAGAGAGATGTCGTGAGACAGAGATATGAGCATGTAGAGGCTCTAGCCGAGAGATTACAGAGAGTTTCTGAGGGGATTGATATAGGGGATATGCTCAGAGAGGTTCGACATTCAGCTCGGGAGACAGAGTACTATAGATCACTGTATTATCATGTGGTTCCTATAGAGCGGAGTGCCCCTAGTTATGCACAGTTTGTCAGTGGCAAGTTAGGTCAGAGTCAGTCACAAACTACAAGTAGGGGTGTGACTGGGCCACTTCCCAGAGATCCATCAGGTAAAGATCCAGGTGCAGGTCCATCTGGTGATGCAGTAGTAGGCACAACGAGGCCTACATGTCTGGGGGGAGCAACATGTAGCTTTTGTGCTCACATTTGATGTACTAAGACTTCATGTATTCACTTATTCAATTGAGGACTTTATGATTTCCTACCATTTTGTTGATGTATCTCTCCATATTTTGTGATATCATTGTACACTTGACATTGATTATTTTGAGATTATATGAGATGCAGCAGAGACTATTGATCTATATGTTGTCTACATGCTTTTATGATGAATACATTTGATTTCTTCTCTATATGCAATGTGATGTTTATATGATTATGCCATGGTTGTGTATGGATGCAATAATGAAATGATGATGCATGGATTATGATTCTATATAGCTTTATGGATGATGCTTTATGATATATGAGATGGATTTGATCATGCAAATAAGATGTGATGCACCTTATTTTTAAAATTTTTTTTCTAATGCAAATACATGATCTAATGCATGGATGGATGACCTATGATAATAATTTCTAATGTATGTATGATCTGATAATGATTATGCAACTACATGTGAATGATTTTTTTTGTTTATGTCAAATGTACTCAATCCTTTAATGAGAGAGATAGAATCATTTTGAAATTTTCTAGCCTTGCAAAACCTAAATTAAATGCACATGCAAAAACTAATATGGATGCAATTTATCTTAACCATGAAAATCTAAGTATGAAATTTTTTCATCTTGTCAGTCGATTTGTTGTGCTTGTTATCATCATTGAGCTTTTGATATGTTGAAAGTTAGTACAAACACCAATGGTATAATTAAACCATGATGAACTGAGTACAACTTCCATTGATTTTGATATTGCAAGGTAATACAAGCATCTAGGTATAATTGAATTGAGATGACCTGAGTATTGCTTGCATAAAATAGACAAGAGTTAATCCTTTTCCTATGAAAATCCGAAATTCCATCAATGATACTTTGTAGATCACGTCTCGTGACAAATTTGCATAGTAGTAATGATCAACTCATAGACAATAGAAAAAGAAAAATATCATACTCCATCGTAGCTTCTCTAGTCTATGACATCCTTGAGTTGCTCCAAAGAAATGATAACAAAAATCAAGATACAACAGTTGAACATTTATGCTAAAGTGATTAAACCATGATTCAGAAGAATATCATCCAGTCATATTTTTTTTTACTGATCTTGTTGTTGATTTGGATGGTTGGTTTTCCTCAAGATTGTGATTGATGTTCAATGTTGATTTTTGTTGTGATCATTATGTTTGGTATGTTGTATTACTGTTGCTTGTCTGTTGTTGTAAGCTCAAAGTAGATTTCCCCTAATGAGTTTAGGATTTTTCCCCCAGTGAGAAACAAACCATTTATTTCCCAATGATCGCCAAGCCAGGCTGAGACATGACTGCAATGCCCAGATATGTACATGAGGTTTTTATGATGGGCAGGCATAATGATGGCGAAAATCGAATGACCGACACACATTTCAATACATGGAAAAGCCAATCTATCACAAATAGCGCCTGTTGTCAGGTTTTCACTATTTGTTTTTATTGCACTTTTTTTTATTTTATGATTTTTTTTTTTACCTTTTTTCTTTTTTTGGATTTTTTCTGTTTTTTTTACTTTTTGATTTTTTCTGCTTTTTTTCTTTTTTTGGATTTTTCTGCATTTTTACTTTTTTTGGATTTTTCTGCTTTTTTGTTTTTTTTTGGATTTTTTTGCTTTTTAAACCATGCACTGGATGAGTTATGTATAAAAATTCTTGAGATGAATGTTGTTGATAGGTTCTTCAAATAAGTCCCCTTTGGGTGTAGATAACTAATATGCTCCAGATCCATATACCGATACAATGACAAAAGGACTTAGCCAATTAGGTTCAAATTTTCCCTTCTTTTCCTGATCTTGTTGATTGTGAGGATTCTCTTTTAGTACCAAGTTTCCAACCTGAAATATTCTTGGTCTTGCCTTGTGATTATAGCTCCTTGGCATTCTTTATTGATAAGCTTTTAGATGATCAACAGCATGCTGACAACGTTCATCTAACAATTCCAACTCCCATAGTCTGGATACTCAATAGTCTTCTTTTGAAATGATTCCTTTCAATGATACCCCGAGTGAAGGTAACTCAACCTCAATGGGTAAGATGGATTTTGATCCATACACAAGGGCATATGGTGTGGCTCCTGTAGGGGTGTGGATGCTAGTATGGTAGGCCTACAAGGTAGGGTTTAGTTGAACATGCTAGTCACGTCCATCATCATTGACAATTTTCTTCAGGATTTTCAAAATGGTCTTATTTGAGGATTTTGCTTGGCCATTCCCTTGAGGGTAATAGGGTGTGGAAAATCAGTGTTGGATATGAAATTTTTCACAAAGTTCTTGTACATCTTGGTTTTTGAAGGGTCTACCATTGTCAGTGACAATGGCGCTAGGGATGCCATACCGACAAACAATGTAGTTCAAGATGGAGGCAATTTTTTTACTAGTGATCATGGTTAATGAGACAGCTTCAATCCACTTTGTGAAATACTCAGTGGTTGTGATTATGAATTTATGTCCATTAGAGGAAGATGGATGAATCTTACCAACAAGATCAAGTCCCCATTGAAAAAAAAGGCCAGGTCGATGTGAAAGTTGTAGCTCATGTGTTGGTGCATGTCTGAGATTTCCATGGACTTGACACTTCTTGCACTTCTTAACAAATTGAAAAGATTATTTTTCCATGTTTGGCCAATAATATCCCAAGCGTAGGAGATTCTTAGTTAAAGTAAGACCACTTGAATGAGTACCACAAATACTTTCATGAACTTCTCGTAAGGCAGTTTCAGATTCGTCACGTTCAAGACATTGGAGGAGAGTACCATCGAGACCTTGTCGATAAAGTGTATCAACTATTAGGGTTTGTCGGGCCGCTTGATGGATAAAGTTGCTTTTTTGGTTCCTAGATAGATTAGGTGGAAGGGTATTGTCTCTCATATAGGTATAAATCTTCCCATAGATTGAAGAATTAGCATCAACTAGATGGCA
>VDFB02075321.1:222251194-222267504 GCA_007258455.2 Sequoia sempervirens | reverse complement strand
AAAATTGATGCTTCATCGCAATTTCGACGAAACCCACCGACGAATCAACAGAAAGGCTCGACGAAGTTGCTATAGCTGTGACGAAGATTTCGTCATAATTCCTTGCCCATTTCGTCGCAATTTCGATGAGCTTTCAGCATTGCTATGATGCTACTCCTTTCCCATTTCATCACACTTGCGATGAACTTTTGGTGTTCTTCCGACGCTACTCCTTGCTAATTTCATCGCAACGTCGACAAACTCTTGGTGTTGTTTTGACGCTACTACTTGAATATTTCGTCGCACATTCGACGAAAGTTTGGTGTTGTTTCGACACTACTCCTTGCCCATTCCGTCGAAATGGCGACAAACGTCTGTTGTTGTTTCAACACTACTACTTGCCCATTTCATCAAACTTGCGACAAACATCTACTGTAATTCATCGGTGGATACACAAAGTTTTCGTCGATATTTCGATGAATGTCTGAGGTATTTCATGATGCATTCGACCGACGATTCTTCGCCGTTAGTTCGACATTTAATTCATCGTCGGATGTTCGACGAAAAAATAGCAACGAATATATTTTCGCCATTTCGTCGCTCTTCCGACAAAGATTTGTTGAGCGACCGACGAACGGCCATCGGAAAATGGTGTCAAATTCAGTAGTGACATATTAAATAGTAAATATGAAAAATCAGAATGCAACATTACATTATCCTAAATTGCATATATCTTGTAAGATAAAAAGGGAAAGTCAACAAAAGTGAACTAACGACCAAGGGATGGAAAGCCCATGAGAATTCTTGAACATTAAACTCCTTTATCCTCATAGGTTCCATAAAATCATTTAAAAAAAAACCAAGGTGGCCACCACGTCAACCCTCTCCTTTCACATCATTCCAATGTATGACTAAATATGTCCCCTGCCAAGTTCATGACACACTAACCATCACATAAAAACATCATTATATCCTAGTTAAAAATACTATTCAACCATAAATATTGAAACCAAATTTCCTCTAAAATAGGACTTAGTAACTACCATGTACTCTACATATATATCTAGAATAATGATCATAACATTTCAATCACACATTTTTAATATACCCAACCAAGTAACTATCACATAAAAAAAGTGTTTGAAATGGTGATGGCCGAGAGCTACAATTTGAAATCTGTAGAGGGTGAAGGAGGGGGTGGTGAGGATGATGATTCAGATGAAGATGGTTGGCATTTTGATCTGCCTTCTTTCCCTGTGCTTGGATCTATTAAGGTTGGAGTTGAGTTGGGAAGGAGTGGGACTTTTTACATTTTGGTAGTTGTGGGGATTGTGTTTCCTATTGGAGCTCAGAAGATCTTTCTCTTCTTTACAACTTTTTTCCTTGGGTCTCTCTCTTTTCCTTGGGGTATTTCTACTCTTCTTTCAAGCTTTCTTTTTTTGTTGGCCCCTTTGGATTGTGGTTCTAAGGGGTCATTTTCTTCTTTCCCTGTGTTTGTTGCTCTTGGTGGCTCGGTGGCTTATTTCCTACCTTTTGAGGCTGACTTAGTCCTGGGTTTGTTGAGGTTGTTGGTTCTTGTGGATGCTCGAGAGGTTCCTTTCCATTTTAGGGGTGTTGTTCTTCTCTTGGACCTTTTTAGGCTTGTGTTGGTGAAGTGGGTTCTCTAGTTTTCAGTTTTCTTTGGGTTTATGGGGCTTGGGGTGCAGGGTGTCTAGAGGAGTGGCTTGAGTTGGTGCCTTCTTTGGTCTCTCTGTTTGGTCTTCACCGTGAAGATTCTTTGTGTGGTTTCCCATGGCCTCTGTGGAGATGTTTGGAGGAGTTATTTTGGCTCTAGTTTTTTCTATGTGGTGTTATTTTTTTACAAGACCGAAGGATTTGATTCTTCCAAGCTATGCACTCTACATGGGGTTTTGTTTTGGAGCTTGGAGCATTTGTTGCAAATGGGGTCTGATTTCTTTCTACAGTAAATGTATTATTTGACCTCTATTTTGATGATGGTCAAGGTTCTGTTGTTGGTAGGGTTATTTTCCTTGTTTTTTTTGAGGTTCTTATTGCCTATGCAGCCAAAGGATTTCATATGTTCCTTCTCTTCTGAAGCTATGGATTTCTTCTAGTTCTCATAGCCTATTTCTTCTATGGAGGTGAAGACTACTCCTATAGAGGTGGATCTTTCTCCTATTGAGGTGGAGAAGGTTGTTGTGGAGGTTGTGGGAAGCTTTCTTTGGTACCCTCTTTTCCTATTAATGTGGAATTTTATCCAATTGAGGTGGAGGTTGTGGATGTTGGAGTTCAATGGCTTTAGAGGTGGGGGGTTCATATCATCCTCTCTAATAGAGGGGAGCTCTCTCCTATTGAGGTGGAGACTGAGTTGGCTTGTGGTGATGGTCAACACTTCAAGGGGTTTCCTGCTCCCCTACTTGTTTCCTCTGGAATGTTGGGTTGGGTGTTGTGGATGCTCATCTTGATGTTGGTTGTCGACGTCCTTGGATTTGTGCTGATTTTTTAGAGAAGTTGGTTGTGTGATGTGGATATTTTTCTATTCTATGTTGAATTTAGTTCTCAAAGAAACAAGTTTACTACTGGTTGGTTGTCCTCAGGTTCAACTTTTCTGAACATGTTTAATGTTCTGATGGTTGGGTCCCAGGTCCCATTATAATTTATATGTTTTGGTCTGAAGTTTGGATTGTCTTTCCCACCGTTAGTGTGGTTGTTCTTAATTTTTTCCCACCCTCAGGGTGGATGCTGTTAAATGTTGTGTTTATAGATCAATGGATGGCTTGCCAGCCTATTTTGCTAGCCATGAGGCCTTTTATGGTTGATTCTGTTTTGGACCCATTTTTACTTGCTTGTAATGGTTTGATGTTTGTCTATTTTTTCCACCCTTGGGGTGGTTGTTTTTTTGCAGCTTTTCGAGTGGCCTTTTGGCCTATTTTTCTAGCATTGTTGCTTATTCTACCTTGCTATTCTATTGGAAATGAGAGTTGTTTCTTGTTGTTGTTTTATCTTGTAGTTGTCCTTTGTCTTGTTGTGCTTATTGCTATATATTTTGTGTTGTAAGTGGGATTAAGGCCCTTTCAAAATCATTGCTTAATCAAAAACATTTCAATCACACTCCAATTAATTGTATGGAAAAATAGGGTACACATATCCATTAGTTAATCTCTTGTTGTTCATATTTATATTCCAATCTATAACCATAATTTCATGTATATATGCTACCCTATATAAATTTTACCTCCACTAGTAGCAAATACATATACATCCAAAAAATACTTGTAGACCATGTATACTATAATCCAATAAAAAAAATTCAACATGGACACATATACCTCCTTGAGACTCCCACTACTTGGGTAATATCTAGTTTAGTGCAAACTATAGCATAATAAAATTATATAATTAACACTAACATAAAGAATTTCACTCATGTCATCTATCTAATTATTTTTCAAATAATTATCACACTAATTATTTTTCAAATAACTATCACACTAATTTTCCAACTTATAACCAAAATGTTGCAAATGGAGCATACTCCCTCAAAAAAAAATTCTTACTCTCTCTTAATATCCACATCAAAAAATATCAACTCTCACAAGTTATTCATATCACATATAACACAATTATAAATGATCCCTTTCATCTATATTGTTGATGAAAAAAATGAATTACAATAATAGAAAATGTTTACAAACATATTTTAAAAAATTAAAAAAATATAAATAGATGTTCACAAATCCCAACTCTAACATCATATGAATCAACCCTTCAAGATGAAAAAATAGACTATAGAGATACATATTGTAAACCATATTATATCCTTATACCAACACCAACAAGTGCTCTATCTATGATAAGTAGATCTCATTCAAAATATCCATATAAAAATTTGTCACAACATCTAATTATTCAACCTGAAGTTAAAAAAAAGTAATGATAAGTTAAAAATATGTGTGTATGTAAATAACATGAATAAGAAAATAAAACCTATACAACACACCAATGAAACATTATATCAAGGAATTCAAATAATAATCAAATTAAAACAAAAATTCCTCAATGGTGTCTCATTGTCCTCTATCTCCAAGGATTATTTAAGTCATTTTTCTCTCAGATTGTTTGTGCACATGAATTTCCAAATGACAACCTGAAGAATGAGAGAGGCTGGAAATGCAAGAGATGTTTCCTACATTACATGATTGATAAACTAGTTGTAGATGATATGCAAAGATAATAATGTTGCTATGATGTTGCTAATGAAAATGATATGATGAAAATACTGTAATAATGATGTTGCTAATGAAAATTCCATGATTAAACTACTTGATGCTAAAATGCTAATACTAAAATGCTCACTAAAATGACAATGCTAATTAAAATGTTGTAGAGTGTAATTGCTACAAATGCTCAACTCTCTCTTTTTTTTGTTGTAAATGAGGGCCTATTTATAGATTTTCCAAGGCATGAGCCTAGGTGGCAAAAATCAACGGTCTAGATTTGATCTGGAGAATGGACTATTGAAGATGAAGAGGTTAGAGAGAAAAGGGGAGTGTGTTCCCTTCATAAGAACAAACTGCCAAGTGTGAAGAGGAATAAAATGGAGATGAAGGCCAAGTGTCCCTAATTAGTTAGAATTTGTTAATGATAAATGCCAAATTAAATATTAAAAAATATTTAATTCTTTGAGACACATGATGAGGTGGAAGGTGGGAAGAAGTTAGTAGACATGTGCCTAAATTTGAATTTAAAATTCAAGTTTAGTGAGAGAGGTTAATTAAATAAAACTAACTAACTAAATTTGTTCATTTAATTAAGATATAAGGAAAGTGATTTAGGATAGGAAGAATTAGAGAAAATGAACTATATAAATAAATTTTTCAATTTATTTATAAGTAGAAGAATTAAAGATTATTAATTAAATAATTTGTATTTAATTAATCCTCCAGACCAAATTTGAGTGTATACATTTTTCCCCTCTTTGAAGTGATGTGTTTGTGACACGTTGCTTCAAAGAAAAAATTGCCGATAGTGCTGATAAAAAATTTTGATATGCCCTAGATGCTAATTTTTGAGTGATGATGCGTGTATGCCCCCTCGGGAAATAAATTGGGGAAATTTTTGAATTTTTTTAGGATTTTTTGAATTTTTATGATTTGATGAGGATTTTCAAATTTTTAGGATTTTTGAGACAATTTATCTCCCGATAAAGATTACTGACCCTACCAATTGATTAATTGATGCCCCTTTTGAAAATAAAAATAATCCCACTTAAATAGCCTCCATTTACCCCTTTAAAAGATAAAAAGATGAAAAAGGAGCTCATTGAATTCATTTGCAATGTGAGTGATTGAGATGATTGAGCGATTTAGTAAGATGGTCATCCCATACCACACTCATCGATTCAAACGAGTTCAATGACACCATGGCCCCGTCCCATATGGACCTCCTGTACGTACCTCGAGAAACCACCTTTTGAAATTTGAATTCATTTTTTCACGCGCTTTCATGTTTTTAAAATTTATGAATTGTGTTTTAGTGTATTTAGGACCCGAAATAGCACATAGGTTCCCTGCTTTAGCGCATTTATGTCACAAAGTGGCGCATATGTTGTTTGTTTTAGCGCATTTAGAATTTTAGTGCATAGATGCTCTGTTTTGGTGCATTGACACCAGAATTGATGAAATGTTGATTTTTCTCCTTGCTTTTGATGCTTGATGATCATGTCAGTTGTTGCTTTGGTGATGTTTGATAGGATAGATGATGATTGACCTCATGATGGATGAAATTCAATGATAGGATAGATGATGATTGACCTCATGATGGATGAGAGTCAATGATAGGATAGATGATGATTGACCTCATGTTGGATGAGAGTCAATGATAGAGGCTCCATGGATTTGATCAAAATCTCATTAGAGTTGATTATATTGATTGATAAAATGTTGATTTGCGATATGTCATGATTATAGGAGAATTTAAGAGTTCTTCAGTCTTGGGAGCACTACCCAAAGACTTGGGATATGATTTTTCATCTAGTGCAGGTGGATTTGGATGTTATTGAGTGATGTGGTTTATCTTCCTTGCTTGATATGCCCCAGTATAGGATAAACAGGGGACTATTGACTGCATTAGTTGAGAGGTGGCATAGTGACCACAACACGTTCCATCTGGATACCAGTGAGATGACTGTTACCCCGAAGGATGTGTACCAGATATTGAGGATTCCCATGGTTGGAGAGTTAGACGTATATGATCACACAGAGCAGGGAGGTACCGAGGCACTGAGGAGGATTTTTGATGATGACGGGATTAGCGGTTATGAGATCCCATGGCAGGATATGGTTAATTCTTATGAGCCATTACCATTTGTTCTAGTTGGGTTTGTTGGAGGTTTCTTATGTCCCGACCGTAGGTCGAAGGGATTTTCCATTGGTTGGGGCAGAATACTAGAGAGGATGATCACTCAGGGGATCCAATATGCATGGGGTTCTTGTATGTTAGCACATTTATATTATGATCTGCATCAGGTGGTGTATCTCAGAGCTGCTAGTTTATCAGCTGGAGTGACACTGCTTCAGATTTTGGCTTAGGAGCATATAGCAATCACTCATCCTTTGGTAGAAAGGGACCGTCCGGTTGGTAGGCCATATGTCTTTGGGTATACAGGTACTCTTGTCTAGCACAAGCTGGGAAAATTGGAGTATTGGCGGTGATTGCTTGATGATCTGGAGACCATCACATGGCGACCATACTTATATTGTGAGCAGTGGCCCGAGGATGATCTTGAGATGCCATATGTTTTCACTTCAAGGTATTTGATTGGATGGACATAATTTATTATTGAGAGATTCATGCTCATGAGGGTGCTTCATCAGTATGGCTGAGTTTAGGGGATGCCCCAAGGAGTTGCATTATATGCTCGGAGATGGCAGGATATTCTAGAGTGGGGACCCACCATATCCTATGATACAACTTGCGAGGAGTATTTTGGATTGTAGGCATAGGTATGGGATTATTGTCCAGAGATCGCAGCTGGTGTGATGAAAGATGAGTATGTTGAGCATTTTTTTACACATGTCATACTAAGGATATACAGTCCTGATGAGCCAGTACCGACATTTGATGATGATGAGAGAGCACCACAACATGCACTGAGATGAAGGAGGGATGGGGGAGATGGTGATGTTGAGGAGGGAGGTGGAGGGGATGGAGAGGATGCAGGTAATAGCTGGATACTGGACTTTAGAGTATTGGCCCAGAGGAGGAGATCTATGGTTCCCTCAGGACAACAGTAGGCAGGACCATCCTAGGTTCAAATTTGTGTGCCTTCCCATCAACAACAGGCACAGATAGATGCCTTACAGTTACAGGTGGAGGGCTTACAAGGATAGCTAGCACAAGCACAGGAGCAGATTGTCTCTTTGACAATAGAGAGAGATACCACGAGATAGAGATATGAGCATGCAGAGGTGCTAGTCGAGAGATTACAGAGAGTGTCCAAGGGGACTACTATAGGGGATATGCTCAGAGAGGTTCGACATTTAGCCCAAGAGACAGAGTACTATATATCACTATATTATTAGGTGGTTCCTGTAGAGCGACGTGCCCCTAGTTATGCATAGTCTGTCAATGGCAGGTCAGGTCGAAGTCAGTCATGAATGACGAGCAGGGGTGTGACTGGGCCACTTCCCAGTGATCCATCAGGCATAGATCTAGGTGCAAGTCCATCTAGTGGTGCAGCAACAGGCACAACGAGTCCTACAACGTTTGGAGGGAGCATCACATAGCTTTTGTGCTCACATTTGATGTACTGAGATGATGTATTCACTTATTCAGTCGAGGACTTTATGATTTCCCATCATTTTGTTGATGTATCTCTCCATATTTTGTGATATCATTGTACACTTGACATTGATTATTTTGAGATTATATGAGATGCAGTAGAGACTATTGATCTATATGTTGTCTACATGCTTTTATGATGAATGCATTTGATTTTCACTCTATATGCTACGTGATGTTTATATGATGATGTCATGGTTGTGTATGGATACAATAATGAAATGATGATGCATGGATTATGATTCTATATAGCTTTATGGATGATGCTTTATGATATATGAGAAGGATTTGATCATGCAGATAAGATATGATGCACCTTATTTTTGTTTTCATTTTTTTTTTTGTTTTTCTAATACCGATACATGATCTAATGCATGGATGGATGACCTATGATAATAATTTCTAATGTATGTATGATCGATGTGGTGTACAACTACATGTGAGGCCATTTTTTGCTTTATATCAAATGTACTCAATCAACTGTGAAAATAGAGAGAGATAGAATCATTTTAGAATTTCTAGCCTTACCACACAAAGCCTAAATTAAATGCACATACAAAAACTAATATGGATACAATTTATCTTAACCATGAAAATCTAAGTATGAAATTTTTCATGCATGCAGTCAGAGTTATTTGTACTTATTTATCAATGTTGACTTTTGATAATATTTGAAAGTTAATACAAACACCAATGGTATAATTAAACCATGATGACCTGAGTACAACTTCCATTGATTTTTGATATTGTAAGGTAATACAAGCATCTAGGTATAATTGAACCGAGATGACTTGAGTATTGCTTGTGTAAAACAAACAAGAGTTAATCCTTTTCCTATGCAAATACAAAATATCATCAATGATACTTTGTAGATCACATCCCATGACAAATTTACATAGTAGTAATGATCAACGCACAAACAACAGACAAAGAAAAATATCATACTCCATCGTAGCTTCTCTAGTCCATGGCATCCTTGAGTTGCTCTAGAGAAATCATAACAAAAATCAAGATACAACAGTTGAAAATTTATGCTAAAGTAGATTAAACCATGATTCCTAGGAAGAATATCATCCGGTCATATTTTTTTTTAGAATCTTGTTGTTGATTTGGATGGTTAGTTTTTCCTCCAAGATTGTGATTGATGTTCAATGTTGATTTTTATTTGTGATCATTATGTTTGAGTACATGTTGTATTCTTTTTGTTACATTTGTATGCATTTATTTATGTAAGCTCAAAGTAGATTTCCCCTAATGAGTTTGGATTTTCCCCGGTTGAGGCTCGTCCATTGTTTCAATGATCATAAACCAGTGGGACCATAATTACCAATGGGATATGCCATGGGGTTTTATGATCGTGGTATAAATGATCATTAATCGGATAAATGAAACCACACATTCAATCATGGAAATAAAATCTATCCCTGGAAATAAAGCGCTGTCAGTTTTTCACTATTGTTTTTATTACACTTTATTTTATGATTTTTCTTTTGGATTTACCATTTTTACTTTTGGATTTTTCTGCTTTTTTTCTTTTTTTGGATTTTTCTGCATTTTTACTTTTTTTGGATTTTTCTGCTTTTTTGTTTTTTTTTGGATTTTTTTGCTTTTTAAACCATGCACTGGATGAGTTATGTATAAAAATTCTTGAGATGAATGTTGTTGATAGGTTCTTCAAATAAGTCCCCTTTGGGTGTAGATAACTAATATGCTCCAGATCCATATACCGATACAATGACAAAAGGACTTAGCCAATTAGGTTCAAATTTTCCCTTCTTTTCCTGATCTTGTTGATTGTGAGGATTCTCTTTTAGTACCAAGTTTCCAACCTGAAATATTCTTGGTCTTGCCTTGTGATTATAGCTCCTTGGCATTCTTTATTGATAAGCTTTTAGATGATCAACAGCATGCTGACAACGTTCATCTAACAATTCCAACTCCCATAGTCTGGATACTCAATAGTCTTCTTTTGAAATGATTCCTTTCAATGATACCCCGAGTGAAGGTAACTCAACCTCAATGGGTAAGATGGATTTTGATCCATACACAAGGGCATATGGTGTGGCTCCTGTAGGGGTGTGGATGCTAGTATGGTAGGCCTACAAGGTAGGGTTTAGTTGAACATGCTAGTCACGTCCATCATCATTGACAATTTTCTTCAGGATTTTCAAAATGGTCTTATTTGAGGATTTTGCTTGGCCATTCCCTTGAGGGTAATAGGGTGTGGAAAATCAGTGTTGGATATGAAATTTTTCACAAAGTTCTTGTACATCTTGGTTTTTGAAGGGTCTACCATTGTCAGTGACAATGGCGCTAGGGATGCCATACCGACAAACAATGTAGTTCAAGATGGAGGCAATTTTTTTACTAGTGATCATGGTTAATGAGACAGCTTCAATCCACTTTGTGAAATACTCAGTGGTTGTGATTATGAATTTATGTCCATTAGAGGAAGATGGATGAATCTTACCAACAAGATCAAGTCCCCATTGAAAAAAAAGGCCAGGTCGATGTGAAAGTTGTAGCTCATGTGTTGGTGCATGTCTGAGATTTCCATGGACTTGACACTTCTTGCACTTCTTAACAAATTGAAAAGATTATTTTTCCATGTTTGGCCAATAATATCCCAAGCGTAGGAGATTCTTAGTTAAAGTAAGACCACTTGAATGAGTACCACAAATACTTTCATGAACTTCTCGTAAGGCAGTTTCAGATTCGTCACGTTCAAGACATTGGAGGAGAGTACCATCGAGACCTTGTCGATAAAGTGTATCAACTATTAGGGTTTGTCGGGCCGCTTGATGGATAAAGTTGCTTTTTTGGTTCCTAGATAGATTAGGTGGAAGGGTATTGTCTCTCATATAGGTATAAATCTTCCCATAGATTGAAGAATTAGCATCAACTAGATGGCACACGACTTGGGATTCAATATTTTCATATACGAGAGTAAACAATTGTTCCACCATGAATTCATAGCAACTTCATTTTTCTGGTATTTGTAGAAGAGAAGCGATGGTTTCCATGGCATCTGCAGCTTTGTGGTCTACCCTTGGAATTTGTTTAAACTTGATCTCAACAAAGTATTTCTTGAATTCATCTATCATTCTCTTGTATGGCATCAGCTTGTCATCTTTTGTTTGATAGTCATCATTAACTTGATTGATGGCTAATTGGGAATCTCCGTAAACTTGTAATTCTATGATTTTCCATTCTACTGCTACCTTGATACCAATGATTAGTGCTTCATATTCAGCCATGTTGTTTGTGCAAGGGAACATCAACCTGTAAGATTTTGGGATAGTGTGTCCTTGAGGAGTAACAAATAGGATTCCAGCACTCGATCCATGTTGAGTGTAAGACCCATCAAAGTATAATATCCAATGTTGTGTTGTCATTGTGATGACATCTACATCTGGAAATTCGATGTGCATAGGATGGTCATCTTGCAATGGTGCTTCAGCTATCTGATTTGCTATTACTTGACCCTTGATTGCTCTTCTATCCACATATTGAATGTCAAATTCACTCAATATCATCACCCACTTTGCTAATCTTCCTATTAGAGTGGCTTTGTTGGGTAGATATTTTAACAGATCTATCTTGGCTATTAGTTTGACGGTATGTGTTAACATATAGTGTCGCAATTGTTGAGTAGTAAACACCACTGCCAAACAAACTTTTTCAATGAATGTATAGTTAATTTCATAGCCACTCAATGTTTTGTTGATGTAGTAGATGGCCCTTTCTTTTCCTGTAGAGTCTTCTTGTGTTAGTAAAGCTCCCAAAGATACCTCAGTAGTTTCTATGTAGAATAGAAGTGGTTTTCCCTCTATTGGTGGTACCAATATAGGTGGATTCATCAGATATTGTTTCAATTGATTAAAGTTAGCTTCACATCTTTCATCCCATCTAAAAGAAACATTCTTGTGTAAGAAATGAGTAAAAGGATGGCTTTTGTCCACTAGTTGCATGATGAATCTTCTGATGGATTGGAATATTCCCTGTAGAGATCTTAGTTGGCTAATGTTTTTAGGGGTAGAATTTCCATGATTGCTTTGACTTTTGTTGAATCTACTTCGATGCCTTTAGCTAAGACTATGAATCCTAAGAGTTTTGTTGATGTTACTCTAAATACACACTTCTTTGGATTTAATCGCACATTGAACTTTTCTAATTGATTAAATATTTTATCCAATATTTCCAAATGTCCTTCCCTGGTGAATTAATTTGCTAGCAGGTCATCCACATAGTCCTCCATGAATGTGTGCATCATGAAATGAAATATTATTGTCATTGCACACTAATAGGTGGATCCTGCATTCTTTAATCCAAAAGGCATAACATTCCAACAAAATGTACCCCATGGGCATGTGAAAGTTGTTTTTTCTTGATCTTCTGGTGCAATCTTGATCTCATTATAACCTAAAAAACCATCTATGAGTGATAGCATAACATGCCTTGTTAAATCCACAATAATGTTTATATTGGGCAAAGGAAAGTCATCCTTTGGACAAGCCTCATTAAGATCCCTAAAATTTGTGCATATTTTGATGTTGTTGTCTGGTTTGGAGACTGGTACAATGTTTGAAATCCATTTTGCATAGTCAATTGTTTGGATGAACCCTGCATCTAATAATTTTTTTAATTCTGCTTTCACTAGTAGGGCGATGTGTGGATGCATTTTTCTCAATTTTTGCTTTACTAGATTCACTCCAGGTGTTATGGATAAATGATGCATTATTAGATATGGATCTATTCCTAGCATGTCAGCATAGGACCAAGCAAAATTGATTTGTCTTTCTTCGAAGAATTTGGTGAAATTTGGCTTTTCTTGTTGTCATTGATGTCGCTAGGTGTATGGTCTTTACTGTTTCTATAGTACCTATGTTTATGGATTGCATAGGCTCAACCAATATTGAAGATCTTTCTTGATAATGCTTAGGAAGATTGTCAAATCTCTCATCCTTTAGTGCCTTAGAGAGTTTTTCACCGTTGGATACGCTCTTTCTTTTTACTTTTTCATGATCTAATACTGCCATTGCATGGTTTTCACCATTAGATCATTTTTTTGTATTTTTTATTTTGCAGCTAAGAGACTTGGCACTCCCCTAGTTTGAAGCTTTGTTATGAACTTCATTGGTGGAACTTGTTTCTCTATTTTCAAAACAATGGAAATTGACAATGGCATTATCATATGAAAAGATAGGGATATCAAGAGGCTTGATTTGTTCCCAGTCAATGAGTTCAAGATGTATGAAAGGTAAGGAATCATCAGATTGGTCAAGATCAAAGGCGGTGAGGGTCACGATGGAAACATTTTTGAGGTGTTCACTAGCAACGTCAAGGTCTATAATGTTACTCTCCTTTGAATGATATGTCTCGCTTGATGTTTGATCATCCTCACTAGAGTCATCGATATGTAGTGATTCAAATTCAAATGGTCTAGACCCTGAGCTTTGTCCTTCCATATGCATGGGTGCATACTTCTTTATCACATCGATTTTCTTGTCTTCACAAGATTCTTCAGATAGTGAATCCCATTCATATTCATTTGAGTTTGTTTCAAAACTAGCTTGCAGTTGGAGGATTTGTTCATAAATATTTTGAGTGGCTTCTTCTTTTATCTCTTCTTGGTATCCTAATCATTTCTTGTCTTTTGTATTGATTGAGATAGGTTGGATTGGTTCTACAATACCTTCCTTTCATTTTCCAATAGGACCTTTTCCTACATATCCCATCTTTTCTAATATTTTGAACCCTTTACCATATTGCTCTATTGGTATATTGGAAGTTGTTGTTGTGGATTATTCTTCATCTTTGTAAAGCCAATTTAGAATGTCTTTTTCCTCAGATTCATCAACTAGAGTACCTGCTTTTACAAATTTACCATCGAAGATCATGATGGGTTGTGAAGTTTGTTGTCTAGATGTTGATGGTTGTCCATATGATTTTGGAGAAGGTAGTAGTTGTGAGAGACATAAGGACTACTCAAAAGAATACTCACCCATGCCTTTATATTTCAACTGAATCTTTTTCTCAAACTATTTTGACAAAGAATTGAGTTGGCTTTCATTACTTGAGGAAATAGAATCATCGATGCCTTTATCTTTCAACTAAACCCTTTTCTCAAACTATTTTGACAAAGAATTGAGTTGGCTTTCATTACTTGAGGAAATAGAAGTGAGAGCTTCTCTATTGTGTGGTACAAAAACATCTTGGACTGTCTTGAGAGTTTTGCAGTATTGGGATTATTAGAATCTACTGAAATTGTGATCTCTTGTCCATTGTAAGGGAATTTCAAGCATTGATGGTATGTTGATGGTATTGCTTGCATTTCATGGATCCAAGGTTGACCCAAGAGTATGTTGTAGGTCAAATCCTTGTCTAAAACTTGGTAGATTATATCCTTTTGAACTGGTCCCACTTGAATTGGCAATACTATCAGTCCTTGAGAGGATCTTTCTTCATCATCATAAGCTTTTATAGTGATCTTTCTTCTAGAATCTATTGAATTTTCTAAAAATCCCAATGCACGGATAAGCTTTAAGGTGCATATATTTAGACCAACTCCTCCATCTATTAAAACATGTTTGACCCAATGTTTATGGATTAAAACCTCAATATGGAGTGGACCATTGTGTGGATGAGTGAGGGATGCATCATCATTTTTTGAGAATGATAAACAATGGGGTGTAGTCAAATGTCCCACCATGGCTTGGAATTGACAAACTTCCAAATTAGTTGGTACTGTGGTGTCCACTAAATCTTTTTCCAGAATATCCTTATGGGCTGGTGAAATTTTAAGAAGTTCCAATATGGATATTTGTGCTGGAAAATTTTGCATTTGATCTACTATATTATATCTATTCGAAGAAGCAGCAGGTGTTTTAGATGTACTTCCTTTCAATACAAACTTGGACTGCCCTCTTGTGGTCACATTTACCAGTAGGTTGTCTTGTTTATCTTTGATTTTGAGGACATTGATTTGATTATCATTTATAGAAATGTGATTGATGGCAGTATCATAGACATAATTCACATTCTTCCCTTTGTTGTTTGTCGAAGAAGATTCTCCTTTTTCATAGTTGGGTAGAGGGTTTTTAAATGCTCCATGATCATTATTTGTTTTATGTCTTTCTATCAATATGTCACCTATATCTATCAAGTCTTGGACCAAATTTTTTAATTGCATACAATCATTTGTTTTATGACCTTTGCTTCTATGAAAATCACAGTAATATGCCTTGTTCCACCATGATGGCTTAACTCTTGGTTCAAAATATTGTGTATCTGGTAATGTTATGAGTTTGTGTGCAAGAAGCTCTTTCAACGTTGATTCAAATGATTTCCCCAAAGGTGTAAATTTTCTTTGATATGGCGGTGGAGCTAGTTTAGATTCCTTGTTGTTTTGATTGTTTTTGGGTGTAGTACCTGATAAATTGAAGACTGGTTTTACGTTATGTGTTTCAACTACACCATCATTACCAACATTCTTATTTCTTGTCCAGAATTTGGATTTTTCATTGCTATTATGATGGTTAGAAGAGTTGGAAGAGTTTGTTCCTTCATTATAGATTTTCAATTCTCCTCTTTTAACCAAGGATTCCTCAATCTTAAGTCCATTTTCAATTAGCTTTTCAAAACTGGGTGGACACTACAATTGGATTATATAACTCATCTCACTATTGATATTATCAATAAAGATATCCATCTTTTCTTTCTCAAGTATAGGACGGGCATATCTAGCAAATAATCATCTCCATCTTTGTAAGAATGTAAGAAATGGCTTAGCATTTTTCTATTTTGTGTTATAGAGATCCTTCATGGTTATTTCATGTTGAATTTTGTATGAATATTTGGAGATAAATTTATAAATACCAGCTCCTCAAATTATCTAATACCTGGTGGGAGTTTTGAAAACCATTCCATGCATTGACCACCCAAACTTCTTGGAAATAATATCATTAGATAGGTTTCTTCATGTGCAAATTCCAGACTCATGGTGCAAAATTATCTTACATGATCTTGAGGATCAGTTTTTCCATTGTATTTGTCATATCTTAGAAATTTACAATTTGGTGGAAATGGTATCATGTTCATATTTTTGTCAAATGGATAAGGATAGATGTCTTGCAACAAATATCTCTTTGTTGTTCCCCTTTACATGTCTAGGATTTTTTGTTGAAGATTTTACATTTGGTGAGTTAAAGCATTCAATGGATCTGTGATTCGTGAGTCGGCTTCTATTTTCTTTGGAGCTCCCTTCAATCGGTTGACATCAAAATCATTGGGTAGTTTTACACCTTGATTTTCCAACATCAAAAAGTATTTCTCTCCATCCTTTTCTAGAATTTTTTCCATGAACTTGTGAAATTTAGGGTCTTGTTGAGCTTTTTGAATGTCCTCATCAGTTATCTCACCTGTTTCAGGTTGATGAGATTTGTGAAAATAATTTTCTTCTCCTTCTACCATGATGGTTTGGGTTTCTA
>VDFB02075321.1:222214985-222251094 GCA_007258455.2 Sequoia sempervirens | reverse complement strand
TTATATGGATGTTTAATGTTTGAGACATGTTTTCTGGTTAGCATAGTTGATGATTTAAGTTAATATTGATATATGCTCATTTGTAGTTAATCGATGTTTTAATTTCGTCAGTCTTGATGTGATATTGTATTGGTGAAGAGAACGAGATTGCATCACTCGCTTGCAAGCGCCCTGTGATTCCACAATTTTCTCTTCACAGTGTGTTTGATTCATGATTTATATGTATGCATGTACAACATATGATTGATTGCAAGAATGCAGGTACATGACATCAACTCCACCTGGATTCACAGGTTTGAGTGTGTCCATTTCCCAACGGAATAGTTGATTGGGAGATAGTAACGAGGTTTCCTTGTCAAGCCACAACCCTAATCGTAGTGTGTCATCAATCTTTGTTCGATATGCCTTGTCACTATGTGGAAATTAATGTTTAATTAATGCTTTTAATGATTTTAGTGTTTATTTAATTAACTTGGATTAATGTTTTTAGAAGCTTTGTATTTAATTTAATTAATTAAATTGAATTATTTCGTAAAGTAATTTAATCCTTGTGATTAAATTCATTTTATAAAGTAATTAAATTAATTAGATTAAATTTGATTAGAAATTATTATGTGAATTTGAATTATAAATTGCATAAAATAGATAATGTTAATTTGTGAAGTTTGAATTATTAAAATAGCATAAATTTCTTATAAATATCATAAGGGAAATATCGAAGTTGGTTAAAAAGATATTTTAATTTTGACATGTGTGTTAGAAAAATTATTAAACACTCTTGTTGAAAATTTATTCTCGGAAAGAATTTTTGCAATAACTGGAAGATGTAAGAGGTTACTTCACGGGAATGGAAAAGATATTTTTGTAGAAGTTGTTGAAAATTTGAAAAGGAAGTTCTCGGGAAGTTTCTGGGCTCTAGTTTTTGGTTTTCTTCTTCTGGAAAAAAGTGAATTCTTGGAGGAAGCTTTGAAAAAATTGGGATCTACAGGTGAAGCTTTACATCAAACATCAATTCCTCAAGCTTCCGGAAACAGGTTCTTTTAATTATTGTTATTGTTTTGCAAATTAGAAAGATTTCCTATACAAAAGAATTTGTAATTTGAGTAGAAGCTTTTAAATTATTTTGTAAATTTGTAAGGCTTTTGTGTTTGAAAATTTGTCGTGAATATTTTAGTGCTTCTATAGAAAATTTTATAGTGGAATCAAAGAGCTTATAGTGAAATCAGAGAGCCTCTGTGAAAAATATTTTTAAACAATAGAAAATCCCAGAGGAAAACAATAGAGAAATTTATAAGTCTATAGGAATGGATTCAAAAATCTTCCTATTTAAAAATTAGGGAAAATGTTATTTGTATTGGAAAGATCTTCCTATAGAAAAACATCATTTTGTTGAAAAATTGAAACCTTTATGAAATTTTCTAAATACTTCCTGTAGAAAGCTTTTTATGAAAATAATTTGGCCGACTCGAGTATTCATGTTGATGAATTTATATATATTTATATATGCAAATATATATATATATATACCTACATGTACAAATATATATATATATATGTATATATATATAGATGTATATATATATATAGATGTATATATATATATATATATTCTGTGCATTTGAATTAATGTATGGGTAGAAATTCATTTGTGAAAATTTATATTAAAAAAAACTTTACAGAATTAAAAATTCGCACTGTGAGCATTTATGAAAACGCAGGTTTGAAGTTTTATTTGTATGAAGTTTAAAATGTATTGGGGAAGTGTTGGCTACCCTCGACGCTGACTCCCCTTTGGGGAAGAACCAACGTTGTGAGGCAGTCGGCGCTGCCCCATATAAGCTGGTGCCTCCCCTCACATGGGGATGGTTGCGCTAATATAGCCGACCGTTGTATAAACAATGCCCACCATAAAACTTTCAATCTTCCGCCAATATATTCCATAGGTTCTGATTTAATATAATTTTTATATTACTATATATATATATAAATATAGATATAGATATGTAAATATATATATATATATTTAATTAATATTTGAAAATGGTAATTGGTTTTAGATATTTGAATATTATATATATTTTAATATATTTTAATAATTAGATGTATGCAAATGCATGAAATAGTTTCTTTTTAAATGATATAATTTAAAAGAGAATATTGATATTAAAATAGATGTAATTGGGAAATTGAGGATTAGATTTAATTTCTTTATTAATGGTAAATGATATTGCTTTAAGTTAGATTATTTTTAAATCAATTTGTTGTTGTTTTCAAAATTGGATTTAGGAAATCCCAATGGTAGATTCATATCTTGCTTGAATTTACCTAATTAAATTGTGATTTCTTCTATTTACTTTTTGGGGAAAATTAGATTGTTGTACTTGTAAGTCTTCCATATGTTATTTTATGAAGGGGGGTTGTTGTGAATTGTAGTTAAGCCCTTTATTTACCTTGGGTAGTGCACTTGGCTATACTTTAGTTTATCTCCAGTTACTATGAACAAGGATGTGTTGTTTCTTGCTTTATGGTTTGATATTTATCATCGGTATTTGTGCACCGTGTTACCCTTGAGTTTTGATTTAGTTCCTTGTGTTGTTAGTAGGGGAGTGGCTCTCCATGGGGGTCCACACACAAAGTGGTGCCAAGGTAACTCATGTGAGATTTTAGTTAACTCAGTGAAAATTAAACAAATGTATTAAGGGAAAGGGTAATCTAAAACATTTAACTTGTTAATTGTGCCTCGTTCATGGGATCAAGGGCCTGTTTAGACTTGAGATGAGATGAGAAGGCCTAGAATGGCAAGATCATTATCTTGTCTCTTTAAAAGATAATTGATTCCGCATCGGATTGCATGTGGGGTCGGGAGTCATGAGAGGCTACTAGGGTAACCCAAGATGGGGGTCGGGGCCTAGGAAGATTTGCTAGGGTAACCCATGCAACTTTGTGATGAGACTCCTCATATGACAATGATTTAACTATTTAGTTGATGTACATGATTCTTTTACTATGGAATCAATGTAACCTTCATGTTATGTGCTATATTTGTGTAGTCTATTCTTGAGTTTTTCTGTGTCTAGAGGTAGTTGGTTTTTCCTAGGGAGCCCTTTTACTATCTCCTAGCACAGGGGCTGGGCCTACGGGTACCACTTGGTTGGGTGGAACGTGCACCATACACCGTTGGGTTCCCATTTCATGTTCGTGATGGCAGGATCTTCCAGATTGGAGAGCTCACATGTACCAGTTGATATGTTTCATCTCCTTTGTACTTTGTATCTATGGATATTTGTATATGTATTACTCCTCATTTGTATTCGAGGAGGATTTTTGTATCATGTAATTGTAACATTCTTATTTGAACTTCCTCATTTTGGAAATGAGTTCTTGTAACTATTATATTGAACGAATGCAAGCTATAAATGATTCCTTAATGTACTTTGTATGTTATGAGATGAATTAAATGTTTTAGATGTATGTTCTTTATATCATGAGTAATATTTATATGCTATGGTTAGTTTACTTCTATATTATAGATTTCGAATGTAAGCATTGTCATGTACTTTAGAGAATGTATGTATTTAGTGTAATCCACTTACATGTTATAATTACACTTTAAAAAAAAAATTGTTACGCTTTCGTTGTGTCTGCATCATTCTTTAAGGTTACGTGGCGGGGCATTACAGGGAGAGAGGGAGGGAGAGGGAGAGGGAGAGTGGGGAGAGGAAGAAAGAAATCCGGAAAAAAGAAGAAATCTTTGAAAGAAATCGAGAATCGCGGGATTCGAGAAGAAAGAAATCCGGAAAATCGTCTCGGGATTCCTCAAAGTCGAGGATATCTCTCCATCATCATCGTCTCCGGGTCACAAATATTTTCGTCGGTCGTTTTGGTACGTGATTGTTGTTACGTGGTGACGTGGATCTTCCTCTCTAACATATATAATATATAATATATAATATATATTAATATATAATATATATTAATATATAATATATATTAACATATATATAGTAACATATAATATATAATATATATTATATGACGGTATGCAATAACACTAGAGGTGGCCGGATATCCATTTTTAGCCAGTGATAGTGGGTTATACACTTGGATGAGCAACAATATATATTAATATTAATATAGTATTAATATATAACATATATTAATATATAATATATATTGATATATTGATATATAATATATATTATATAACATATGACATTGTAATAACACTAGAGGTGATGGATATCCGTCTATAACGAATATCCATTTTGTAGTGTTAGTGGGTTATACACTTGGACAAGCAACAATATATATTAATATTAATATAGTATTAATATATAACATATATTAATATATAATATATATATATTAAAATATAATATATATATATATATATATATTAAAATATAATATATATATATAAATATAATATATATATATAAATATAATATATATATATAAATATAATATATATATAAATATAATATATATATATAAATATAATATATATATATATAAATATATATATATATATAAATATAATATATATATACACAATATAATATATATATATATAAATATAATATATATATATATATGTAATATATACATATATATAAATATAATATATATATATAAATATAATATATATATATATAAATATAATATATATATATAAATATAATATATATATAATAATTAATATTAATATATATATATATAATATTATATATTAACATATAATATATAATATATATTATATTATATTATATATTGATATATAATATATATTATATAACATATGACATTGTAATAACACTAGAGGTGACAAATATTCATTTTGTAGTTGTGAATTGTTTAGACTTGGGGATATGTCAATTGGTTCACATAACAGATATCTATTTGGTATGTTATATAAAAAAAAAAGTGACCATTTTGAGTATTTCAATGGTCCCTACATTCTTTCTATTGCAAAATTCTCATGTTTTCTATCTGCATTAGATGAAATTCAGCTTTTCAAGGATTCTCTTACACTTTTTTTAGAATTCCAATCATTTGTGTGTGTTTTTTTGTTTGTGTAATGGGGAGCAACAGTTGGTGTAAGAGAAAAGGTAAAAGGAAACTTACAACAAATCAAATTGAATCATATAGAGCAAAAGATAGAGAAAGTGATAGGAAAAGAAGACAAGGTATGCAAAATATTCAAATTGAAGCTTCTTCCGAACCATTAAATGTTAATTCAAGTGAAGATGAAATAGGAATTGAAATATTGAACATCATATTCAAATTGAAAATGGAAACATTGAAATTGAAAATGAGGAAATTGAAAATGAAAATGTGAACAACATTGAGAATAAAAATGTTGTTGAAAATGTTATTGAAAATGAAATTGTTATTGAAAATGTTGAAAATGAAAATGTGGTTCAAAATGAAATTGTTTTTGACAATGAAAATATTTTTCAAAATGAAATTGTTATTGAAAATGTTGAAAATGAACCTTATACAACACCTAATTAAAAAATAACCCCTAAATGGTTGGTTGAAATAGATGAGAACATAATTGATAATCTTCAAGGAAAAAGGTCACAACGAACAATTCATTTGTGGGCTACGAAATTGTTCAATGAATTCTTTTCCAATAAGACATTAACCGAACAATGCCAACTTTTTGTGCAATTACTTAATATTTACAAAATGAGACCATTATTAAAAATATTGAAGATTCGTCTCACAAAAAAATCAGAAAAAAATAGTCTTATTGTAAAAAATATTTTTAGTGCTCTAACCTCTATTGGAAAGACTAGTAAGGAAAAAGATAAAAGGATTGCTCAAAGAGTGATCACAACCTCACTGGTAAGCCATCATTTGAAAAATGCTCGTTTAATGAGACAAACTTGTATTGATTTTAACTTAAATCGTAAAACATTGAATAGAGCATTGTCAAGAAGAGGAAGACTCGATAGTGCTCTTCAAAATGATACGTGGTCTTTTAGTGGGAGGCTTCCACGTGTTGATAAAAAAATAACCGATAATGTAAAGATGCAAATTGAACAATATTGTAATTCTCACTCTAGAGTATCACCGAATGTAAAGGAAGTTTTAAAGTTACGAATTGGTAATCAAGATCGTACACCGCATCCTAAACATTTTTTGGAATGTAGCCAAATAATTTTGTACAAACAATTTTTTCAAGAACATCCACATTTGCAAATCTCGCAAAGGGCTTTTGAGTCTTGCAATCCATTTTATTGTGTTCCTATTAAGGTGTGAATACCATGTTGATTTTTCAATGTATCATGAATTGTTATGTCATATTCGTTCTACCATGCATATTGATGAAATGTTGCAGGAGTGTCATGCAGTGCAACTTCCCAAGTCATCCAGGGAGTTGTTAGATTCATTTTTATGCATTAGAGGTGATGGTTTCTTATTTTATAGAAATGATTGTTTAAATGAAACATGTTCGCAATGGTGGTTTATCAAATTTTGTAACATGCTTTCATGAGGGCAACGATCATGATTTTGGTAACAAAATTGTTGAGAAAAACAAGTATGAGACAGTGAAATACACATTTAAGAGTGGAGGTGAGGGTTCTAGATGCGATTTGGTTGCAAGAGAGGTAAGTATTGCTGATTTTATTTTAGATTTTAAGAAAAAACTTTTCTATAAGTATGCAAGACATAGCCACAGGTCGCAGTGGTTGGATAAGAAATTTAGGATGTGTAAGGAATCTTTCCCCATTGGAACTATTGTATCTGTAGTTAATTTTGTTGAAAATTACACATTGCAACCACAAAATGAATTTCAATCACAATATTATAATTCTATTCAAATTGCTATTTTTGTCCACATAACATATAAGCATGCCCCTAATAGTACAAAAAAGGACAGGAAGATAATCAGGGAGTACCATTTTTACATGAGTGATGATAGATCTCATTCATCCGAGTTTGTACAACATTGTTTTGAATTTTTTTTTGAGTTCTTGAAGGAAAAAGGAATTGCAATGGGTCAACATTTGATTTGGTCAGATAACTGCACAGGGCAATTCAAGAATGCTCGCATGTTTTATTGGTTGAGCAAGATGCATATAGAGAGGGGTCTACCACATATTTGGAGTTTTTTCAAAGCTGGGCATGGAAAAGGAAAGCATGATGGTGCAAGTGCATGTGTGAAGAGAGCTTTGGTTAAGGAACAAATGAAGATTAGAGGTGGTGCAACATTCAGTGATGCACGTTCTATTGCGGATTGGTGTACTTATACACTATCACAAGGAGGGACACTTGATTCACAAGTGTGTAGGTTCTTTTGGTTGGTTGAGAAGGGAATAGTGGGAGACATAATGGAATGTCAAAAAATTATAGATTCTTCAAAGATGCATTTAGTTTGAAGCTCAGATGTGAATGCATGGAACATATGGACATGAGAGATGGCTTTTTTTTGTCAAAATTGTATTCAGTGTGATTGGGATCAATGCGATTCAAGTGAATGGGTAGACACATGGATTCCATAGTACCTAACCCCTTTATCTATAGCACAATCCTCATTACAAGATGTAATGGAAAGTTCACTTAATTACAATAATCTTTCAGATCTTGTATAGCCAGGACATGTCTATGCAGTTCTAGCACCACAGGAGAATGAAGAGGGATCAGACTATTGGTTGGCACAATGTGTATAGGGAAAGAAAAAGCTAACACAACCGATGATAGATGATGATGGCTTCATGTATCCTATAGGTTTAGTTTTTTTTTCTCGAACTTGGTTGCATTACCATTTCATCATCGTTTAGGTTGTTTACAATAATATAGATTTGTTATTCTAAGTATATTTAGATGTTGATAAAAAAAATTATGATCACACAAGTTCAGTTGTTATTTTTTGAACTTGGTTGTGAACATATATGATTAGAAAGAACATCATACCTGCATTTGAAGACTATGAGAAACACAAAACCATTCTGATGTATTCACACCTTGTTATAGCAACAAGTATTAAGTTATTGAGACATCATGCTAGAACAAAAATTAAAAAGCTATGGAAAATTAGTAGTGTTTATCATGAAGCATTAGTGGAAACTTTGAAGGTAAGAGATGACCCTACACTTGAGTAGCAAATCATTTGTTGTATGGGACAATTATGATATTATTCATCACATTTTGATATTGTTTATCTACTAAGGTTCATTATTTAGGTTATTTAGAATAATATAGATTGGCTATTCTAAGCAACTTTTATAGTTTGCATTACCAATTCATCATCATTTAGGTTGTTTAGAATAATATAGATTTGTTAATCTAAGCATTTTTTCTATTGTGACAATATAGATTTCTCATTTGAAGTATATTTTGATGTTCTTAGCATGATAGATCATGGACCTGCTGCAACAATAGCTAGCTCTAATCCTTTGGAAGAGGTATGGGACATATTAGAATAATATAGATTGGTTATTCTAAGCATATTTTATAGTTTTCATTACTATTTCATCATCAATTAGGTCATTTAGAATAATATAGATTTGTTATTCTAAGCATCTTTTCTATTGTATGTAGTTTGACTGCTACCTTAATGGTTTGTACAGGTGGTTGTCACTCCAAAATGTCAACATGTTTCTCTTGTGGAAGACTGTGCCAACCGCGAAGGCAATGCGTGCTCTATTTCCTTCCCCTACTGAGAAATGACTATGTATTAGGGTTGTTTGTTGTATGCCTACGTGGTATTTTGTAAATCCTATATTTGATAGCAATTATTGAATGATAATATCATGCATATTGTGTACACTTTATGTGTATTCAAGTGTATACTTTACAATTTATGTGTATACTTTGTCACTTATGAATATTGCAATGTATACTTTATGACCTACATGTTTTAATGTGTATACTTTGTATTCATGTGTGTAGTTCATGACTTAAGTGTATTTAAGTATTGTAATGTATACTTTACAACCTACGTGTTTTAATGTGTATACTTTGTATTCATGTGTGTATTTCATGACTTAAGTGTATTTGAGTAAATGAATCACTTTTTCACTTACTCACAAGGAACAAAACAAACCCTAAACTCCTTTGCACCTTTACATCGCATCCATCTAACTCCTTTCCATCAACTAAAAACTCAACACCACAAGAAAATGCCTTCAAGATAGCAAAAATTGAGAGAGGTTATTGTAGAGGGTCCCAACATGATCCCATAGCCTTAGATAGAGACTTTGTAGGCATCATGGTTTTTGAGAAATATTCCTTCAAAGATTGCTGCCTTTTAGCACTTTAGACTCTTAAGGGAAATCGTTGGTCAAATGTAGCTCAGAGTGATTCAGCATATTTGGGTGCAAAAGAGGGTCATTCCTAGTGTAAACATACCCATCTAGACATGTTAGAATAGTCTGTTTGGTCCTATGGGTTGTAGAACAAAAGTTGCACCACTTTACAACTTTACACTGCTTACATTTGATAACTTTTTCCTCAACTGAAAACTCGTCACTGTGAGAAAATTCCTCTGAGATAGAAAAAACTGAGAGAGTTTATTATAGAGGTTCCCAACACAATCCCATACCCTCAGACAAAGATTTTGTAGGTGTCACAGTTTTCAATAAATAGCCCTTCAAAGATTGTTGTCTTTTAGCACTTTCGACTCTTAAGGGAAATTGTCAGTCCAATGTAGCTCAGAGTGATTTGGTGTATTTGGGTACACAAGAGGACCATCCCTAGCGTAAACGTACCCATCCAAACATGTTGGAACAGTTTGTTTGGTCCTACGAATTGCAGAACAAAAGTTGCACCACTTTGCAACTTTACACTGCTTACATTTGACAACTTTTTCCTCAACTAAAAACTCGTCATTGTGGGAAAACGCCTCTGAAATAGAAAAAATTGAGAGAGGTTATTGTAGAGGGTCCCAAAAAAATCCTATAGCCTTAGATAGACAATCTGTAGGAATCATGATTTTTGAGAAATAGCCCTTCAAAGATTGTTGTCTTTTAGCACTTTGGACTCTTAAGGGAAATCATCGGTCCAATGTAGCTTGGAGTGATTCGGCGTATTTGGGCACAAAAGAGGACCATACCTACCATAAACATACCCATTTGGATGTGTTGGAACAATTTTTTTGGTCCTACAAGTTGCAGAACGAAAGTTGCACCACTTTGCAACTTTACACTACTTACATTTGACAACTTTTTTCTCAACTGAAAACTCGTCACCGCAATAAAATGCTGCAATAAAATTCCTTCGAGATAGAAAAATTGAGAGAGGTTATTGTAGAAGGTCCAAAAAAACTCCCATAGCCTCAAAAGAAGAGTCTGTAGGCATCACATTTTTTGAGAAATAGCTCTTCAAAGATTGTTGCCTTTTAGCACTTTGGACTCTTAAGGGAAATCATCAGTCCAATGTAGCTCGAAGTGATTCACCATATTTGGGTGAAAAAGAGGACCATCCCTAACATAAAAGTACCCATCTGGATGTGATGTAATAGTCTATTTTGTCCTACGAGTTGTAGAACAAAATTTGCACCACTTTGCAACTTTACACTACTTGTCAAAATTGCAAGTTATTGTCAAATGATGGAAGTTCAAGAGTCATCTTGTTGTAGTTCGTTGGAAAATAGTTGGAAGTTGTTTGGTCATGTTTGTAATGCCTTTAAAATTCCTTGTGAATGTTTGAAGAGGAATTAGCCATTGAGAATTTGAATTTTGAATACTACAATCACTGTTTTTGCAGAAAATTTTGTGTTTTGCATTATAATCTGTAGATTCAAGGCACTGTACTTGCCCGTACAGGAATTTATTGCTCTAAAAGTGGTGGGATATGGTGGAGGATTGTTGTAAATTCAATTTTCATCCAGTATTTTATATTTTCATTGAGTTTAAAGCATCTTGGAGGAAAATTACTGTTAACGGGTTTGTGTGACCAGTTTAAGGGTTTTTAAGACTTGAAAATAAAATAATTGGCCATTCCATCTATTCTATCTATTGTGTCTTGGTGGAATGGACAAATTAGGTAGGAATTATATGTTAGAATGGTTTGGGAGAGCAGGGGAGGTCAATTGAGGTTTGGGCATGATGCCCTAGATGCGAAAAGTGTGGTTTTTGAGTGAAATTGGGATGTTTAAGGGTGTTAGTGATTGAAATATGTTGGGGAAACAATTTATAAAGGTGTATTAAGCATATGAAAAGTTATATAAATGTGTTTGATGTTTTTTTTGAGTGAGATAAGTGTGGAAATGCATACTTTCAATAAATCCCCTTACAATCTAGGAAAAATGAGGGTTTCGTGATTGAGTGACTTAGATGGTGTTTACAAGGATGATAGTTGTGGAATTTGGATGTTTATAGCCTGGTGAGATACTTTCTAAAGGAATCTTGGAGGGGAAACAGTTTTGAAGAGGAGTTGTTTTGCAAATTTGGGCTAATTGGAGCCTTGTTCAACATAATAGTTCAATTTCAGTGGGGTTGTTCCAAAACAAGCACATTAGGTTTTGAGATATGTTAAAAAGAAGGGTAATGGGTGTTCTCACAATCTTTTTTTTTCTAGGTTTGAGTTGATTTTGTGAAGATATTGATTCTTACTCAAGATGATTTTATACCTTTTACGTGTTATTATGCTTCAATGAACATTAAGTGACATTGATTTTTATCAAGATGATTATATTACTTTCGAATGAAAACTATAACATGAAATTCTTCTGCAGAGGTTGACCCTATTGCTTCTTCTCAAGAACCTCAGTCTGCTCCTATTCTAGCTAACCTTCCCATGGAGCCTCTAATGGCTTGATTTGCTAACATTTTTTTGTCTGAGCCCCTACTAGCTCGATCTGCTGACAATGTTTTGACTAAGTCTACCCGAACTTCATTGCTTGCCTCAGATGGTCCTTCTTTCGATCATGTTTCCTCCCCTACACTGTTGTCATCTTCCCTACAATGTGGTGGTTCTTTTCCCTTGGTGGCTTTGGTTGATCCACTTCTCTTGCCTCGCTCGATGGACTTGGATTCTGAGTCTTCCTGGTCTATTGTGCTAAGAAAGAAGAAGGGACTCCCTCGATCTGTCGCATCTTCGCGGCCTAGGGTTAAGGGATTCAGATTAGTCCCCTTAGATTCTAGGGTTGTCTAGTCCTTGTCTGTGTTTTGACAGCTGTCTGTCAGCTGTTTCTGTGTTGTTTGTCCTCTTTTCCTAGCTCATTTCTAGGTTGAACTAGCTTCTTTTTTGTCCCTTTGGGATTTCTGTGTAAAGGGTACAACACCCTGTAAATGATGCTTATCTTATCAAAAACATGAAATGCATTTCATTATGTTGTATCCACTTTTTATTAAATTTAACTTCTTTTGAAATAAAAATTAGTTGCACACTTCATTACACAAGTTTAAAAAACAAAATAATGCCAAATGTAAATTCATTCAACAGAGCTTGAAATCATGGGTATTCTCAAAATGAGTGTTCGATAAAAATGTATTGGTAGACATGTATAAAAAATGTGGTACGATAGAAAAGGAAATTCATTGTTTGAAAAAACTCCTCAAAGAAATAGATGGATTACCAATTGTAATTCATAAGTTCTATTAAAACGTTATTTCGTTAATCTATAGCATACATGATCAATCATAACTTTAATCTATTCTAAGATAATTATACATTCCATTTTGAAAATTCAAAGTAGAAAGACATGCATACAAGGAACAAATTAGATCGAATATCAATTCTTATATATCAAACTGTAGAATAATTGTGTTTGTATATATAAAAATTTGGCATATGCCTACTCAGAACAAGTTTTACAAATTGTGGCATATATGCCATCTCAAGATCTATCAAACCCTAAGTACATGTCAATCTATATCATATCCTAATCCTATGCTAGACTATCAAAATCAAGCCTCCTCAAAGAAGTTAGATGCTCTGGAGTTTCCTGCATAATAACATTTCAAACCACAAATTAGATTATGTGAATGGTTGACAAGATAGACTAGTAAATAGAAAATTATATACCATCATTTATAAATTACAAATTTAACATCAAAATCAATATACATGTACTATATTATATCAATAATGCAATTCTTGTTTTACCTCAAATATTACTCTCTTTTTTGCAAGACATTTTACATATGATTGTCCCTTAGGAAAATCAGGATTCCTCGTATAAAGTAATGGTCTCTCGCTCATCACAATGCTAAGTCGAACAAAGGACTATAGCAGATAAAATAAAAATGATACAAATTAACATATAATTGTTGACAAATAATCATATCTACTAATCACATATCTACTCCTATCTAAACATAAATGATCTACAATATAAAATAAACACATACATGTTGTGATGCTATGACACTAGATGGGCTCATAGTGGATGGATCAGCTAAGATGGTTTCCTATATAAAAAATGACAAGAATGTAAATGTACATGCACATATAATTATAATACATCGAGAATAAAACATATATATACCTGTTGTGCAACTTCATCTAATGGGTCAAACCCAGTCAACAAGGTTGTATAAGGACCAGGTTGTTGCATAAAAAGACAAGATTACATTAGACTATCAATATATGTAGTACATGTATTTAAACATAATAGATTTCAAAGATTAACTTCTAAAATAAAAATTTAAATAATTTACCGTGTACTGATTGTCTAAGGAAATAAAATGGAAGTATGCATAGCCTACTGTACTTTCGACATTTGCTCCTCTGACAACAACTGTTAAATATTTCAACACATAAACATATATTAGTACAAATATCTTTCATAAAATATGAAAGAATTTACATAAAACACACTATGAAATTGCTTTAAGACTTACCAGTCCTCCCATATCATCCCTGGCAGTCGATGTCTCTCCTACAAATGCTCCACTCCATGCTCTATCAACTCCTACATCTGGCATATCATGAACCTCAAAGTCGGATGTGTCTATGGGAGCCTTAGTGGACTGTTGGAGAGAATCGAAACATAAATTTTTGCACATCATGCAACGATGAGGCACAAAAATATGTCCCATTGAGGACGGTGTACCAGTGGGAGTTGATGGTTGTGTACCAGTGGGAGCTGTTACAACAGGTGCACCACCATGCTAGGATGTATTAGGTGTAGCACCACCATGATGGCATGCACCGTCAAATGGTTGTGCAACATGATGGCTCGGTGTGACCAGATGATCACTCAACGAATGTAATGCATAAATGCTCAAATTCCCTACATCTACAACAATCTTAGGGTAAGGTAGTGGATTTAGAGCAGCAATAGGTGGAGGAGGATGAACTGGGGTGACTCGGTGTGCCCTAAGTCTATCCTATGGCATCCCTCTACCAACACCCTAGAAATATCGCATGTCAAAGTAATTGACATGTTTCCCTAGCACAAACTCAACATATAATTTTTGAAGAAAATACTGAGGGACATCAAGATTTTTGTTGGGTGGTTTATCAAAAACCATCCACCAACATCTCCAAAAATTATCTAATATGCCTCTATGAGTGCACCATTTAATTGAAAATTTTGGTTTTCGCACATTAACAGGCTGTCCAATTCTCTGATTAATGAATAATTGGGCTAATTGGGCTTTCTCAATATCAAGAGCCTTCACCTCATCATATGATAACCCATTAGCATAAAATTGTCTTTGTTCCTCTCGCCATTGTGCAAATCTATTATGCTGAGTTGCCAAAGTTTGAATATTTAAAATGATTATTTCCAAAGTGTTTTTCATGTCTGATAGTTCATCGAGTGTCGCATAGATTTGACATACTTTTCTTAATTGATTTAAATTTCTATGAATAGACTCTTGTATTGTTGACACATTTTCATTTGGAAACAATGGTTGTGGTGGAGGATTTGGAGGGTATTCATTTTCTGTAAGATTAGGGTTTTCATTTTATTCGAGATCAGGGTTTTCATTTTGTGCAGGGTTAGGGTTTTCATTTTGATCCATTTTAAACCTATTAATTGATAAAAAAAAAATCAAAATTAACAATGGTTTTAATGTAATAAAAAATCTATCAAATATACCCTATTTTTTACTAAAATTCAAAAAAAAAATGCAAAATGAATATAAATTGAATAAAATTTGAAAAAACCAAACATGCCTTAGAAATTTGATATATTTTTTGGCAATTTCACCTCTTCCGAACGGATATCTGAGTCGCAATGTTGAAACCCAACAGACAAACACATCAAAAATAGCTCTCGAGTTTTTTCGAATTTTGTCTATAGCTCAGGAAACAGATATCTGTTTATAACAGATATTTGTTTCCTGATTTACAGACATTTTAATAAAATGGTCGGGTTCAGGACCCGACCATATTTAATTGCAGGTGGTTTTTTTGAAATATTTAATATTTAATATAATATAATATATATTATATTAATTTTAATATAATACATATAAATAATATAATACATATTATTATATATAATATATATTATATTGATTATTTTTAATCTACTTTCATAAGGCTAGTGAAAATTTCAATAAATAGAGTTGTTGAATAGTCGACGATGGAGATCCCTATGCGCGAGCTCATGGTAATGTCGGCTTGGGCTGCATGGTGAATTAGATGCGTGCATGCCTGCGAGCCTTGTTGGATCTATATGTTTGTCTTATTTCCTGCTCAGGGGGTCTTTTATTGTGCGTTTAGGGGAGTTGTAGTTTTTCAGTCTTGTTTTCTTTTGTTCTGAGCTATTCAGGCTCCTCAGCGTGGTGTATTTCCTTGCGTGCGGCTTGGTGGCTTTGTCTCCTAGTCATTCTTTTTACAGTTGTCTGCAAAAATGTGGAGTTGGTCATTCCATTAGAGTTGAGATTGGTTCTTTTGCAGTTGGAGTTTGTGGCTTTTTCATGTGCTAAAATCTTTCTTTGTTGTCCAGTGGAGTGTGGGGCTGGTCGATCCATTAGAGTTTAGTTTGGTTTTTAGCGATTGGAGGTTTTGGGTATTCTGTGTGCTGAATTCTCACCTCTTTAGTAGCAGAGGCTTGAGGGATTGCATGCCCATCTTGGGTCCTCATCTACGTTAATGTTGCATGGGGAATCATCTGGGGCTAGCCCCAAGATGGATTTTTGAGTAGTGTTTGGCTCAAAACCTGCATCTCAAGGTGAGAAAATTTATGATAACAGTCTATTTTCCTTAGACCCAGAGAAGATTGTGGTGGGTCCATTTAGGTGTTACGGATCTTGAAGATCAATGGTTGCCTGGAAAGATGAAAAGAGAGGTCGAATGTAGTGATTCTGATGGAGATGTTGGCAAAGGATATTGATTATTATTCAAGGCATTCCCTGTACTACAAGTTCTTGGGATTGAAAATCTCGCTGTAGTTTTTGGAAGGATGGGCTCAGAGGACCTAGCTGCCAGAGGGGGAGATGGAGCTTTGGCTCCTGGAAAATAACTATTTTATGGTTGCATTTGACTACATGGTGGATAGGATCAAGGTGTTTGAAGGGGGCCCTTACTTTTACAACCAAGTGGGCCTATTTATGAAACCGTGGCATGCAGGCTTCAATCTGGTTGAGGAGCTTCCGAGTAGGGTTCTAGTTTGGGTCAGACTGCCAAGGCTCCTGGTGGAATGTTGATGCAATGATGTTTTGCATTTATTGGGTTCGTTGCTTGGGAAACCTGTTGGTTCCTTGCAGCAGACTCAATTCAAAAATGTAATGACATATGCCTGGTTTTGTGTGGAAATTGATTTAAGTAAACCATTTCCAGATTCCATAGAAGTGTGTGTAGGATCTTAGTCATGGGTGCAGCAGTTAGACTATGAGACCTTACCATTTTGATGTCATCTTTTCCATGAGTATGGCCATTTGCAGCACAGATGCCCAAAGGTCAAGCCTTTGGAGGTTCAATCTTCTCAACCTCCTCGTAATCTACCTAGGATGGATAAGGGCGAGGATTCTATTCCAAGTGGAGGTGTTGGGGATGATGGTTTAACTATCCCTGTCCAAGCTCATAATAGAAATAAGGGGCAAAAAAGGACTCTGAAAGAAAGGTAGGATGATGCTACTTTTAATAAATTTGAAGTGTTGGATAATCTTAGCTAGCAGAAAGTGAATCCAGGATTGTTGAATTTGGATCAAGAGACTTTGAGTACTGATCAATTTGGGCCCCGTTTAGAGGTTGTGCAAGTTAACTAGTTGGAGAAGAGTTTGGGCTTACCGTGTTTAGAGCAGGATGGGGGAAGTTCAGGGTAGGAGGGGCTTAGTTTAGGGGTACCTCTTGCTCCGTAGGTGGTTGGGATTATGAATTTGGAAACGGATCTACAAATGGTAGCTCAGGAGGAGTCAGGTCATGCTATTGAAGCTGTGAAGGGTAGGGAGGCTTTTTCTCATCCCTCACAGAGATCAGGCATGGAGGTGGGTAAGAATAGCGAGTTATTTCCTCATTTGGGTATTTTACAGAAAGATCTTAAGAAGGGTTGAGAAAGTTTCTAAGCTTGGTAGGAAGAAAGATTTGGAGAAGATTAAAATGATAGGGGAGACTGTGGTGGAGTCAGGGTCAGTCAAGACTCTAAATTCTCATTTCTCAGGACCCTTGAAATTATTGTTCTATCATGGAATGTTAGGGGCTTGAACAGTGGCCCTAGACAAAAATTTGTTTAGGATTTGGTTAGATGTCATTCACCTGATGTCCTTTTTTTGTAGGAGACCAAGCTTTTTTTTGAGTGTATGATGGGCTTAGTGTCTAAGTTATGGAGGAATAGTGAAGGCCAATGCATTGGTGCTCAGGGATCTTCTAGGGGGTGGCTTGCTTATGGAACCCTCAAAATATTAGCCCCCAGTGGTGGGTTTCCTTTAAGTCCTCCCTCTCTATGGTGGCTTCTTGTTTTGAGACGAGGGAATCTGTTATTTTTTCCAATGTGTATACACATGTAGAGTCGCAGGGCAAGCAACTCTTGTGGTCCAATATCTAATATGTTCATAGTTTGGATCCTTACCATCTATGGATTATTGGAGGTGACTTCAATACCATTACTAAGCTTGTTGGGAAGTGGAGTGGTACTATGAGGATGGAGGCTTTTGCACTGTTGTTCCAAGACAATATCTCTGCATTGAATCTTGTAGATATCAAGCCCAACAATGGACAGTTTACTTGGAACAATTAGAGGGTTGGTGGCCACTACATTGCAGAAAACTTGGATTGTTTCATGGTTTCCTACTTTTGGGTTGGTGGTATTTGGTCTTCTAGCTTTGAGAATTTGGACTTGAGGGGTTTGAACCATTGGCCTATAAAGCTTTTTGTCCTCTCTACTCATCTGCCTCAGACTTCTCCTTCAAGTTTTAGCTTTTGTGGTTGCATGATCTTGATCTCCCTAGTTATGTTGCTTAGTGGTGGCAGGATGGTAGACCTTCCTATGGTACAACAATGTATGTCTTTACTAAGATTCTTCAGTTTGTTAAGTATCAACTTAAGCGTTGGAACCGACAATGCTTCAGAAGTATTTTCAGTGCCAAGTCTGTTGCACAGGTTGAGCTCGATGGTATTACCAGGATAATTAGGGAGAATGGGCTGATTGAGAAATTGTTGTAGGAGGAATCAAGCGCCCTAAAAGCTTTGGAGGAATGGGAGGTATGAGAGGAGATATTTTGGAAGCAAAAATCCTGGGTTGATTGGTTCTAGGAGGGAGATATAAATTTTTCTTTCTTCTTCAATTCTGTTAAGGCTAGGCGTCATGGTAATTCTATTCCAATTTTGGTCAATGATAGGGGAGAGACTTTGTCTTCATTTCATGATATTTCAAAGGAAGTTGTTCAGTATTTTACGTCCCTATTTAGAGAGGATTCACAAGGTAGTTCAGAGGAGGAGGCTCAGGTCCTTTCTTGTATCTCGTCCCTGGTGACTAGAGAAATGAGGGATCAAATCATGGGCATGATCACTCTAGAGGAATTGGAGGGGACTGTGTTTCAAATGAAGAAGGGGAAGGCCCCAGGCCCTGATGGCTTCTCGATTGAGTTCTTTCAAGATTTCAGGGAGATTATCAAGCTAGACTTATTGGCGGTGGTCCAAGAATCTCAGAGAAATAATCAGATGTTAAAGGCTCTAAATTCCACTTTCCTTGTGCTCATTCCCAAGTGTGATGGGGTGGATAGGTTAATTCGGTTTCATCCCATATCTCTTTGCAATGTGGTGTATAAGATTATCTCCAAGCTAGTTGCTAATAGGCTAAAAAAGTGGCTACAGGTGCTCATTTCAAAGGAGTAGAGTGGTTTTGTAGAGGGTAGGAAAATTCTTGATGGTATTGTTATAGTCGCTAATTCCATTCATTCTATGGCCAACTCCAAGGAAAAGGCGATGTTTATCAAGCTTGATATTGTGAAGGCGTATGATGGAGTCTGATGGTCTTTCCTCCAGAAGGTTCTGGCTACCTTTGGCTTTGGTGAGGAGTGGATTCATTGGGTCATGAGTTGTGTCATGTATGTTTCATTCTCCATTTTAATTAATGGGGAGCACTCGAAGCTTTTTAGTGATTCTTGAGGGTTGAGGCAGGGTGACCCTCTCTCTCCTTACTTGTTTCTTCTGATGGCTGAAGGTTTGGGATGCCTACTACGTAGACATGTAGAGTTGGGCCTACTGCACTGATGGGTGTGGCCACTATTCAGGAAGTTGTGAATCTATGTAAGGTTTTGGATATTTAGCTTATGGCTTCAGGCCAGTTAATTAAAGAAGAAAAATCTTCCATCTTCTTCTTCAACACTTTGGATTCTATTCAGAGGAGAATTTCTTAGATTCTTCTATTTTAGATTGGGTCCCTTCCTTTGTCTTATCTTGGGATTCCCATTGTTGTAAGCAGGTTAGCTAGGGAGTCTTGACAGCCTATCCTAGATAAATTTCGTGTGAGTTACCCATTGGACCAACTGTTGGTTGTCCTTTGTGGGTCGTGTTCAGTTGCTTAAGTTGGTGGTTCAGGCTCTCCCCATCTATCAACGTATGCTTCAGGTGGCCCTGATGGGATTTGTTAGGGATTTGGATGCATTAGCAAGACAATTCTTATGGGCTAGCAATTTTTTCTCTTCTAAATGGAGTCTTGTTAAATGGGATACAGTTTGTTGTCCAAAGTAGTTTGGTGGTTTCGAGCTAAGGCATTCCTCGTTGGTAGGTACAACATTGGTTGCTAAACTTTATTGGCGATGGTGCACTGAGCAGGATCGAATATGGGTCAGGATTCTTTCCCATAAGTACTTCCAGGATATTCCTCAGGAGGATATTCCTCATTACCCTTTGGTAGGAAATGGATCGATGATTTGGGCTACTCTCAAGAAAGGAGTTGCACTAGTCAAGGAAGGATTATTTTGGATTTGTAAACGTGGGACAAAGGTTCAGTTTTTGCATGACTCTTGGGATGGTTACCCCCTAATTATCTCTCAGTTCCCTAACTTGGTGACCCTAATTAGAGATTTAGTGATGCTAGATGGTCAAGGGTGAGCGACCCTATGGTGTGTTCTTTTCATGGGTAGCTTTTGAGTGCTAGGTGGAAGAATCCTGATGAGTGGTTGGTGGTAGGCATGAAAGAAGAGTGTGAAGTGCTCCATAATATTCTTTCAAGATGACAATGCAATTCCCTCATGGATAAGGATGTTCTTGCCTAGTCTCCCAACTAGTCATTACACTATTGCTTCTAGTTACCAGAGGCTGCTCTCTCAAAGGATTGAGGGGGTGGAGGTTCCTTGGTGGATGAAGGTTTGGAATAAGTTTTCGTGGCCAAAATGCAACTGCTTCACCTGGAAATTGGCTTGGAATAGGTGTCTAACTTGGGATAATATTTAGAAGCACGGATTTCAATGCCCCTCTAGGTGTGTTCTTTGTGGGAGAGGTGAAGAGGATTCTACTCATCTATTTTTTTGGTGTCCTTTTACTTTGTAGCTCTGGAATTCTTAGTGGGGAATTTGGAATAGTCCCTGCATTCATGCACCCTCCTTGGTGGATTTTTGGACTAGCTTGGGAAGACCTCCCTCGTTGGCTCCCTTTTTGTAGGATGCATGGCACACTAGGCCTATTTTCTTATTGTGGCAAGTTTGGCTGGAAAGGAATAGGAGAATTTTTAGAGGGGAGAATTTTTGGATACAAAAAGTGTGGTTCAAAATCCTCAGTATGATTCATGAGACGATTTAAGCTAAGGGTGATGTGGTGCTACCATTGGAGAAAAGGGATGCGAACATGGTGGCTAGGTTGTGTATCCATGGATTATCACCAACCTCTACTTGTTGTAAGAGAGGCAGGCAAGTGAAGCAGTGAGTTCAAAGAGTGGGGAACTAGCAACCCCCTCGGGTTGGCACTTTGAAGGTCAATACTGATGGTTCTTCCAAGGGAAATCTGGGACCTGTTGGAGTTGGTGGGGTTGGCAGGGACTCTTCTGGTTTGGTGGTTTTCCTCTTTTCTATTTATAAAGGTTTGCAAACTATTAACCTTATGGAAGGTTTGGTGATCCTTTATGCCTTGGAACGGGCCTATGAGTTGGGATGACATCGGGTTATTTGTGAATCTGATTCTTAAATTTTGGTGAACTTGCTTAATAAACAGAAGGTCTCTTATGTTAGCTGGTAGTTGGTGGTGATGATGCAACAAATTTTGTAGATTGGTACTTTGATGGAGATCGTTTCATTTGTCCATATTCGAAGGGAACAAAACATGATAGCTGATTGTTTGGCCAAATGGGCTTCAGAGCATTTAGATGGGTGGAAGATTGATGATTGGGATCAGATCCCCCAGGAGCTTTGTTTGGACTTGGAGAGGGTTCTTGTTGAGGACAACACGGGTGCTGGCTAATTTCGGCTTTTACTTTGTTTGGTTAGTTCAGGCTTTTGCCCTTGGCTTTGATGTAATGTTGCTTTTTAAGGATCAATAAATTTTTTACCCACTTTTCAAAATATATATATAATATATTATATAATATAAAATAATATTAATATTATATTATATTATAATATTATATTATATTATATTATATTATATTATATTATAATATAATATAATATTATAATATATAATATCATATTATATTATATGGATATTATATTATATTATATAATATGACCTCTTAGGGTTTTTTTTAATTATAACACAAAGAACGAATATATGTTTTTTGTTTTATATTATTTTAATATATACTCGGTGGTTTTTTCAAATGTATAATATGAAAATATAATATATATTATATTATAATATAATATACATTATATTATAATATAATATACATCATATTATAATATAATATACATCATATTATATGAATTATAATATAATATATTTATATTATATTATAATATAATATAATATTTTATAATAATATTATATAATAAATTTAATATATTTAATATTATAATATATTAAATATATTGTGATATAATATTAAATTAATAAACATCAGTATAATATTTTTTAATTTATTGCGGTTATGATAAATATATTAAAGAAATATTATGATATATAAAATAAAATAATTGGTCGGGTCGGACCCAATGCAACTATAAAGACTGGCTTAAACAAAACAGATATTCGTTTCATATCGGATATCCATTTTAAAATGAATATTCTTTTCGTAACAGATATTGTACTTGGGCTTGCAAAAAGTCAAAGGTGTGAATTTCACATTTTTGGACATGTTAAAAATGCCTTTTTTTCACATCGCCACTTTTTGGACCCCCATGATCTTGCATAGACCCAAAGCATAGGGCTTTCCAAATAAGCTCTCATGGCCTTATCATGTTGCATTTATCATTTTATTCTACCTTAAAGCAATTACTTGCAAACTGGTGTTTAGCAATTACTTTAAGGTGGGGGTATATATATTCCATTATGTGCTTCACTTTATTCACACACGGTGGACTTAGTGATGTGTTGGCTTGGCATTTAGATCATTTGTGTGGTACCTTATTAGAATTATTGGGATTGTAATTCTTTGTATGGTTGACATGAGTATACACCTAGTGAAAATCGGTCCTCACTGGCCTTTGTGTGTTTCTCATTTTGTACCCCTTTTAGAAGGCTCGCCTAGTGAATATCGGAATTCACTAGCTTGTGGTGCCTTGGTTCATGGTTCACCTAGAAAATATCAAAAAAATTTAACTTGTGAGTTATGATTTCCTTGGGTATGGATTCTAGTAAGATTTATGTGGAGCTTGCTAGTCAGTGATTGTCATACCTGCCTTTTGCATGTTTACATTATGTTTGCATCGTGTTTGTTTGCATTGTTGTTGTCTTTATGTTATGATGTCTTCATTTTGTATGCTTCGTGTTGGTTATGATGCACTTCATACACATGTGTTCCTTTTTCCTTATGTTGTCTTTTCATAGAATCTTGAATCCTGGGGGCTCACACGCTCCCCCTAGATTCAATGTCATCCTATCTTTTCAATATTTGGATAATTGAACCCCTCTTGACACATTCTTACTTTACTTTGAGTTTGAGTGTAAGTTCATACTCTCACTAAAGTGGGGGCTAAATGTAGTGTCATAAATTGTCACCCTTGAAAATTTCACAATAGGTTTTGCTCTCCCTATGTGCTCAGACCTAATCATGCACCTAATTTCCTAATTTTACAAATAATAGCCCATTGTGAAACATTTATAAAAAAATAAAACACAGGAAATCAAAGGCATTTAACATTTTTCCCCCACACTTTGGATCCTTGAAAAACATGAATCTAGTCTAGGGCACAGGGCGTCCTTGATTGCCTATTTTGGATCTAAATTTTAATGTCAGTGTTGGTAATTTATTATTTGAAATTCAAATTTCAGTTGTCGGCTATTAGGACTTTTTTTTGGGAAATTAGATTAATTGCATATAAATACATATTATTTTTATAATTTTTATAAATAGGAAGAACAAGGAAAAATATTGAGAATTCAATAGAGAAAATCAAGTATCCTAAATCACTCAAGACTAGTCAAGAGAAAAAAATTTATAATTATTGAAACATTTTTTCATCCAAGCATCATGTCAAGCTTTATGTGAGTTTTTTTCATGTTTTGCATGCATTTTATTTTGGAGCACTAGCACTTGTAGGTCTTCAAATCAAATCAAGTCAAGCAACAAGGAATACTTGAAGGTGATAAGCATGACTTTGATCCATCAAGGATATAAAATTTGAGTGGCAAATTGTAGAAAAGTTTCAATTTACCATTATCATTTAGCCTCTATCCCTCAAAAGGATAAGCTCTCTTTTATCATCAATTTTTCCATTATGGAGGTAGAAATACCAACATAGGGTTTGACTGAGGTAAGACCCTATATGGCACAACCCTTCCCCTCCTTTTATGTGTGCAAGTTACAAATCTTAATATGATTGGAGGAATATTAAAGACAATTTGCTCATTCATACATCAAAACCATACAAGTTGACAAGTCACAAAATTTGCATTACCTCAACAGATGAAGATTCAACAACCAAATTTGAAAGACGGTGACTATAGAGGCCTATGAAATCAATTTCCAGTTTCAAGTCCCCAATCTAGGGCATCCTTGCACCCTAGACCACCCAGATCTGGCTCAAACTTCAATCACAGCTGCATCAATGTCTACTCTTTACTTTTCTGGAACTCAAATTTGTCTGTGTGCTTTCGTTCTATAAGAAATCATCTTAGAATGCTACATTTCCATAGTTTACTCAATTACATCATTGCATCAAATTTTCAATCCATCAACCCCGCCACCTCCAAAAGAGAATCTAGATCTAGGGTTGGTTGATTCACCTTTCAAGTTGTTAGTCAATCTCAAATCCTTGTTGGTCTAGATTCTCTCACAAATGTTTTTGGAAAAGGTTAATTTTAGTCATCTATCCATTAGACATAGGATATCCTTTTCCAACAAAACATGAACGTTAGGCACATATTTGACCCTAAACTCCACTCTACCTATATTTTTAATAAGTGAATCCAAAGTAGAAGTAATGATGCTAGAAATAGTAACATGAGACACAAAGGTTGGGGTGTAATTATGTTGATAGGAGAAATGGTCATAAGGAAAAATAATAACCATTGTGGGAGGAATAAAATATGGCATCGAATGAGAGACAAGATAATGAATAAAATGAACTATGGAAATAATAAACATTGGGATAGAAATAACAAATGGGAAAAATACACACCATTAGTAGAGGGAGTGGAAGTGGTAAAGGGAATCTTAGGAGCAAGGATAGTCGTGAACTATATGGATAGCATGGAAGGTAGGTGAGATAGTGTAGGATGGGAGGAATACATAATAAATACATATAGATGCAGTGTAGAAAAATGTACACCTTTACATTTTCACACTATGTTTGGGTCCCTTAATTAATTGAACTTAATTAAGCCTCTAATTGAACCAATTATGCATTTAAAATCCTAATTAATCTTATTTTCTGAAAGGGAAATTTGTATTAAACAATTGCAAACATTGATTAATTTGCCTTGGAAGTTGAGTGCCCTAGATTTAGGTCCTCCTTAAGTTGAGGATATCAATTTTTAATATGTTTTTGGTAGCATTTTTATTATTCAAATTCAAGAATAGATTTATTAGTCTTCTACATCAGCATTCAAGATCTCAAGCATCATGTCAAATTTATTGCATATATGCATGTTTTTGGAGCTAACATTGTGATGTACGTTTCAAGAATTCAAGCATCATGATCAACATCCAATCAATCCATTTTATGCAAGACCAAGACATTAGAGAGATGTGTTAGACTCCAGTCCTCTAAGGATATCAATTCAAGGGTTTGGTGTGTTGCAACAAGCTAGTGTTCATTCATCATTCATTCCATTCATGTTTCATTTCATTTCAAGGTTTATTTTCCAAAATAGGGTTTGACCAAGGAAAACCCCCATTCACCAAAAACAAACAAGTTTTCCCTCTCTTTATGTGTGCAGATTTACAGGTGAAGAAGGATTGAAGATTGATCAAAAGTGCAATTTTATAAAGTTGTCAAAGTTGTCATCAAAGTTTTCAAGACACGAAATATTACTTACAAAATTTAATTTTGAATTTTCGATAGTGAGATCTGGAGCAATCAAGAGTGCAAATCTAGGAGAAGAGGACTGTGAAATCAGATTTTGGGATCCCTATATTAAGACCCATTCGCCCTAGGGTGAATATGTCTGAGGATGACACTCAACAACAACTTTTGGTGACTAGTACACATCAAATTACCCTTCTCAGATGTGTCAGAAGTCTGATGTTTTTTTATTGTTTTATGCTTTAAATTGATGATCCAAGTTTCACTTTGCATAATTGAGTTCATTTACTATTTTTTAGTTTTTCTCCCCAAAGTGTGGTTCAGGAAAATTTTACCCTGTCTTGTCATAAGGAAAACAACAAGCTCTCCATTAAGGTTGACTCATCTAAGGGTTTAAATTCAATCTTACCTTTGGGGATCCCTTTTTCCTAATGAAAGTAGAAAGATAGGGGCATCACATGTTCAATCACCCCATTTTCAAACCTCCCCTATTTTTCTTCATTTCATTTTGGTGAACCCGACATTCTTGCACTATAAAATTTTTAATTTGGAGGTCATTCAAACCCTAGATCTAAGATTTGCATTAGTTTGCATTGTATTGCATTAGTTTTCATTTCATTTAGGGTTGTTAAAATTGCATTAGTTTTCATCTCATTTGGGGTTTTAAATTTGTATTTTTCATTGTTTAAAATCTAAAAAATCCAAAAATTGCATGCATATTACATTAATTTTGCATAGTACTTGCATGTTAGTGTATTTTTAGTCATTTACATTCACAAATTTGATCAAAATTGCATTTTAAAAAGTGTCACTTCGTTCATCATTTTTCACTAATTTCAATTGCATTAGGATTCCTAAATCTAGAAAATTTTGTCACATAAACCATAGTTTGCAACTCGAAACTGGAAATTCAAACATTAACTCAGACATTCGAACTTTGATTTTTTAGAACCTTGAATTGGGACCTCTTTTCCCTAGGGTGAATCGACCCTTGTACAAGTGTTGTTTCAAATTTCTAGGCATTATTTTGTCTCTATTTGCTTCATTTTGTTCTACTATTAATTTTGTGTTTCAATTTCAGAAATCAGAAGAAAAAAAATTCTAGACTTCCCTGCATTAAGTTCAATTGGTCAAATTGAGTACATTGTTTGAAATCAAAATTGGCATTGAAAACATATCATTTTTCAATATATCTTGCATTCAAAAATTAAAAAATATTCATATATTAGATCTGAAACTTTGCATTAAATTTCATCATGGACATGTGTATGGGTAATATATGGAGGACCTTAAGATCTTAGTAGATGTTTCAAGTTGTGTGTTTGGAAATGACCTTAATGCAATTGATCCTATTAATGAGTCTTCATCTCCTAAATAATGTCCCCATGAAGTGGATATCTTAGGTCAAGATGAAGATAGCATACACCAATTCATACAAGACTCCTTTCAGAGTCTTGAGAACAATGCATCCTTTTATCCATCCATACAAACACCACCTATAATCCCATCACCTGATATGTTCAACCTTTTACATCCTAAAATTGAAACACACAGAAATCCTCCTCCATCAATCATTAATGAACTTTTCCACGAGGACAATAATGATACTCTTATATCTTATGCTCATTGAGTTACTAATACACCCATTAACTTAGAAGAGAGTTATGGTCAAGGATTTAAGATCCTAAACAAACACGAATGTGACATAACAAATGAGCATGAAATCCACAAAATATTAGATAAAATACCATTCAAGGATACCAAGGGGTTAGGATATCAAGATCTTCCCCCCTTGTACATCTCCTAAGGGAAAAGGTGTTCTCTTTCACAAGATCATTTGAAGAAACCAATTAATACCTCACAAGGATGACAGGGTCGCCTTAATTTCTCCTCCCCCACCTCTGCCTCAACAAATTTCCCAAACAAGCAAGAAACATATGCCCTCTAAGCTCAAGGAGTTACCATTCTTACACACTACAATAGAGATTGAACAAAAAATGGATCAACTCCTCTATCTAGGATAGATTTACTTGCCACCTATTCGAGAAAAAAAAGAGGAAAGAGTACAAACATGAACTACTATGCATTTCACAGAACTCTTGGGCATCTTACTGATGAGTGTTTTATTTTACAATGGTCGATACATGAAAATGATTTTATTAATGTAATTAACTAAAATGCACGCACTTTTCTCCTTGCCATGTGATAATTGTAGAATCATAGCATACTCACTATTGCATGTTTTATATATATTGCATATCATTTCTATATTACAAGCAGCACATTCTCATCACCCACCTCGGCTCATCCTTGTCTTGCACTTAGTGGGGACAAGGAGTTAGATATCCTTGTTCTATTTTGACACTTTTCATTGTCCCTTTGGATATTTTTTTCCTTCCGCCTATGATGAATAAGATTAGGATGTAGATGAACTACTATAGGTTGACTCACATGTGCCATACTAGTCTTCATTTCATGTTCTTTGTGATTGCATGTCCATATTGTGATCCCCTGAACAGTGCTACTTGGCATGTCTTTATATGTTTGTGAACCTACTTTGGAAGACCCTTGTCACTCTATTGGTGCAAGGATACAAAAGAAGTGAATCTTTTGTGACATTCTTCTATTTGTATCTACATTCTTCTATATGTCATACACCATTGTCTTTTATCTTGTCTTTTGTTTTCCTTTCGTGGATGATGCAAGGTGTCGAGACATAATTTAGCTCTCTATGTGTCATTATTCCTTTGTGCTTGTCGTTCCATGATTCATTTTGGGAATGATGACGATTTCAAAGCTTAATTATATCATTGTAGTGAAGACATACAATGACCCCAAATCCATGGATCCCTTATGTGTTATCTTAGGATTTCATATGGGGGAAAACCTCCTTTCCATGACATAAATCTATCTTGGAAACATATTTTTTACATAGGGCTTTCTGAATAAATGTCTCATGTATTGGCATTTATCATATTCTACTTTAAAGTAATTGCTCATTGCATGGTGTTTAACAATTTCTTTAAAGTGGGGGCATGCACTTCCTCACTCATTGTTTGTTTCAAAGTGTGGTCTTCTTACTTCACGTGATGTGTCTTCTTAGTGGTGACATTGGGTTTGATTCTCGTCAAGAATGTGACCTTTCTTGGCATATGACATTCTTCTAGTGGTGATGCTACGGCTTGCATTCCCTAAGTTATGGATATTTTATCCTCGACTAGTCCTCTCTTGGTGACATTAAGCACGATGTTCCCTAAGGTGAGACCTTTCATGAACTAAGAAAAACCCCTTTAAATATCCTATCTTATTTTATTTAAAATGGCCAACAAGAATAACACAACTTGCTTTCCAATGGAGCCTTTATGTTTTTCATGGCCACCAAGAATAACGCAACTTGCTTGCCAGTGAAGCCTTGTTTTTCATGAGTGCCTAGCATAATGTGACTTGCTAGCCTTGTGACCTTTTTTGTGGTGCCTTAACAAAGTTATCAAGAAGTATAAATTTGGTATGGTTGATGTATAGGAGCTTGTAGACATAGCATGACTTTCCCATTAGCCACCTTTTGGGGATCACCTAGTGGACAATGGATTTCACTAGCCCATGTGAGTATATTTTATTTGCATAGTGGACAGTGGGTTTCCACTTTTGAACATTATTTTTGGACAAAAAACTAAGGCTTGATCCATACCAATTGGACAAACAGTCGAGGTTTATTCCACTCCCTTCTCTTTTCATTAATTTTGGCATTGTATGCTTATGTATCTTGTCTTGTTGATGTATATCATTCATACATGTACATTCCTTTGCATTTATGTTGGTTTGCCATGGGATCTTGATCTTGGGGGCTTGCACAACCTCCTTGATCATTGTCATCCTATCTCACTTTAACATTTTTACACTTGGATCCCTCTTGACACTTATTTGTGTACTTTAGTGTGAGTTTGAGCGTATGGCTCATCCTCTCACTAAAGTAGGGGCTAAATGTAGTGTAGAAAAATGTACACCTTTACATTTTCACACTATCTTTAGGTCAATTAATTGGACTTAATTAAGCCTCTAATTGACCAAATTATGCATTTAAAATCCTAATTAATCATGTTTTCCTAAATGGGAAATTTTATTAAACAATTGCAAACATTAATTAAATTGCCTTGGAAGTTGAGTGTCCTGGATTTAGGTCCTAGGACCCATTCACCCTAAGTTGAGGATCTCAAATTTTAATACATTTTTGGAAAAAAAATTATGATTCAATTTCAAATTGCAATTGTCGGCCTTTGATGTTTAATTGTCGGGAAATTAGAAAATTACCTATAAATTCAAGGTCTTTTTATCAATTCAAATCCTAAGACTTTTAAAGGAGAAAAATTATAGCAAATATTATTGTTAAGAGCATTCAAGAATAGATTTATCAGTCCTCTACATTAGCATTCAAGATCTCAAGCATCATGTCAAAGTTATTTGCATATATGCATGTTTTTGGAGCTAAAATTGTGGTGTAGGTTTCAAGCATTCAAGCATTCAAGCATCAAGATCAACATTTGATCAAGCCATTTCATGCAAGATCAAGACCTTGGAGAGATGTGTTAGACTTCATTCCTCTAAGTATATCTATTCAAGGGTTTGGTGAGTTGCAACAAGCATTCATCATTCCTTCCATTCATGTTTCATTTAATTACCAAAATGGGGTTTGACCAAGGAAAACCCCCATTCACCAAAAACAAACAATTTTTCCCTCTCTTTATGTGTGTAGATTTGCAGGTGAAGAAGGATTGAAGATTGATCAAAAGTGCAATTTTGCAAAGTTGTCAAAGTTAAGACACAAAATCTTACTTGTATAATTTAATTTTGACTTTTTGATAGTGATATCTAGAGCAATCAGGAGTGCAAATTGAGGAGTAGAGGACTATGAAATCAGATTTTGGGATCCCTGTAGCAAGACCCATTTTCCCTAGGGTGAATATGTCCAAGGAGGACATTGTAGAGTCTAAACTAATGTGTTGTAAACTTGGTAGAACCTACACAATTCAGAGGTTTATCTGACTAAACAGTTCACTCAACATTGCAAAGACTACATTAAAATGTCAACCCAAGGTTTGTAAACTTATGATGGTGTTGCACTCTATGTGCCTTCAGAGGCCTACAACTATCTAATTTTATACTATTTAAGTTATTCTACTTACTAAAAATTATAGAATTGCATGATAGTGAAAGATATAAACTAGAACTTATGGCTACAAGTACCTAAATCTTAAACTGTAACTGAATTGTTACTAATAAGATATCATTGAATCAACTCAGAACTGATCAAAACTAACAACTCAACTCATTCTAACCTTCAAATTACTAATAGCTAACCGTTATGTGCATGTTCATGAACATTCATTGCCAATAAACAAAGTATGAGATTCTAGTTTAACTTGCATGTAGTTCATGAAGTAATGGTAAACAAAAAACAACTATTTAAACAAAGATAAAAAACTAGAAAATGAAGTGAAGAAAAATTACCTTGAGTGGCCTGCTCAAGTGGTTATTCTCACTTAACTAGAACCAAATCTAACTAACAAATTCTATGCATCCATGTGAAATCGACTTCATTCATTGCGTAACATGAAATATTCCATGAGATATTTTTCATAGATTGTATTCAATGAAAATCATTCTAGATATCCATCATGTCTTGAAACTAAAAATAATTGATAATGAAAGATTGAAAAACCAACTAACTGATCTAAGGAATCAACCCACAACTATATACAAGCATGGGGGAATCTTATTCTAAACAACAATTAACTGCAATCATTAACTTCCACTCATAAATATCAAATCTTATAGTTAATATTGAATTGTTCAAACCATAACTAAAAAGAAAGAAGAATCCTACTAGAACTAAAACTCTGTAAAACAGGATTGCATGTAAAACACACAAACATTCATCAAAATCCTATTAGTAAAATAGTCCTTTTCCAACACCTATTATCTTGTTGTGATGATGCACATTCAATCTCCACCAAGTGTCTTCAAATAGTAATTACTACATTCAACTTAATCTGGAACTCCCACGTTTTGCTTTCCTAGTCTTCCTTTTGTTGCGAGTGCTTTCAATTGCTATGTGCTACAGTTCCTCCTTAGCTGCAAAAAGGTTAATTCACAAAGCATGTGCACAAGGCTGACTATCATAATTAAAATATATAATTCTATCCACATTTCATAAATTCTATCATATAAACCATGCAATACTATTATGTCATAACCATATTTTTATCATTATAATTTAGGTCCAAGTCTACATAATAAGTATGAAAAGCTAGTATAATATAGGAGTATTGTCTAGAAGGTATATCTAAAAGTGTATGAAAGTATGCATGAAAGTAATAGAAAATAAGCTAATATCTAGACCCATCACTCCCCCCAACTATAATTTTGCTTGTCTCCAAGGAAAACACTAGGGATACTGATTATATTGCAAGGTGATCAGCCTCAGGTCCATAACAACATCGACTCCTTAGGTTTGTTTCAAGTAAAAACCCTTGTAAGCTGCAAGTTTCCTCATTCTGGTGTTCCCAGCTCTTTCAAATTCCTCACCTTTCTCTCTAGTCCAATATGGAATTGGATAAAGTTAGATAGGTGGGTGAAATGTGAGTGGCACCTAGTAAATTCCTTTATTGACACCAATTGTCATGTACCTGTGTACCCTTTGAAGCATGGTGGTGAAATTATACATGGAATGAGGTTCCTTTCTCTGTAATTCTAGAGTTAGGTTGTTCCATCTGCTTTGCACATGTCTGTAGCATTGCTATCCCAAACCTACAACTAATGTCTACATTCTTTCATAATCTACCTTCTTGAGTTTCATAATTTTCTTGCCTACACCCTTATGATCAATGAGTTTCAACCATTCATCAATGACTGTATCAAGGTTTTTATATTATTTCCTTATGGGGAGAGAAATTTATTTCTCCCTCTCCTCATACTCTTCCATTATTTCACCCCTGAGTTGTTAATTTTTGTAATAGGATGCAAGTGCCCTTATGATGCAGGAGCATCATGACAAAATTATGATTCCATGGATTAATTCTTGAAGATTGATCAAATTTTGGTATCTTTACCTTGTAATAAGGTTAGATGAGTAATTTTACTCATGTATAGGTTATTAGGAGGTCATTTGGGTTAAATGTTGCAAATATGTAAAAAGTTGTCAACACAAATTGGCAAAATTGCAAAAAAATGTAAAGTTACACAATGCAACATATGGAAGATGAAAATTATTAAGGGTCTAGTTCATTTGGAGGTAGTTAGAAACTGAAGGGAAAAGTTGGAATTCCTTTAAAAAGGCCTTGTAACCATTTTGTAACTCGTGGGTGATTGGAGATAAGAAGTAGAATGAATAAAATTATTGTTTCTTGCATTTATTCTCAAAAAATCTTTATGTTTCTATTGTGTATGGCTCTGTACAGGAAAAAAAATGGTTTCTAATTAATTGTATGTGTTAGGTTTCTCAATAACCTTCCATTTGGTTTTTTTTTCATGCGGATTGGTGAAGTTTTGGATCAAATATTGTTATTTCTGTAAAAACAGTCAAAACCCTCTGTTAAGGTAAATAGTGAGGATGCAAAATTAAGTTTCTCCCATTTCAAATGGTGGAACAATCTAAATCTTGGTAAAAAGACTTTTTTTTATATATTCCTTCATATTCTAAATTCTCAGACCAAAAGATAATGGTTATCATATGGAACAATGAAGCCCTAGGTATGTATTTTGCTTAAAATCTAGAACATGTCTATATACAGATTTGGTTTGAGAAATTCAATTATGGTGAATAAGTTTTCTTGAATCCTATTTATTTCTCAAGGCTGTTAATTGTAGTGTAAGTCACTTCTAGTGAGTTATTTTCCTATTTATATGTTTGTGGCCATTTCTTATTGATTGTCCAGTGAAGACAGATTGATGAAAGTCATAGTTTGACAGTGATCAATGATTATTTTGTGTTTTGATAAATTAAAATGCACTCTATTTGGGTGAAATAATTCTAAGAGGTTGTGTTGATGTTATTAGATCCCTCTTAGAGAAGGTTTGGTGGTTTTATTTTCTTTTGTGTACTGATCTTTCATGGCATTCTTGTGACAGTCACATAGTGGAATCAAAAAATGAAGGTTTTGAGTAGGAGCTTGTTGAATTACCATGAATAAAGTTTTGGAGAAAGTATAAACAAGTTGTGCATGCATATTTATATCTGTTTGTGGTATTTGTAAGGATGAATGGGCTTGGAAATGGGGATTTTTATATTGATGGGGTCTAAATAGGCTTAGTTGTGGATTTGGACAGACTATTTTGAAAGTTCACTTATTTTAGTTGTTTATGTGGCTGAAAGGGTTTGGGCCAGTCTTATTAATGTTGTCTAAGGTGTTTTGTGGATCCAATCTATGATTTTGAGTTGTGCTCTCAGTTTGGATGCTTGAAATCAATAATTTGAGAAGGAAAAGTGAGAACTAATTGTATGGACAACAAGTTTTGGGTTGAGATTTTGTTTAGTTGAGTTTTGAATCCTCTGTCATTGCATCACCTTACCTGGAGATCCCTTGCAAACATTAGAGGATTCCACTCTATCTCATCTGGCACCACATAATTTTGTAAATAATATTCACACAACTAATCTTGCTCCTTAAGTGTAGAAGCATCAAAAGTATTAAGAAACTCAAAAAATATACTCATACCATCTGACTATTTACTAGTTAACTTGCTAAACTGAAAACATAGAAATCTTTCTTGCAAAAACAATGTGTATGTTCTTGCTAGTGGTCTACATCTGATGATCTGTGCAAATTTTTCTGCCACTTCCTCCAACCTGATTGTTGAATTGCTTAATTACATGTCTTTCTTTTCCAATTCCTTTGCATTCTCTTCAATCAAAATTTATTTTTCCTGCTTCCATTTTTCCTTTTCTAGTGAAAAATCATCAATCACTCTCCATAGTTGATGACCAAGTGACAAGGTGGTATGGTGAGTAGGAGTCCTAATGGAAGGAGGTTTCTGATTTGGTATTACCAGTTCTCCATCTCTAGTATTAGTTATGGCTAATTGTGCCATTAAATCAAGCTTAGTGCTATGGCCATATGTTTGCAATCTCTCCTCCATTTCCTGTATTTTTGTTTCCCTCTCCTTGTCCTTTTACTCATAGCTTTGTATTAACTCTTCTAAGTGTTATAATTTTGTCGAAGGCTTCTTGGAGCTCCTTCCTAACATCTCTTTCCTCTATATACATCTCCTATGTATCGACAAACTGCTCATTACCTCCCCCTTCATAGTCTTCACAACTGAAACTTGTTGGCATATGGCTTGTTTGTTGCCATTGATGGCAACCTAAATTAGTTTTTTGATCTGCATATTAGAATTTGTTCCTACCGGTAGGCAGAGTGAAAAATAGAGTATTACCAGTACAGTGAATGAAGAACAATAGTATGTTGATTTGTATGCTTCACTAGATCATCATTTTGAGTTGTGGATCTTAGGAAAGGTTGTTCAACATCTATATTACCTTATTTCTAAGTTTTGCGATGTCGCACTAATCAATGTATGAGTTAGGAGATCCAGTAGGATGACTTTCTGGTAATTTGTTCATAAAGGCCTACTTGATGTATTTGGCATGTCGCAGATGTATAAGGATTAATTGTTTAATTAATTAAGTGTTCGAGCACTTTTTTTGGGTCCCAGCATAACATTAGTTGATCGTGATGGGTGTGCATTAAATATAATTTATGATTTGAGCCGACCCTTGGAGAATTTTTCATGTTTTGATGAAGCCCACTTAAATCAATTAAATCTTGATAGCAGATATATATATATATATATATATGAGTTTAGATAATTCATTTTGGTGTGTGTGAAGAGCAGAGAAGTTGTGTATGTGAATATCATATGGGTGATTGAGCGATTTATGCATAGTTTCACTTGTGCATTAAAGATCTTGTGATGCAAGTTAGAGCAGAGTAGAGTAGAAGTGCATAATCAGTCAGAAGGACAGAAGATCGACTATTGGGCTTCACCGAAACTAAACTTAGGCATTTGCAGATGCTATCTTCTCAGTTCAACCTTTTATTATAGTCCAAAAATTTTGTTAGGTTGTGAGCCTTGTTGTAAGTAGTGAGCTTTTTGAGCAGCGAGCTCTAGGCAGTGTGCTTGAATGCATGTGCATTCCACTTTTA
>VDFB02075321.1:222010297-222214885 GCA_007258455.2 Sequoia sempervirens | reverse complement strand
TTATATTTTATATTAAAGTATTAAGAGAAAGTACATTTCGTCTGCTATGCAGGAAAACCACTGAACTACCATAGAAACTAAACCCTACCAACTCGGGGAACACACTACAACCAGCACAAAATTGTAGTCACTCTACGCACCTCAAAACCCAACACCGAGCTATAACTTTAGAACAAAAAATTTTCATACACAAAGGCTGAGCCTCACAGAAATCCATTTGATACTACAAATTTAGTAAAATCTTCTACCCATTCCAAGCCCTCCTCTGCCACCAACCCTATTTTTCATTTCAGATATTCAACCGCCATTGTTGAGATCATCATGTGCCTCATGAGCTCGGTCCCCTTTAAGTCTATAAGAAAGGGGTATACCTTTATCGCTTCATCCATCTTCCACATGAGCTCCAAGCTAGAGGGACACGAAATTCCTTTTCCCGCGAAGGTTGCTTTCAATGTCTTCTCAAAACCTCCTAACAGGTCACCATGGAATAGATTCACCATCAATTCCCTTGCCTCCACCTTAGACACTTCCATGTCCAGAATGGCAGCCAAGAACCGTGAGGATATGTAGGCATTGTCCCTCGCAAACTTCTTTTTGGCCAGGTGACCCTTTCCTAAAACCATTTTAACCGCTACCATGACCAAAGGATCATCTACAAGCAGAATTATTTTCATCCTTTGGTCTGTAATCTCCATAAATGTTATTTGTCTCTTTGTCACCACCAACGAAATAGGAGTGTCCGCACCGAAACTTTCCAGCCCCTTCGCGGAGACTGAGATGATGAACTTTGATCTACTCACCTTTGCCATTAGCTGCACTCTAGCTGAAAACTCCCTGCATAGAGACAACCAACAAGACAAGTTTTCAAAAGCATAAGGAATAAATGCCATCGTCCATCAACATTTAAAAGGCCCGCAAACAACAAGGTCGAACCATCGCACACGAACCTAGAATAATGGTGATGCAAGGCAATCCATCCTTGCATGAAGATTTCGTCCTACAAGCACAAGCCTTAACTCGAACTTCACCTCATAATAAACATCTTCTACCACCCGGCCGATTTACATGATCTAACACGAATTTTGTACTCTACGTGTCTCTCTGTTTGTCATGGCCATCATAAGTCATTAAAGCGGCGGTCACCTCTAGGATCTCTCCATTTTAAGCAGACTCTAATTCCACTTAAAGCCTTATGCCAACATCCCCCTATCACCTTAGGTTATTGCAAACGAAAGAGAAGGTGATGTGGCCTTGCCACGTTTTTGCCAACCTACACTCCCCTACCAACACCCCAATTTCCCCTGTCATCACCCACAAATAATCCTCCCTGTCTTTTCCATTTAGGCTCTAGGAATGTGATGGAATAAAAGAGGTGGGGGAGGCACCTACCACCACTTATATTTATAATATATATAATATCATATTATATTATATTGATATTATATTATATTATATTATATTATATATTATATATAATATTATATAATATGACCTCTTAAGGTTTTTAATTATAACACCAAAGAGCAGGATATCTATTTTTTTGTTTTATATTATTTTTAATATATACTTTCGGCCCGATTTTTTCAAATATGCTATAATATGAAAATATATATATATTATATTATATTATTATATAATATATAATATGTATATATTATTATATAATATATATCATATTATATGAATTATAAACCTAATTTATATTATATTATTTGTAATATATATTTACTATTATATTATTTATAATATATTTATATTATATTATAATATAATATAATATTTTATAATAATATTATATAATAAATGTAATATATTTAATATTATAATATATTAAATATATTATGATATATAAAAATAAAATAGTAGTGCGGAGAATTCCGGACCCAGCGCAATTATAAAGGAAGCTGGCTTAAACAAAATGGATATTAGTTTTATTAGCGAATATCCTGACTCATAACATATATTGAACAGATAAAGTCAAAGGTGTGAATTTCACATTTTTGGACATGTTAAAAATGCCTTTTTTTCACATCGCCACTTTTTGGACCCCCATGATCTTGCATAGACCCAAAGCATAGGGCTTTCCAAATAAGCTCTCATGGCCTTATCATGTTGCATTTATCATTTTATTCTACCTTAAAGCAATTACTTGCAAACTGGTGTTTAGCAATTACTTTAAGGTGGGGGTATATATATTCCATTATGTGCTTCACTTTATTCACACACGGTGGACTTAGTGATGTGTTGGCTTGGCATTTAGATCATTTGTGTGGTACCTTATTAGAATTATTGGGATTGTAATTCTTTGTATGGTTGACATGAGTATACACCTAGTGAAAATCGGTCCTCACTGGCCTTTGTGTGTTTCTCATTTTGTACCCCTTTTAGAAGGCTCGCCTAGTGAATATCGGAATTCACTAGCTTGTGGTGCCTTGGTTCATGGTTCACCTAGAAAATATCAAAAAAATTTAACTTGTGAGTTATGATTTCCTTGGGTATGGATTCTAGTAAGATTTATGTGGAGCTTGCTAGTCAGTGATTGTCATACCTGCCTTTTGCATGTTTACATTATGTTTGCATCGTGTTTGTTTGCATTGTTGTTGTCTTTATGTTATGATGTCTTCATTTTGTATGCTTCGTGTTGGTTATGATGCACTTCATACACATGTGTTCCTTTTTCCTTATGTTGTCTTTTCATAGAATCTTGAATCCTGGGGGCTCACACGCTCCCCCTAGATTCAATGTCATCCTATCTTTTCAATATTTGGATAATTGAACCCCTCTTGACACATTCTTACTTTACTTTGAGTTTGAGTGTAAGTTCATACTCTCACTAAAGTGGGGGCTAAATGTAGTGTCATAAATTGTCACCCTTGAAAATTTCACAATAGGTTTTGCTCTCCCTATGTGCTCAGACCTAATCATGCACCTAATTTCCTAATTTTACAAATAATAGCCCATTGTGAAACATTTATAAAAAAATAAAACACAGGAAATCAAAGGCATTTAACATTTTTCCCCCACACTTTGGATCCTTGAAAAACATGAATCTAGTCTAGGGCACAGGGCGTCCTTGATTGCCTATTTTGGATCTAAATTTTAATGTCAGTGTTGGTAATTTATTATTTGAAATTCAAATTTCAGTTGTCGGCTATTAGGACTTTTTTTTGGGAAATTAGATTAATTGCATATAAATACATATTATTTTTATAATTTTTATAAATAGGAAGAACAAGGAAAAATATTGAGAATTCAATAGAGAAAATCAAGTATCCTAAATCACTCAAGACTAGTCAAGAGAAAAAAATTTATAATTATTGAAACATTTTTTCATCCAAGCATCATGTCAAGCTTTATGTGAGTTTTTTTCATGTTTTGCATGCATTTTATTTTGGAGCACTAGCACTTGTAGGTCTTCAAATCAAATCAAGTCAAGCAACAAGGAATACTTGAAGGTGATAAGCATGACTTTGATCCATCAAGGATATAAAATTTGAGTGGCAAATTGTAGAAAAGTTTCAATTTACCATTATCATTTAGCCTCTATCCCTCAAAAGGATAAGCTCTCTTTTATCATCAATTTTTCCATTATGGAGGTAGAAATACCAACATAGGGTTTGACTGAGGTAAGACCCTATATGGCACAACCCTTCCCCTCCTTTTATGTGTGCAAGTTACAAATCTTAATATGATTGGAGGAATATTAAAGACAATTTGCTCATTCATACATCAAAACCATACAAGTTGACAAGTCACAAAATTTGCATTACCTCAACAGATGAAGATTCAACAACCAAATTTGAAAGACGGTGACTATAGAGGCCTATGAAATCAATTTCCAGTTTCAAGTCCCCAATCTAGGGCATCCTTGCACCCTAGACCACCCAGATCTGGCTCAAACTTCAATCACAGCTGCATCAATGTCTACTCTTTACTTTTCTGGAACTCAAATTTGTCTGTGTGCTTTCGTTCTATAAGAAATCATCTTAGAATGCTACATTTCCATAGTTTACTCAATTACATCATTGCATCAAATTTTCAATCCATCAACCCCGCCACCTCCAAAAGAGAATCTAGATCTAGGGTTGGTTGATTCACCTTTCAAGTTGTTAGTCAATCTCAAATCCTTGTTGGTCTAGATTCTCTCACAAATGTTTTTGGAAAAGGTTAATTTTAGTCATCTATCCATTAGACATAGGATATCCTTTTCCAACAAAACATGAACGTTAGGCACATATTTGACCCTAAACTCCACTCTACCTATATTTTTAATAAGTGAATCCAAAGTAGAAGTAATGATGCTAGAAATAGTAACATGAGACACAAAGGTTGGGGTGTAATTATGTTGATAGGAGAAATGGTCATAAGGAAAAATAATAACCATTGTGGGAGGAATAAAATATGGCATCGAATGAGAGACAAGATAATGAATAAAATGAACTATGGAAATAATAAACATTGGGATAGAAATAACAAATGGGAAAAATACACACCATTAGTAGAGGGAGTGGAAGTGGTAAAGGGAATCTTAGGAGCAAGGATAGTCGTGAACTATATGGATAGCATGGAAGGTAGGTGAGATAGTGTAGGATGGGAGGAATACATAATAAATACATATAGATGCAGTGTAGAAAAATGTACACCTTTACATTTTCACACTATGTTTGGGTCCCTTAATTAATTGAACTTAATTAAGCCTCTAATTGAACCAATTATGCATTTAAAATCCTAATTAATCTTATTTTCTGAAAGGGAAATTTGTATTAAACAATTGCAAACATTGATTAATTTGCCTTGGAAGTTGAGTGCCCTAGATTTAGGTCCTCCTTAAGTTGAGGATATCAATTTTTAATATGTTTTTGGTAGCATTTTTATTATTCAAATTCAAGAATAGATTTATTAGTCTTCTACATCAGCATTCAAGATCTCAAGCATCATGTCAAATTTATTGCATATATGCATGTTTTTGGAGCTAACATTGTGATGTACGTTTCAAGAATTCAAGCATCATGATCAACATCCAATCAATCCATTTTATGCAAGACCAAGACATTAGAGAGATGTGTTAGACTCCAGTCCTCTAAGGATATCAATTCAAGGGTTTGGTGTGTTGCAACAAGCTAGTGTTCATTCATCATTCATTCCATTCATGTTTCATTTCATTTCAAGGTTTATTTTCCAAAATAGGGTTTGACCAAGGAAAACCCCCATTCACCAAAAACAAACAAGTTTTCCCTCTCTTTATGTGTGCAGATTTACAGGTGAAGAAGGATTGAAGATTGATCAAAAGTGCAATTTTATAAAGTTGTCAAAGTTGTCATCAAAGTTTTCAAGACACGAAATATTACTTACAAAATTTAATTTTGAATTTTCGATAGTGAGATCTGGAGCAATCAAGAGTGCAAATCTAGGAGAAGAGGACTGTGAAATCAGATTTTGGGATCCCTATATTAAGACCCATTCGCCCTAGGGTGAATATGTCTGAGGATGACACTCAACAACAACTTTTGGTGACTAGTACACATCAAATTACCCTTCTCAGATGTGTCAGAAGTCTGATGTTTTTTTATTGTTTTATGCTTTAAATTGATGATCCAAGTTTCACTTTGCATAATTGAGTTCATTTACTATTTTTTAGTTTTTCTCCCCAAAGTGTGGTTCAGGAAAATTTTACCCTGTCTTGTCATAAGGAAAACAACAAGCTCTCCATTAAGGTTGACTCATCTAAGGGTTTAAATTCAATCTTACCTTTGGGGATCCCTTTTTCCTAATGAAAGTAGAAAGATAGGGGCATCACATGTTCAATCACCCCATTTTCAAACCTCCCCTATTTTTCTTCATTTCATTTTGGTGAACCCGACATTCTTGCACTATAAAATTTTTAATTTGGAGGTCATTCAAACCCTAGATCTAAGATTTGCATTAGTTTGCATTGTATTGCATTAGTTTTCATTTCATTTAGGGTTGTTAAAATTGCATTAGTTTTCATCTCATTTGGGGTTTTAAATTTGTATTTTTCATTGTTTAAAATCTAAAAAATCCAAAAATTGCATGCATATTACATTAATTTTGCATAGTACTTGCATGTTAGTGTATTTTTAGTCATTTACATTCACAAATTTGATCAAAATTGCATTTTAAAAAGTGTCACTTCGTTCATCATTTTTCACTAATTTCAATTGCATTAGGATTCCTAAATCTAGAAAATTTTGTCACATAAACCATAGTTTGCAACTCGAAACTGGAAATTCAAACATTAACTCAGACATTCGAACTTTGATTTTTTAGAACCTTGAATTGGGACCTCTTTTCCCTAGGGTGAATCGACCCTTGTACAAGTGTTGTTTCAAATTTCTAGGCATTATTTTGTCTCTATTTGCTTCATTTTGTTCTACTATTAATTTTGTGTTTCAATTTCAGAAATCAGAAGAAAAAAAATTCTAGACTTCCCTGCATTAAGTTCAATTGGTCAAATTGAGTACATTGTTTGAAATCAAAATTGGCATTGAAAACATATCATTTTTCAATATATCTTGCATTCAAAAATTAAAAAATATTCATATATTAGATCTGAAACTTTGCATTAAATTTCATCATGGACATGTGTATGGGTAATATATGGAGGACCTTAAGATCTTAGTAGATGTTTCAAGTTGTGTGTTTGGAAATGACCTTAATGCAATTGATCCTATTAATGAGTCTTCATCTCCTAAATAATGTCCCCATGAAGTGGATATCTTAGGTCAAGATGAAGATAGCATACACCAATTCATACAAGACTCCTTTCAGAGTCTTGAGAACAATGCATCCTTTTATCCATCCATACAAACACCACCTATAATCCCATCACCTGATATGTTCAACCTTTTACATCCTAAAATTGAAACACACAGAAATCCTCCTCCATCAATCATTAATGAACTTTTCCACGAGGACAATAATGATACTCTTATATCTTATGCTCATTGAGTTACTAATACACCCATTAACTTAGAAGAGAGTTATGGTCAAGGATTTAAGATCCTAAACAAACACGAATGTGACATAACAAATGAGCATGAAATCCACAAAATATTAGATAAAATACCATTCAAGGATACCAAGGGGTTAGGATATCAAGATCTTCCCCCCTTGTACATCTCCTAAGGGAAAAGGTGTTCTCTTTCACAAGATCATTTGAAGAAACCAATTAATACCTCACAAGGATGACAGGGTCGCCTTAATTTCTCCTCCCCCACCTCTGCCTCAACAAATTTCCCAAACAAGCAAGAAACATATGCCCTCTAAGCTCAAGGAGTTACCATTCTTACACACTACAATAGAGATTGAACAAAAAATGGATCAACTCCTCTATCTAGGATAGATTTACTTGCCACCTATTCGAGAAAAAAAAGAGGAAAGAGTACAAACATGAACTACTATGCATTTCACAGAACTCTTGGGCATCTTACTGATGAGTGTTTTATTTTACAATGGTCGATACATGAAAATGATTTTATTAATGTAATTAACTAAAATGCACGCACTTTTCTCCTTGCCATGTGATAATTGTAGAATCATAGCATACTCACTATTGCATGTTTTATATATATTGCATATCATTTCTATATTACAAGCAGCACATTCTCATCACCCACCTCGGCTCATCCTTGTCTTGCACTTAGTGGGGACAAGGAGTTAGATATCCTTGTTCTATTTTGACACTTTTCATTGTCCCTTTGGATATTTTTTTCCTTCCGCCTATGATGAATAAGATTAGGATGTAGATGAACTACTATAGGTTGACTCACATGTGCCATACTAGTCTTCATTTCATGTTCTTTGTGATTGCATGTCCATATTGTGATCCCCTGAACAGTGCTACTTGGCATGTCTTTATATGTTTGTGAACCTACTTTGGAAGACCCTTGTCACTCTATTGGTGCAAGGATACAAAAGAAGTGAATCTTTTGTGACATTCTTCTATTTGTATCTACATTCTTCTATATGTCATACACCATTGTCTTTTATCTTGTCTTTTGTTTTCCTTTCGTGGATGATGCAAGGTGTCGAGACATAATTTAGCTCTCTATGTGTCATTATTCCTTTGTGCTTGTCGTTCCATGATTCATTTTGGGAATGATGACGATTTCAAAGCTTAATTATATCATTGTAGTGAAGACATACAATGACCCCAAATCCATGGATCCCTTATGTGTTATCTTAGGATTTCATATGGGGGAAAACCTCCTTTCCATGACATAAATCTATCTTGGAAACATATTTTTTACATAGGGCTTTCTGAATAAATGTCTCATGTATTGGCATTTATCATATTCTACTTTAAAGTAATTGCTCATTGCATGGTGTTTAACAATTTCTTTAAAGTGGGGGCATGCACTTCCTCACTCATTGTTTGTTTCAAAGTGTGGTCTTCTTACTTCACGTGATGTGTCTTCTTAGTGGTGACATTGGGTTTGATTCTCGTCAAGAATGTGACCTTTCTTGGCATATGACATTCTTCTAGTGGTGATGCTACGGCTTGCATTCCCTAAGTTATGGATATTTTATCCTCGACTAGTCCTCTCTTGGTGACATTAAGCACGATGTTCCCTAAGGTGAGACCTTTCATGAACTAAGAAAAACCCCTTTAAATATCCTATCTTATTTTATTTAAAATGGCCAACAAGAATAACACAACTTGCTTTCCAATGGAGCCTTTATGTTTTTCATGGCCACCAAGAATAACGCAACTTGCTTGCCAGTGAAGCCTTGTTTTTCATGAGTGCCTAGCATAATGTGACTTGCTAGCCTTGTGACCTTTTTTGTGGTGCCTTAACAAAGTTATCAAGAAGTATAAATTTGGTATGGTTGATGTATAGGAGCTTGTAGACATAGCATGACTTTCCCATTAGCCACCTTTTGGGGATCACCTAGTGGACAATGGATTTCACTAGCCCATGTGAGTATATTTTATTTGCATAGTGGACAGTGGGTTTCCACTTTTGAACATTATTTTTGGACAAAAAACTAAGGCTTGATCCATACCAATTGGACAAACAGTCGAGGTTTATTCCACTCCCTTCTCTTTTCATTAATTTTGGCATTGTATGCTTATGTATCTTGTCTTGTTGATGTATATCATTCATACATGTACATTCCTTTGCATTTATGTTGGTTTGCCATGGGATCTTGATCTTGGGGGCTTGCACAACCTCCTTGATCATTGTCATCCTATCTCACTTTAACATTTTTACACTTGGATCCCTCTTGACACTTATTTGTGTACTTTAGTGTGAGTTTGAGCGTATGGCTCATCCTCTCACTAAAGTAGGGGCTAAATGTAGTGTAGAAAAATGTACACCTTTACATTTTCACACTATCTTTAGGTCAATTAATTGGACTTAATTAAGCCTCTAATTGACCAAATTATGCATTTAAAATCCTAATTAATCATGTTTTCCTAAATGGGAAATTTTATTAAACAATTGCAAACATTAATTAAATTGCCTTGGAAGTTGAGTGTCCTGGATTTAGGTCCTAGGACCCATTCACCCTAAGTTGAGGATCTCAAATTTTAATACATTTTTGGAAAAAAAATTATGATTCAATTTCAAATTGCAATTGTCGGCCTTTGATGTTTAATTGTCGGGAAATTAGAAAATTACCTATAAATTCAAGGTCTTTTTATCAATTCAAATCCTAAGACTTTTAAAGGAGAAAAATTATAGCAAATATTATTGTTAAGAGCATTCAAGAATAGATTTATCAGTCCTCTACATTAGCATTCAAGATCTCAAGCATCATGTCAAAGTTATTTGCATATATGCATGTTTTTGGAGCTAAAATTGTGGTGTAGGTTTCAAGCATTCAAGCATTCAAGCATCAAGATCAACATTTGATCAAGCCATTTCATGCAAGATCAAGACCTTGGAGAGATGTGTTAGACTTCATTCCTCTAAGTATATCTATTCAAGGGTTTGGTGAGTTGCAACAAGCATTCATCATTCCTTCCATTCATGTTTCATTTAATTACCAAAATGGGGTTTGACCAAGGAAAACCCCCATTCACCAAAAACAAACAATTTTTCCCTCTCTTTATGTGTGTAGATTTGCAGGTGAAGAAGGATTGAAGATTGATCAAAAGTGCAATTTTGCAAAGTTGTCAAAGTTAAGACACAAAATCTTACTTGTATAATTTAATTTTGACTTTTTGATAGTGATATCTAGAGCAATCAGGAGTGCAAATTGAGGAGTAGAGGACTATGAAATCAGATTTTGGGATCCCTGTAGCAAGACCCATTTTCCCTAGGGTGAATATGTCCAAGGAGGACATTGTAGAGTCTAAACTAATGTGTTGTAAACTTGGTAGAACCTACACAATTCAGAGGTTTATCTGACTAAACAGTTCACTCAACATTGCAAAGACTACATTAAAATGTCAACCCAAGGTTTGTAAACTTATGATGGTGTTGCACTCTATGTGCCTTCAGAGGCCTACAACTATCTAATTTTATACTATTTAAGTTATTCTACTTACTAAAAATTATAGAATTGCATGATAGTGAAAGATATAAACTAGAACTTATGGCTACAAGTACCTAAATCTTAAACTGTAACTGAATTGTTACTAATAAGATATCATTGAATCAACTCAGAACTGATCAAAACTAACAACTCAACTCATTCTAACCTTCAAATTACTAATAGCTAACCGTTATGTGCATGTTCATGAACATTCATTGCCAATAAACAAAGTATGAGATTCTAGTTTAACTTGCATGTAGTTCATGAAGTAATGGTAAACAAAAAACAACTATTTAAACAAAGATAAAAAACTAGAAAATGAAGTGAAGAAAAATTACCTTGAGTGGCCTGCTCAAGTGGTTATTCTCACTTAACTAGAACCAAATCTAACTAACAAATTCTATGCATCCATGTGAAATCGACTTCATTCATTGCGTAACATGAAATATTCCATGAGATATTTTTCATAGATTGTATTCAATGAAAATCATTCTAGATATCCATCATGTCTTGAAACTAAAAATAATTGATAATGAAAGATTGAAAAACCAACTAACTGATCTAAGGAATCAACCCACAACTATATACAAGCATGGGGGAATCTTATTCTAAACAACAATTAACTGCAATCATTAACTTCCACTCATAAATATCAAATCTTATAGTTAATATTGAATTGTTCAAACCATAACTAAAAAGAAAGAAGAATCCTACTAGAACTAAAACTCTGTAAAACAGGATTGCATGTAAAACACACAAACATTCATCAAAATCCTATTAGTAAAATAGTCCTTTTCCAACACCTATTATCTTGTTGTGATGATGCACATTCAATCTCCACCAAGTGTCTTCAAATAGTAATTACTACATTCAACTTAATCTGGAACTCCCACGTTTTGCTTTCCTAGTCTTCCTTTTGTTGCGAGTGCTTTCAATTGCTATGTGCTACAGTTCCTCCTTAGCTGCAAAAAGGTTAATTCACAAAGCATGTGCACAAGGCTGACTATCATAATTAAAATATATAATTCTATCCACATTTCATAAATTCTATCATATAAACCATGCAATACTATTATGTCATAACCATATTTTTATCATTATAATTTAGGTCCAAGTCTACATAATAAGTATGAAAAGCTAGTATAATATAGGAGTATTGTCTAGAAGGTATATCTAAAAGTGTATGAAAGTATGCATGAAAGTAATAGAAAATAAGCTAATATCTAGACCCATCACTCCCCCCAACTATAATTTTGCTTGTCTCCAAGGAAAACACTAGGGATACTGATTATATTGCAAGGTGATCAGCCTCAGGTCCATAACAACATCGACTCCTTAGGTTTGTTTCAAGTAAAAACCCTTGTAAGCTGCAAGTTTCCTCATTCTGGTGTTCCCAGCTCTTTCAAATTCCTCACCTTTCTCTCTAGTCCAATATGGAATTGGATAAAGTTAGATAGGTGGGTGAAATGTGAGTGGCACCTAGTAAATTCCTTTATTGACACCAATTGTCATGTACCTGTGTACCCTTTGAAGCATGGTGGTGAAATTATACATGGAATGAGGTTCCTTTCTCTGTAATTCTAGAGTTAGGTTGTTCCATCTGCTTTGCACATGTCTGTAGCATTGCTATCCCAAACCTACAACTAATGTCTACATTCTTTCATAATCTACCTTCTTGAGTTTCATAATTTTCTTGCCTACACCCTTATGATCAATGAGTTTCAACCATTCATCAATGACTGTATCAAGGTTTTTATATTATTTCCTTATGGGGAGAGAAATTTATTTCTCCCTCTCCTCATACTCTTCCATTATTTCACCCCTGAGTTGTTAATTTTTGTAATAGGATGCAAGTGCCCTTATGATGCAGGAGCATCATGACAAAATTATGATTCCATGGATTAATTCTTGAAGATTGATCAAATTTTGGTATCTTTACCTTGTAATAAGGTTAGATGAGTAATTTTACTCATGTATAGGTTATTAGGAGGTCATTTGGGTTAAATGTTGCAAATATGTAAAAAGTTGTCAACACAAATTGGCAAAATTGCAAAAAAATGTAAAGTTACACAATGCAACATATGGAAGATGAAAATTATTAAGGGTCTAGTTCATTTGGAGGTAGTTAGAAACTGAAGGGAAAAGTTGGAATTCCTTTAAAAAGGCCTTGTAACCATTTTGTAACTCGTGGGTGATTGGAGATAAGAAGTAGAATGAATAAAATTATTGTTTCTTGCATTTATTCTCAAAAAATCTTTATGTTTCTATTGTGTATGGCTCTGTACAGGAAAAAAAATGGTTTCTAATTAATTGTATGTGTTAGGTTTCTCAATAACCTTCCATTTGGTTTTTTTTTCATGCGGATTGGTGAAGTTTTGGATCAAATATTGTTATTTCTGTAAAAACAGTCAAAACCCTCTGTTAAGGTAAATAGTGAGGATGCAAAATTAAGTTTCTCCCATTTCAAATGGTGGAACAATCTAAATCTTGGTAAAAAGACTTTTTTTTATATATTCCTTCATATTCTAAATTCTCAGACCAAAAGATAATGGTTATCATATGGAACAATGAAGCCCTAGGTATGTATTTTGCTTAAAATCTAGAACATGTCTATATACAGATTTGGTTTGAGAAATTCAATTATGGTGAATAAGTTTTCTTGAATCCTATTTATTTCTCAAGGCTGTTAATTGTAGTGTAAGTCACTTCTAGTGAGTTATTTTCCTATTTATATGTTTGTGGCCATTTCTTATTGATTGTCCAGTGAAGACAGATTGATGAAAGTCATAGTTTGACAGTGATCAATGATTATTTTGTGTTTTGATAAATTAAAATGCACTCTATTTGGGTGAAATAATTCTAAGAGGTTGTGTTGATGTTATTAGATCCCTCTTAGAGAAGGTTTGGTGGTTTTATTTTCTTTTGTGTACTGATCTTTCATGGCATTCTTGTGACAGTCACATAGTGGAATCAAAAAATGAAGGTTTTGAGTAGGAGCTTGTTGAATTACCATGAATAAAGTTTTGGAGAAAGTATAAACAAGTTGTGCATGCATATTTATATCTGTTTGTGGTATTTGTAAGGATGAATGGGCTTGGAAATGGGGATTTTTATATTGATGGGGTCTAAATAGGCTTAGTTGTGGATTTGGACAGACTATTTTGAAAGTTCACTTATTTTAGTTGTTTATGTGGCTGAAAGGGTTTGGGCCAGTCTTATTAATGTTGTCTAAGGTGTTTTGTGGATCCAATCTATGATTTTGAGTTGTGCTCTCAGTTTGGATGCTTGAAATCAATAATTTGAGAAGGAAAAGTGAGAACTAATTGTATGGACAACAAGTTTTGGGTTGAGATTTTGTTTAGTTGAGTTTTGAATCCTCTGTCATTGCATCACCTTACCTGGAGATCCCTTGCAAACATTAGAGGATTCCACTCTATCTCATCTGGCACCACATAATTTTGTAAATAATATTCACACAACTAATCTTGCTCCTTAAGTGTAGAAGCATCAAAAGTATTAAGAAACTCAAAAAATATACTCATACCATCTGACTATTTACTAGTTAACTTGCTAAACTGAAAACATAGAAATCTTTCTTGCAAAAACAATGTGTATGTTCTTGCTAGTGGTCTACATCTGATGATCTGTGCAAATTTTTCTGCCACTTCCTCCAACCTGATTGTTGAATTGCTTAATTACATGTCTTTCTTTTCCAATTCCTTTGCATTCTCTTCAATCAAAATTTATTTTTCCTGCTTCCATTTTTCCTTTTCTAGTGAAAAATCATCAATCACTCTCCATAGTTGATGACCAAGTGACAAGGTGGTATGGTGAGTAGGAGTCCTAATGGAAGGAGGTTTCTGATTTGGTATTACCAGTTCTCCATCTCTAGTATTAGTTATGGCTAATTGTGCCATTAAATCAAGCTTAGTGCTATGGCCATATGTTTGCAATCTCTCCTCCATTTCCTGTATTTTTGTTTCCCTCTCCTTGTCCTTTTACTCATAGCTTTGTATTAACTCTTCTAAGTGTTATAATTTTGTCGAAGGCTTCTTGGAGCTCCTTCCTAACATCTCTTTCCTCTATATACATCTCCTATGTATCGACAAACTGCTCATTACCTCCCCCTTCATAGTCTTCACAACTGAAACTTGTTGGCATATGGCTTGTTTGTTGCCATTGATGGCAACCTAAATTAGTTTTTTGATCTGCATATTAGAATTTGTTCCTACCGGTAGGCAGAGTGAAAAATAGAGTATTACCAGTACAGTGAATGAAGAACAATAGTATGTTGATTTGTATGCTTCACTAGATCATCATTTTGAGTTGTGGATCTTAGGAAAGGTTGTTCAACATCTATATTACCTTATTTCTAAGTTTTGCGATGTCGCACTAATCAATGTATGAGTTAGGAGATCCAGTAGGATGACTTTCTGGTAATTTGTTCATAAAGGCCTACTTGATGTATTTGGCATGTCGCAGATGTATAAGGATTAATTGTTTAATTAATTAAGTGTTCGAGCACTTTTTTTGGGTCCCAGCATAACATTAGTTGATCGTGATGGGTGTGCATTAAATATAATTTATGATTTGAGCCGACCCTTGGAGAATTTTTCATGTTTTGATGAAGCCCACTTAAATCAATTAAATCTTGATAGCAGATATATATATATATATATATATGAGTTTAGATAATTCATTTTGGTGTGTGTGAAGAGCAGAGAAGTTGTGTATGTGAATATCATATGGGTGATTGAGCGATTTATGCATAGTTTCACTTGTGCATTAAAGATCTTGTGATGCAAGTTAGAGCAGAGTAGAGTAGAAGTGCATAATCAGTCAGAAGGACAGAAGATCGACTATTGGGCTTCACCGAAACTAAACTTAGGCATTTGCAGATGCTATCTTCTCAGTTCAACCTTTTATTATAGTCCAAAAATTTTGTTAGGTTGTGAGCCTTGTTGTAAGTAGTGAGCTTTTTGAGCAGCGAGCTCTAGGCAGTGTGCTTGAATGCATGTGCATTCCACTTTTATTCATACTTTTAATAGAGTATAAATTGTGGATTAATATCCACCATGGTTTTTCCCCTAACAAGGTTTCCACATAAAAACCTTGGTGTTATGGTGTTTTGTTTGTTTCATTCATGTACTTGCATCTTTACTTTTGTTTAAGTATTGTAAATGGTTCAAGATATGGAATGAAATTTAATTATTTTTGAACACTTATTCACCCCCCCTCTCAGTGTTCCTTGAGTCCAAAAATTGGTATTAGAGAAGGTTCCTTTGTAGAAGTTTAACAACTTGAGGTGGATCTTGGAATGTAATGGACTCTGGTGGTCTTCAACAATAGCTTGTGGTGGCACTTGATGATCTTGATCAGTCTAAAGCAGAAGTTATGGAATTAACAGGAAATCTTTAGGACGCTAAAAAATTCATTCAATCTTTGAAGGATAAAATCAATGAGTTAAGAGAAAAGAGGAAGGAACTATGTGATCAGCTGAAGCAGAAAGAAAGTAAATGCTTGGAAGATGTTCATCTGAATCAAACACTTAAAGAGATAACTGAAGAATGTGAAAAGCTTGCTAGAAACAATGCTACTCTGAAGCTTGAGATGGAATCTATGGCGATGAAGATGACTAAGGAGATTGAAGAGAGGAAAAATAATGAGGAGAATTTGGCTCAATCCTTAGAGGAAATATCTAAAGAATGCAGCAAAATTAATTATGGATTCATTCAGCTAGAGATTGAACTGCAACAATCCCAAAATAATGAACAAGAGCTTGAAAGAAAGATAGTTATTCTCAGAGATGAGCTCCATACTGCAAATGAATACACAAAGAAGTTTAGGATCAGTTTTTCTAAGCTTGATGAGATTAATAAAGGATAGAAGGATGAAAATGACAAGTGAGAACTTGGATATCAGAAGGGAGAAATCTTTGGGTTTGAACATAAGGATTCTAAAAAAAGAAATCAAATGAACAAAGGAAGAAGGTATCTAGTAAGACAACCCAATGCTCAAAATTTTAATGGTCACTGCTTTGCTTGTAATAAATTCATTCATATGGCTTCTCAATGTAGAAGTAAAATAAATTCAAGTATTCCATCATTTCCTGGTCAGTGTTTTAGTTGCAACAAGTTTGATCATAAGTCAATTAAATGCAAAAGCATGTATGTCAGTGTAAGGAATGTTAAATGCTACACCTATGGAAGATTTGGGCATATTGCTAATCAATGTAGATCAAGAGGAAATCAATGGAATGAATGGTTCAGACAAAGAAATCACGTGTGTTACAATTGCAATAGATTTGGTCACATTGCAAGATTATGCAGGAACAAAAATATGGATAAAAGAGGTCTGATATACCAAGGCAGAATTTCACAAAAAAATGATAAAGGAAAAGGGAAAGTGACTATGGAAGAAATAAGGGATCAAATGAAGAAAACATGGGTAAGGAAGAGTGAATTTGATGAAGGAAACAGGCCCGCACCAGAATCCGCTTCTAGTAGTTCCTCCGGAAATTGATCTTAAGCCATTGGCCTAGGGGGAGTTTTTCAAGAAAATCCTTGTCCCCTTGTTGATAGTTGGCACCAGAATGCAATAAGTTGTCAGTAGTTGTGCTAGTGGTTTAAAATTGTATCGGTGGTCATTTATGTAGAAATATGAGAAGTAGAAGGTCCACAAATAAATTTTTCTTTTCTCTGTTTGAGAAAATAGAATACCCGAAACTCCTAGGGTAAAACATTTAATGTCGTGAAAAGGTTAGGTGTGAAGCTATAAAAGGGAATTTGGAACCCTCATTTGTCACCTTAAATTGAAGCATAATAGAAGGAGATCCTTTGCAGCAAAATTCCAAATGAGAAAAAGTCAATTTGGCGGCAAATTCATCAGGTATTTTCAGTTGGTTATAAATTTCTCACTTAATTTGGTGCTCGGTAGAAACTTGTTGGGTACATAAAATGAAGCAAATCAAAAAAATGGTAAATTTGGATGAATATAGCAGTGGAAAGATTAGGGTTGTGAGAAATATGCTATCGGTCGATGAATTGAAATGGCTTGAAGGCATGAAACACAAAAGTTTGGATATTTGGAGTGAATTTCCTTATTTTTTCAATGCAGAAGTTGTTAGGTTTATCTTGGACAAATTGAATGATGACATTTTGACCCTAGATAAACCCTATCACATTTTGAAAGAGGTAATCAAGAATTTAATTGGATTATGCAATGTTGGGGATATTTTGAAAAAGAAGTCGATTCAAAACAAGGAGGTCAAAACCCTAACCGGAGTAACTAGAGATCATAGGGCTTTGATAATTTTGACAATCGAAGACCCGATAACAAGGTACATTGCACATGGAATTTCATACAAAATATTTTTTAGAAACAGGGAAGGCACAACCTTGATAGGCGCAGTTTATATCTTCATAAAATTATTATGGAGGATGAATATTTTGATATGTGTGGATTGCTAAAAGATCAGTTGATGGAAAATGTGCACTTACCAAGGAGGTAGATTACCCCTTCAGGTTTGGTACCTTGGTCATATGTCTTATGATGTATTTTCTGAATTGCTTGCCACAAATCGATAATGTTCTATGGAAAGAGAATGAACCGGTTTGTAAACAAATTTTTGAAAACTCTAATACTTTGGCAAATTGTGAGCAATAGTATGCAAATTTCTTTAAATAATTGCTAGGGAATTTTGGAGAAATTAGCATTTCTATTCCAGTGAGAGAACTTGAAGTTAGATCTTCTGGTGAGATGGAGAGGAAGAAGAAAAGAGAATAATAGATTGTTGATTATACTCCTCTAGCACACAAAACTCCAAAAATTGAAGGAAAAGGTAAATATCTAGTAATTGTGGACATACCAGATGAGGAATCTGATGTGTACACTCCAAGGGAAGAACCAAAATCAATTGAATCGAATGTGGCTATGGAAGAAGGAAGTGAAGAAGAAGATGTTTTATCCAAAACAAAGATACAACAGATTGTTCAGGAGAAAGATGGGATGCAAAAAATTGCAGACTTATGGTCTAAGAGACCCTCATTTGAGCAGGACCTAATCAAGAACACATTGAGTACTTATTTTGTGCACAATAATATTGGTTTGGAGAGTTTGCAGAATGTGTTTCCTAAAGAGATGATCAAATCCATAAAGGATGCTATGGTGTCTCAATCCCCAGATAGGAAAGAAGGTGAAATAATTCTACATCTGAAGGAGCAGTTCAGGCTATCTCTTATCAAATTGAAAAGGAAAATGAATGTGTTGAGGCAATGCATAAATACAACAAATAATATCTACAACTATTGTCTTCATTGGCCTCATGTAGTTGGGAAATACAAAGATAAATTAGAGCAGATTGAATCTGAGCTGAACAAAATTGGTCAGGATTATAACATGTAGGATGGTGCAGTCAAGAAAAGGATTCAAGAATCGCAATCTGAGCATACAAAAGTTTTATTCACCAAAAACAACCTTGTGGATGCCTTTCGGAAGGTGAATGATTTAACCAAAAGGAGATTGGAGCAGTTGATTAAGGTTCTAAGGAAAGGAGAGAGATTAGAAGAGGCAATTATAATTCCAGAATCTCTCATCTAGATTATCAACAAGACATCTGAGAACAACAGCTTGATCATAATCATTGGGATTGCAGTGCAAGCATGGAAGAAGTTCTTCCGGAAATGAAAGATAAGTACAAGATAATTTTTTGACTCAAGTAGCAGTTCTATTTCAAAATTTTGATCTAATTTTTGTATTTAGCAAAGGGGGGGAGCCAAAATATTTTGTCATTGATGTCAAAGGGGGAGGAGATCAGTGAAAAATGCTTTATCATTCTAAGTGGGAGTTTGAGTTGTGCTCTGAAGTTATGTTTTGAAAATTTGAATTCTAACACTTAGTCATTTTTCACTAAGTGTTGCCTTCAATGCCAAAGGGGGAGATTGTTGGCATATGGCTTCTAGTATTGTTATTGATGGAAACCTAAGTCATTTTTTTTTATCGCAGATCAAAATTTGTTCCTACCAGTAGGCAGAGTGAAAAATAGAGTATTACCGACAGAGTGAATGAAGAACAAGGTATCAAGTTAGTATATTGATTTGTATGCTTCACCAGATCATCATTTTGAGTTGTGGATCTTGGGGAAGGTTGTTCAACATATATATTACCTTATTGCTAAGTTTTGTGATGTCGTACTAATCAGTGTATGAGTTAGGAGATCCGATAGGATGACTTTTTGGTTATTTGTTCATAAAGGTTGACTTGATGTATTTGGCATGTCACAGATGTATAAGGAGTAATTGTTTAATTAAGGAGTAATTGTTTAATTAATTTGGTGTTTGAGAAATTTTTTTTGGGTCCCAGCATAACATTAGCTGACCTTGATGGGTGCACATTAAATATATTTTGTGATTTGAGCCGACCGTTGGAGAAATTTTCATGTTTTGTTGAAGCCCACTTAAATCGATTAAATCTTGATAGCAGATATATGAGTTCGGATAATTCCTTTTGGTGTGTGTGAAGAGCAGAGCAATTGTTTATGTGAATATCATGAGGTTGATTGAGTGATTTATGCATAGTTTCACTTGTGCATTAAAGATCTTGTGATGCGAGTTAGAGCAAAGCAAAGTAGAAGTGCAAAATCAATTAGAAGGACAGAAGATCGACTACTAAGCTTCACCAGAACTAAACCCAAGCATTTGTGGATGCTATCTTCTCAGTTCAACCTTTTATTGTAATCCAAACATTTTGTTAGGTAGTGAGCCTTGTTGTAAGCAGTGAGCTCTAGGTAGTGTGCCCGAATGCATGTGCATTCCACTTTTATTCATACTTTTAAAAGAGTATAAATTCTGGATTAATCTCCACTATGGTTTTTCCCCTAATAGGGTTTCCACATAAAAATATTGGTGTTATGGTGTTTTGTTTGTTTCATTCATGTACTTGCATCTTTACTTTTGTTTAAGTGTTGTAAATGGTTCAAGATATGGAATGAAATTTAATTATTGTTGAACACTGATTCACCCCCTCCTCTCAGTGTTCCTTGAGTCCAACAAAACTATCTAGGGCTTCCTTTTGTGTTTTCTTAGTAGTAAACACATCTTCTGATTCTGAATTAGAAATTTTTAGCACGTATCTCTTCCTTTTCATGAGTATATTTACATTACCAGGGATATCTCCCTTTCCTTCAAATTCTATCTCTAATAATGTGACATCTTACTCTTGTTGTTCTTTTCCCCTCTCCTCTTCTTCAAACTTCTCTATATTTCCCCTCATGACACCCTGTCTCTTTAATCTGCATAAACATCTAGGTGTAGGTGTCCCTTTCTCAACTTTCTTCTTCTCCTTTTGAACACCCTTCTTCTTTGGAACATCCTCTTTCTTCTTTTGAGTATCCTTCTCTTTTTTTTTAGAGGGTGTGAAGGATGTGGATGTGCTGCTTCTTCTGCTCTTGGTCCTTTGTGATTTTGAAGAAGACATAATTTCCTGAATTACAGGTGACCTAAACTCTAGTTCAATAGGTTCATCATGCTCACCTTAGCTATGGGTAGGTGAAGCTGTAGGTGAGACATGAGGGCTTTCTCTTACAGGTTCATTTTGGGGTTCTACATTCTCAGGTACCACAAGTGCATCTAGCAAATTGTTAATATTTGTGCATTCCTTAAAATTTTCCCAATTTACTTGTGGGTATTGAATCCTTACACTTCTTTTTACCAGTAAAGTAATCGAACAATGGTGTGAAAGGTAAGTGTCACTTTTTTTTCTTTGGTATTTTGATGCAATCCTTTTCAACAAATTATAAAGAAAGTTTGGCACATTTATCAACTTATTGTGTTGAAGGTGATTGAGTAATTTAAAATGCACTGTATATAATAAATTTTTCCTACCATCATAGGTGAGGTATCTAACAATGTAGGAAGCACAATTAGCCCATAAACAAGGAAGATAGATTCTCTTTGTACCTTGTGAAGATGAGTCTAAATCCTCTCCTCGTTCACAAAATTCCTCTCTAGCTGCAACTACATTTGCACGTGCTAGAAACTCTGCCCCAGTTCTAGGTAACCCAATAACTTGTGCTATGGAGACTTCAAATGCATCCAATGATAGTCCCTTCACCATTGATTCATCATGCTCAAGTGTTGTTGCAAACTTTCTTGTCATATCATCATTGAATTTTGTTAATTTTAGGAAATAATCAAGCCAACCAACCCTAGTAAAAATGGGTAAAACCATTGTATCTTCTCGAATTTACTTATGAGTTGACAACTCCCTTCTGATGACATTGCCTCCCATTATGACTTACTCTTCCCTTCTCAATGTATTCAATTCAATTTTGAAAATTTTAGCTCAATTCACTCCACCACCTTCAAAACCCTTCTCCTTCCTGCTATTTCTCATATATTTCACTATCATTCCATAACTCCAACTCCCCTTTTAGTATCAACTTAGCTTGAGCTCACAAATAGGTTCTTGATTTGACTCTGGTTGAACTTAGCTCAAATTCTCAAGGTTTGGAATTGGCAATTGGAAGAATAAGAAGAAATAATTTGTAATTTTAGCATGTCATATCTATTTGATTTGGGTGGCAGATTTCAAAAAAACTAACTGAGTTGTACAGTTCTACCCTCCCCCCAACTTAATGGTTGAAGTGACTGCACTTCGACTTGGGAGTAGGAAATGGTATAATTAAAAAGGATGGAAATTTATGATATGAACATTTCGCATGCATGAGTTAATATAAAAGACATTATGAAAGCTTTTAAGAAATCTATATTAATTATGATAGTGTACCTTGCATATTTGGTAGAAAAGACTAACTAATTTGGCACGTGTAAACTGTAAGCATGCAATCGAAATATGATATGATGTGACCTCAAATAGCTGCAAATGAATAGATTGTGAGGTGTTAGATGTAAGATGATGATATGGATGTGACATTTGAAGCGTTCAAAAGTGGAATGAGTAGCATGAAATAAAATATTTGTGTTGGGGTAATTATTATGAAAAGATGGATATGTAGGTGAATATTGTGAAGTGAAGGCGCATGTACTACAATGAATGTGGTGCAAAGAAATTTGAAATTTTTGTTTTGCTCTATTAGTCAATGCTACATGTACTTTTAGCATTATGACCCATTCTAAATATTATAGGTATTATGCTACAGGTCCCTAGGACATCAAGACCCTTGTTGAATGTGGAATAAAAACATATCCCTCTAGAGTAAATATAAACATCATTATAACTATGTTGTGTGTGCTTGTGAGGTAAACTAAGAAATTAATCCCAAGTGATCTTAGGGATTTAATTGTGTAGCTCAATCACTGGGTCACTTGAAGTGCCTAGTATATCATGTGTTGTTGAAATATCACTCTATGTATCTGAATCGGTATCTGTATCGCTGTGTGCACCATACTTATGAAATAGGGAGAAAATGAAATCATCCTTCTATGATGGTTTTTTTTATAGATTCAATATGTGGCCATGATAAAATCTAACTTCATCTATGGTTTGCAGCTTGACTACTCCATTAGGATAGACTTGACTAATTTCATAAGGTCCCATCCATCTGGACTAGAGTTTTCCCTTGAATTATTTGTACCTTGAATCATATAACAATGCCTGGTCCCCAACATTAAACTCCTTTGATTTGATATATTGATCATTCCATTTCATTCGTTGTTGTTGTGCTACCTCAGTGTGATGGATTGCCTCCATTCTGATCTCATCCAAACCATTCAAATTATGCAACCTTTCTTTTTGAGCTTCTATTAGATCCATTTCCAGTTCTACTATTGTCCTTAATGTTTTATATTCAAACTCAATTGGAAGGACTACTATTTTACCATACACTAGCTCATAGGGTGTAAAACCGGTTGTTGTTTTCTAGGTTGTTCTATATGTCCATAATGCTCTGGGTAACCTTGCAACTCAATCTTTCCTATGTAGTTGCATTTTTTTGGTGAGAATACTTTTAATTTATCTATTAGTAACCTCCACTTGACCATTAGTCTAAGGGTGGTAAGGTGTGGACTTCTTATTCCTAATTTGGTATCCTTCAACTTGTCTGGTGATGAGGTCAAAAGTAAACTATGGACCATGATTAGTGATATTTCTCTAGGTACTCCATACCTAGTGAATATATCATCATACAAAAATTTGGACACATTGTCATCTTTGGTAAATTATAATGCCTTTACTTCTATCCACTTAGTCAAGTAATCAATGCAAACAAGAATGTATTCCTTATTGTTGGAAGTAGGTGAGATTGGTCCAATAAAGTCTAGACCCCATTTGTCAAAAGGAGCTAATGTCAATTGAGGCTGCAATGGCATTTCATCACTCCTTGTAGGTTTACCCATCCTTTGGCACCTATCACAACTCCTTGTATATTTAACAAATCCTTGTGCAAAGTTGGCCAATAATAACTAGTTGTGAGGATCATAAATGTTGTTCTTTTTGCTACAAAATGACCTCCACATGGCTCATCATGGCAAGCCTTCATAATATCAAATATTTCATCTTCCCTTATGCATCTTCTCATAATGTTGTCAGGGCCAATGTAAAACAAATAACTCGATATCCAAGAGTATGGAAAACATTTATGTATTAGTTGTCTCTTTCCTTTGGGAGAAAAGTGTGGTGGAATCTTCCTTGTTACTAAATAATTGGCAATATTAGCATACCATTGAATATGCACATTTAGAGCAAATAAGTGTTCATCTAGAGATGAATCATCCACCACTCCTTTAGTTGATTGTGTTGGCAATCTTGACAAAAAAAAATTCACTACATTAGCTTTACCAGGTTTGTCCACTATGGTAATATCAAACTCTTGTAGGAGTAGCCCTCTGACCAATTTTCCTCCTACTATAGATTTGTTCATAAGGTACCTAATAGAATTGTGATTTGTATGAATAAAAACTAAATAACCAGTAATGTAATGCCTAAATTTATTGATAGCATACACTACTACCAAAATCTCCTTTTATGTAATAGTATAGTCCAACTTTGCTCCTTGAAGATTCTTACTGATGTAGTATATTGCATTTTCTTTGTTACCCTCTTTCTAACCCAAAACTGCTCCAATGGAAAAATTTGAAGCATCTGTATGTATATGGAAATGTAAGGTCCAATTAGAGCCCCTTAGAATAGGTGCTTGAATCAAGGATTTCTTCAGTTCTTCAAATGAGTGTTGGCACTCTGATGTCCACTCAAATTCAATATCCTTACTCAAAAAAAATAAAATAAAATGGTGCAACAATCTTACTGAAGTATTTAATAAACCTCTTGTAGTAACCTGCATGGCCGAGGAAACTTTTGATATCTCTTTGCATTTGTGGGATGGGTAATGTAGAAATAATTCATATTTTATGTGGATCAACTTGAAGCCTTACATTGGATATAATGTGCCCTAAAATAATTCCATGTGTCATCATCATAAAACACTTTTCATTGTTGAGTGACATGTTGTGTTCTTTACATCTTTGCAATACCTTTTCCAAATTATTGAAGTCTCTCCATATGTGGTGAAATCATCCATGTATATCTCCATATAGTCATGAGCATAATCAGAAAAGATGTTGAGCATTTCCCTTTGAAAGGTTCATGGAGCATTGCATAAACCAAATGGAAGAACATAATAGGCATAAGTACCCCAAGGACATGTGAATGTAGTTTTGTCCTGATTTTTTGGAGCAATTTTTATCTGATTGTAGCCACTTAAACAATCCAAGAATGAAAAATACTTTTTCCTAGCTAAGGAATCAAGTACTTGATCTATGAAAGGTAATGGAAAGTGGTATTTCCTAGTGGTTGTATTTAGTTCCATGTAATCTACACAAACTCTCCATTTTCCACCTTTCTTAGGAACAATTACCAAAGGTGAGACACATTCACTATCAGATATAGGATAGATAAAACCTACATCAAGAACCTTTTGAAGGTCATCTTTGACTTTGTATCTCAAAGCAGGGTTCATACGTCTCTGAGGCTGTCTAATGGGTCTATATCCATCATTGATATAAATCCTATGCATACATAAGTCAGGCTCTATGCCTTTCATATCATGGTAATCCCATGCATAAAATATTGAGTGTGCCTGCAACATTGTGTGCAAGGAATTATGTTGTTCTTCAGTTAAGGAATTGTTTATGTTCAGCATTTTTCCGGGCATGACCTCTAATTCCTTGGATGATTTTTGTAGAGATGAGAGGTCAAGGCTTGAAATGATAGGTACACATTATCGTGGTAGTAATAAATGAAATATTTGCAATACTTTTTTAGAGGAATTGGTGAGTATAATACTTTGCAAGGGGTCTTGTAGGCATGCGAGACAGTCTTGTTGTTGTAGGCTCCTGCCATAGTCATTCTAGATTATGCGAGCAATAATCTCATCTTCATCCTGATCATCCAATAAAGGGTTATGCTCTATGGTCATCAATGTCTGTAAAGAATAGTTATCTTCCTCATCCAGAGTAGGCCAGATAGTTTTCTCAAGATCAACATAAGGTTGGGTTGGAGGATAGAGGACCAATTTCTTGGTCACTGTCCCATTGGATAAATTATCATATTGCCAGACCAACAGCCTATGAATGCATCAACTGTAGCTAACCATGGTTTTCCTAGGATGAGTGGGTATCTTGCAAGATTAACCTTTTGGTTGTAAAACTATGATATTAGTAGGATATTCCCAAGAATCTAATGCAATAACTCAATCTTCAATGATTATGTCAGGCTTAACTGTTGACCTATCAACCAACTATAAAACAATTTGTGTAGGTCTAAGTTTGGCTAAATGAAGTAACTGCATTGTTTCTTTAGTCATAAAATTGATTGTTGCCCCCAAGTCTATCAAAGTGTTCTTAACAAGGGTCCTATTAGTCTTAACGTCCACTACTAGACTACCAGGTTTTATGTACTTAGGGACAATTATGTTCCCTAACATGATATATGCAAGGTTTCCAAGGACATGGACTGTGTGAGGATCCTTCTTTTTCCTTCTTGGTTTCTTAAGACACAGTTCCTTGACAGTTTTAGTATAAATAGGGATGTCTTTGATACCTTGGATGAGTGGAATCTTGATGTTCACATCTTTTAATTAACCTAAGAGGTCTGTCTCATCCTGTGTGTGATGCTTTTGAATAGCTAAGCATTTAGGAAAAGGAGGCTTCAGACTTGGGGTAGTTTGGTACACCTGATTTGATATAGGTTCCAAAGGTGTTTTGTGTGAAGCTTCAACTGCAAGTGTTTCATCCTCTATTTCAATGATTTGGGGAGGTGAAGGTCTAGCAATTTGTTTTCTTGATTTGAGGTGGACATCACTCACCTCTACCCCATAAGTGGGGTATTACATAGCTTCATTAGTATATGTGGTGGCTTGGGTGGTTGGGATGTAGGATTTGATGGAGGCATAATAAATTCTTTTTGTTGTTGTTGAGGTGGAAGCATAGGATGTTGATAGTTCATGTTTTGTTGTTGCCACCATTGACCTTTTTTCCATTGAGGCTACCACTGATTTTGCTGTGTTGTCCATTGGGGGTTATAATTGGAACCTTGGAAATTTTGTTGTGTCCAAGGATTTGGATACTGTTGGTTCCAATTTTTCTAGGGCTATGACCATTGTTGAGGATTTTACCATGGATTTTATGTTGTTGGCCAAGGTTGAGAATTCCAAGCAAAAAAGTTCTAATTTCGAATCAGAAAGGATGAATTGAAGCTAAGAGGGTCTTATGGAATACCTTATATTTGTTTCCATGGCCTTCTCTAAGCTATGTAAAAGAGTTGTGCATCTTCTCCTTCAAGAGGCTAGAAATTAGGTTTTTCAACTTTATCTTGTTGGATACTAGCCACCCTTTAACATTTATAATTTGCTTTCCTTTGCCTGTAGCTTGGATAATATTCAATGAGCATAGCCTCAGCCTCCTCCTACTTATTTTTTATTTGGAGAGTATCCAACTGAGTTGCTAAGTGACTAATAATGTCCTACTTCATGTTGGACAATAGGTTGCTCAATTATATCTTTGAAACCCTTGTAGATGATTTGCCAATAGTGGATGCCCTATCTCCTTTTGGCCTTTTAGTGAAGGTCCTGAATAATTCCTACATAACTTAAAAATTTCTTGAAATGGCATCTAAGATATCTATCCTTGTCCAATGAGGTTGAGGGAATCCATACAGTCATCACTGACTCCCCTAAAAAAATACTAACTTGAGGGAATCTTCAGACAACTTGTTCTGTGAGTTTTTTTCAAAGCAAACTAAAATCTCTCCACATAGTCTTCTAGTGGTTCATCCTCCTTCTATGAAATTTTGAAAATTTCATCTTTCCTCCTATCAGGTCCCCTACAATAGTCTTGGTACTTCTCCAAGAATAATTTCTTCATGGTGTCCCAATCAAGAAAAACAACCCAACCTAATCCCATGAACCCTCTTAGGGATGCATCCTTTAGAGTGGCAGGGAAGAGTTTGAGCCTATGAGCATCAAAATTATAGCCATAACTTCTGCACAAGACATCAAATTCAAACAAAAATGTATCTAGGTCCTCAATCATTAACCCATAAAAGACTGGTAAGGCTAAAGGAGGGATGTTCTTCAGCACTGTAGCCCTTTCCTCATTAGTGATTGAGAACTCAAATGTTGCATGTTCAGGATCATCATCCATTACATCACCCATGGTGCAGTATGTTCCCTCTATATGTGTACTAGATGTTGGTGAGAAGGAAGTTTCTTCTTTAGTGTACCTTCGCTCTAAGTACTAGATTCACCATTTTCTACTATGGCTTCTTGGTGTGAAGAGGGAAAGAATTTTCCCAAAGAATCTCTCTGCCTCCGTATACATGAAATATGGCTTTGTATAGCAACAATCCTACACAATGTTTTTTTTTTTTTTTGATCGGTAAACACTTTTGACTGGAGCTATGAACCAGTGGGGTCACAATGGGGGACCCCATCCCCAATTTTTTTGTCTCATGCAGTTGTATCCTTACTCCAATCTCCTGTTCTTCTTCCTTCTATCTCCCTTCCTTCATTTTTCTTCTTCCTCCATTCTTCTTCCTTCCGCCTCCCTTCCACCATTCTTCTTCCTTCTATCTCCCTTCCGCCGTTCTTCTACTTCCTCCTTTGCTTCTTCCTTTTCCTCCCTTCCTCCCTTTCTTCTTCCTTCCGCCTCCTTTCCTCCCATCATCCCTTCCTCCGATTTCTGCCTTCCTGCCTCCCGTCATCCTTCCAACCTTCGTCTTCCATTCACCTTTCCTCCGTTCACCCTTCCTTCGTTCTTCTCTAATCTTTCTGTCTTCCAGCCTCCCATCATCCTTCTTTCCTCCGCCTCCCTTCTTCTATCGCCTTTCTCCCGTCGCCCTTCTCCATTCTCCTTCCTCTCCCTCCGTCCTTACTCCCAACCTTGCTGGCTCTCCGCCGATCTTCGATTTCACCTTACCTCCGCCTGTGGATTCTCCACGCCACCCTCTGACGCCTGCAGTTCCGTCACCAACCCAACACCAACCACGTCTGCAGCTTCCTCCATTCGTCATGCATTAGGCACATAGGGCTTGAGAAAACTTGAACCCAAGACCTCCCTTATGGAAGGCTCGCAGCTTACCGCTGCGTTGCGGGGTCATCCCCCAGTCCTACACAATGTTAGTGTATCTTATAATGTTGGAAAATATTAAATCTAACAATCCTAATACTGAAAACAAAATGTAAACTATGAAAGCTTTAGGAAAAGAATCTATAAAGATAGCACCATCTCTAACAACGACACTAATAATGTAATGTGTTATAAACTTGGTAGAACCTACACAATTCAGAGGTTTATTTGACTGAACAATTCACTCAACATTGCAAAGAATACATTAAAATGTCAACCCAAGGTTTGTAAACTTATGATGGTGCTACATTGTATGTGTCTTCAGAGACCTACAACTATCTAATTTTATCCTATTTAAGTTATTCTACTTACTAAAAATTATAGAATTGCATAGCAGTGAAAGATATAAACCATAACTAATGGCTATGGGTACCTACAACTTAAACTGTAACTAAACTACTGCTAATAAGATATCACTGAATCAACTCAAAATTGATCAAAACTAACAACTCAACTCATTCTAACCTCTATAGTACTACTGGTTAATCGTTATGTGCATGTTCATGAACATTTATTACCAATAAACAAAGTATGAGATTCTAGTTTAACTTGCATGTAGTTCATGAAGTAATGATAAACAAAAAACAACTATTTAAACAAAGATAAACAACTAGAAAATGAAGTGAAGAACAATTACCTTGAGTGGCTTGCTCAAGTGGTTGTTCTCACTTAACTAGAACCAAATCTAACTAACATATTCTATGCATCCATGTGAAATTGAATTCATTCATTTCATATCATGACAGATTACATGAGATCTTTTTCATAGATTGTATTCAATGAAAATCATTTTGAATATCCATGTCATGTCTTGAAATTAAAAATAACTGATAATGAAAGACTGAAAAACCATCTATCTGATCTAAGGATTCAACCCACGACTATATACAAGCACGTGGGAATCTTATTCTAAACAAAAAATAACCACAATCATTAACTTCCACTCCTAAATATCAGAGCTTATAGTTAAGATTGAATTGTTCAAACCATAACTAAAAAGAAAGAAGAATCCTAGTAGAACTAAAACTCTGTAAAACAGGTTTTCATGTAAAATACACAAACATTGATTAGAATCCTATTAGTAAAAGAGTCATTCTTTTCTAGCGCCTATTATATTGTTATAATGATGCATGTTCAATCTCCACCAGGTGTCTTCAAACAATAATTACTACATTTAGCATAATCTGGAACTCCCCTGTTTTGTCGTCCCATTCTTCCTTTTGTTGCGAGTGCTTTCAATTGCTATGTGCTACAGTTCCTCCTTAGCTACAAAAAGGTTAATTCACAAAGCATGTGCACAAGACTAACTATCATAATTAAAATATAGAATTACATCCATATTTCATGCATTCTATCATATAAACCATGAAATACTATTGTGTCATAACCATATTTCCATCATTATAATTTAGGTCCAAGTCTACATAATAAGTATGAAAAGATAGCATAATATAGGAGTATTATCTAGAAGGTATATCTAAAAGTGTCTAAAAGTATCCATGAAAGTAACAGAAAACAAGCTAATATCTAGACCCATCAAACACTCAACGACAACTTTTGGTGACTAGTACACATCAACTTACCCTTCTCAAATTTGTCAGAAGTCTATTGTTTTTTATTGTTTTATGCTTGAAATTGATGATCCAAGTTTCACATTGCATAATTGAGTTCATTTACTATTTTTTAGTTTTTCTCCCCAAAGTGTTGTTCAGGTAGATTTTACCTTGTCTTGTCATAAGGAAAACAACAAGATCTCCATTAAGGTTGACTCACCTAAGGGTTGAAATTCAATCTTACCTTTAGGGATCTCTTTTTCCTAATGAAAATAGAAATATAGGGGCATCACATGTTCAATCACCTCATTTTCAAACCTTCCCTATTTATCTTCATTTTAATAGATCAATATGGAAAGTAAGAATAATAACAATATCTAGCGTAAAAGTGGGAGGTGTGAAAAAGGCATTCCAAACTAGGGATTAAAACCAAGTGGAGGATATGAAGAGTAAGTGGCTTGGGTAGGATGAGGAGAGAAATATTCACCATTCAAAAAACTAGAAGAGGTAGCCTCATCACCAATGCCTTTAAGCACTTCTAAAGGGAATGTATTTTTAATCAACAAATCACAAAGTGCCTCAACCAAATGTGTAGGACTATCCATATTACCCAAACTAGCAAGTCCATGAACAAAAATATGTTGTTCTTTATGCCCCTTGTCATCAAAACTATCAAGTTCAATTTGAATGGTAATAATAAAAATAGTAGTACGTATTGTAACCAAGAGAAAACTAATATTTAACATTTATTGTTGTGGACTAAAGATTTACATTGGGTAATATAATATGGAAAAATATTTAATTTGGGGGAAAATTTCCACTAATAAGGGTTGTGCAAAAGTAATATAAATATGAAGGTCTTGCAACTATATAATAATGCCTCAAATACACTCTTAAGTAAGCCTTTTATTGTAATTTCTAATTTCCCCCAATATTCGTCCTATGGTTGAGTAGAGCATCAAGTGACTAGTAGCATTGAGAGGATTCAATTTCTCCTTGCCTTTTGACCAAGAGAGGCTATGTTTTTGTAGTCAACATATTATGATGTAAATAAAATAAATTTGAGTGTTGTTTTCATGTTCATGTGTTATGCTTTATATGCTACATATTGTGTGGTTTTTCATCCATGGTATGATCTATTATTAGGCTATCAATTCGCATGCTCCTTATGTAGAATGGCTCTTCGAGGTTGTTGATATTAGTAAGTCAATTTGTACGTTAATCAATACCTAATGCTATGTATCTAGACACAATTTATGATTATGAATATGTTATGGCCTATTTTATATGAAGGCTTGCGGTCTATGCGTTAGTTTATTATAATACCATGTTATGTTATATTTAGAGTAACTAGAATTGTGAGGAGGTCAAGTCTTGGGTTAATTAGGATTTCTTTGTTTTAGTAAAAAAATTAGAAAGAACTCTAAACAATATATTTTTTTTTATCATTTTCAACTTCTAATGTAAGAGAGGTCCACCATTGTAGGGGAAATCTTGTGTTATATATGATTTTGGAGGTGTAATCCACCTTTAGTTAGAAAAGTTCTCCCATTTGTTTTATTCCTATATTTATTTTCCATAATTTATTTTTTTCCTTTTAGTTCATTAACATTGTAAGTACTATCAGAGCTTAAATCATTTTTTAATATTGCTACCAAAATACTAAGGGTGTTTATTAAATAAATAATCCAAAGTATGTGACTATGGATGATTTGAAATAACTATTCATACTTTTTTGAACTTAAGATTGGATTGAAGTATTTGGGAAAGTATTCAATTGATCCATGTGAAAACTATTCAAATTATATAAGTATTATGATTGAATAAAATATGGTGGGTATAGATACTTGGGGAATCTATTATGATAAATTAAATATTGAAGCTAAGGAGGAAATAGAGTAAACATGCCATCATCCCTCATTTAAATTGTAAATGAAGGTTCCAACATATGACTTTGGGAGCATAGTCAAGGTTCATGCATGGTTGATAAAACTTAGATTGGATTTTTAGTGTAAAAGATCCAAATCTAAATGGATAAATTAAATATGGATCTACGAAATTTGGATAGGGTCCCTCATACATGGGGATAAAGATGGTTTTTTCAAACCATAGGAAGGATTTGGAGATTTCATAAATGCACTAATAAAAGAGTATATCATAATTGGGACAAGCCATATGATATTAAAATCATACATTTCTTTCAAAAGGATATGTTAGTTAAGAATATAACAATAATTGGAGTCTAAAGTTGATCTCTCCCCAAATATAGTGTAAAAGATCTATATTTCCAACCTATGGCCAAAAGTTCAAATAGAGGTAAGGATATTTAAACCTAAATTTATTCTATATAGAAGATAAAAAATGATTCATTATAAATAAAATGGTAGGATTTACTCCCCATAAATATTTTACTTCTAATAAGAAGCCCAAAGGATGAGGGAGAATTCGAGTCTTTGTTGTTAAAAAGCCCTACCCATTAGTATTTGCCTACATCCACTATTATAAAACCTTATTGTAAGTGTTTGAAAACATGCAATAAATGGCATGCACGTGTAATAAAAAACAATGTAGTAGAGGTAATGTGTTTTAAAGAGTAGATGGACACAATTCATAAATGGAGGAAAACCAATCAATGATATCCATATTAAGACCATAAAGGTAAAATTCTCAATATATGGGGCCATTTATGGATTCAAATAAGGAGTTATTCTTAAGGGAGAGCAAGGATGTGGCTAATATCTTGGCATAACTCATAAAACCATACACGATAAATGATATAAAAAAGATATAAGTCTAATATAAAATCATAAATTTAGAAAGCAATAAAATATGTAAATAAATCAACAAATTAAATTCTAGAGGTTAGAATAAAGATGAGAAGGGGGTGATGACAACACAACAACACAATGAAGAACAAAAAAATAAAAAGGCATATTGATGAAACATAAGAAAAGGGTAATATAAGCCCTATTGAGGTCTAAAAAGTAAGACATGATGTAATTAGACAAGGTAGACCTAAAACCTTAATGAAGAAGGAATATACTCTAAGGATAAAATCCTAGGTCATGTATTTTAGACACACAAGACAACTGAGAGGGGGGGGTGAATCAATTGTATATTAAAACCTTCAAGCCCTTATTAACCTTCAAACCCTTATTAAGCATCCACATGAATATAAACAAATGAAACATCAACATATCAACAACCATACACGATAGAACACCAAATTTTGCATGGAAACCCTAATCAAGGTAAAACCACGATGAGGATTAACTCACATATATATGAATATCAACACTAATTACAAAAGTCTCATTTCCCAAAGGAATCACTATCCAAAAGAATGAAAGGCTCATTTCCTAGATAGAAAGAGAATAGTAATAGACTACTACAAGGAGGTTCACTATTTCAAAGAAACAAGAGAATCCACCACAACAACTCTTCACCATCTGCAACCTTCAGCTCACTGCCTCTAGCAACTTCAGGCACACTGAAATGTAGACACCTTCTGCTCATTGCTTTTGGTAGTCATAGGCGTTCATGCTCACACTCAAATCTCATCAGTTGATTACATATACATTATTTTTCACCACACAACACATCGCTCACTCCTCCAACAATTGACCTTGCATTTATACCTTTCTCAACCTCAAACAATCTTCTCAAAGTTGGCCTCAATAAAATGTATGCACCTCAAATGTGCAACTACTAAATAGTTCAACACCAAACACTCCCACAGTGGAAAGAAGTGAAGCGAACCACACCAAGGGTTAACCAAGACCTAAATCTATGTCAAAAAGCTACACCAGGCTTCCACAATCCACAAAGCATATCCGCAAATAGTGCTAACATGCCAAGTTAGCCAAACTGGCATTAACACTAACAAGCAACTACATTCACACTTCACCAAGTTTGAAAACAACTTGTAGACCACTTAGAAACATTACACAACATCCAAGAATATTCCAACATCACAGAATATTCACACACTGGTACGACCACCTAAAATTGAGAATACTATCATCCTGTGTAGCTAGCAAATTGCCACTGAGACCCAACACATGAACCAAGCTTGTGGAATAGTTGAACACCAAACCATCCAAGGGAAGATAGATGAAGGAAATACTAGAACATTCCCATATCTACAAGACAAGAAACTTCAACGTGGATAAATGTAAAGCAATTCCATTTCTCCCAGATACCTTCACAGTCCAACACACTGGAAAACACATCTTCTACTACCGCACAATCCAAAACCTAAAACTTTGGATAACACCTCTAAGCACTTATGAACATCACATCCAAACTGTACAAGCACATCTTCAAACATGAAGAAATTCAAAACACAATACAAAACACACCCCTATCACCTTGTACACTGTTTATGGAAATTTTCTCAAAATCACTTGGAAACCAAGTGACCATGTTGTATCTGCAACACCTGCTTAACACCACAAACATATTCTCATCATATCCACACTAGATGTTGACATAGGTTGACATTAATGACAACACTAAAGACAACACAATGCAAAAATCTCCCCCTTTTCATTGATGGCAACACTAATGAAAAACCATCAACAATAAAAAGTAACTTTGATCTCCAACTCTCAAGTAGCTCTCCTCCTTACTTTAGCTCTCCACTTCTCTCTCTCCACTACTCTCTCTCCCTTTCTCTTGATTTTTTCATACATCACTCTCTCCCCCTTTGACATCAATGGCAAAGGAAAACACCTGGACACTTCACTTCTCTCTCTATAACATATCCTCCCCTTGACTGCACCAACCAAAGACACCACTACCTACTCCCCCTAAGAGGTAGCCTTCATTAGTCCAGGACAAACAATAAATCTTGAATTTCTCACCTAGAAAGATGCACCAACTTATGCATCTATTTGAAAGGAAGGGAAATAACCCCTAGCTTGTTTCTGAGATACTCAAATGTATCTTCTGGAAGAGCCTTTGTGAAAATGTCTACTATTTGATCCTTTATAGGCACATTGATGCAGGGGCATCAAATAAGTTTGTTTGCAATTTTGGTTTCAATTTTGATTTTTGGTTTGTTCAGAGTTGTAGTTGTTTTGATGGGCCCAAATTATTTCCATTTATTGTGTTTTAGATAGGTGTCAGTTTGTGGTAGGCAAACAAGATCCCAACAATGTGGTTCTCCTAAATCGATTAAGTGAAGAAGACACAATTAAAAAGATAGTTAGAATGGTGAGAGAATGGGGAATCACTCTTTTGTGTGAAATTTTTCTACATAGAAGAGGAGGATAGTTAGGGAAAACCAATCCAAGAGAGGGCCAAGAAATGGATTTAGAAATGGGAGGCATCAATTCATGGTAGAATTGTTTTGGCTATATAAGGAGGCTGATTGGTTAATGAGAAAATGATAAATAAAGAGACATTGTAAACACGTTTTGGAAAGAAGAGAGATTGCTAGGAAGAGAGACCGAGTGGTGAAGATCTGTAGAGGAGAAAAGACAACGAATTAGAGGCCATGTGAGAAGGGAAGCACATAGTCATAAGACTAGCACATAGGAGCCAGGAAAGATGGCATAGCTAAATGGAGCATGGAGTAGCATCAAATAGAAAAGAAAGATTGGTGCAGGTAATTGGAGAAGCAACTTTCACGTGGAGAGGAGTTGGGCGTTTGCTTATATATATAGAAAGAGGGGATCAATTGAATGGAGTTATTCGACCAAAGCATAGATTGCAATTTGAAGGGTTTGCAGAGGCACAATGGAGTAGGTTGTCAGCATAGATACTGATTCCTTTAGCATCTATGTAACCACCTTTTGGGTTTATGAATAAACTTGTTTTTCTATTTGGATTATAAATCTAGTTCAACTTCTTATTGCTTTATACTAGAATTTTGTTTCCTATAATAATGAATGAGTTGGGTGTAGCTTAAATGCCATTCTTGAATTCTTGAAATAGAGATGCATCTAGGTGATCACCATCGCCTCAGTATTGTATTGGTTAGTTGTTTGCCTAGTGTCCTGTAGTCAGATTTGGGGAAGTTGTTTTACTACTGCTTAAATCCATCTTTGTGTTTTGTTGAATGGATATGCTTTAGAGAGGTGAGTCATCATTTGGTATCAAAGCCCAAAAGATCTAGGTCGGGAATATTGAATGTGTTATTGATCTTTGTTGAAAGGTGAGTGTTGTATTTTTGTTGCAGATTGATAGGTTGTGGAGAAACTGGATTGAGGTATCACAAAGATGAGAGTAGAAGATTGGAAGGTGCAAAAAAATTTTGGGAAAGAGAGTCTCACGAAGTGACACAAGAGGAAAGAAATCATGAAGAAGCAAGATGTAAAACTTGAGAGGGAATTGGTAGAATTACAAAAAGATTTAGTGATACAAGCAATGGCTTGAGAGAAGCCAAGAATATGTTTGGTATTGGCCAATGAAGAAGAAAGTGAAGTGGCATGTGAAGATGATTGTTGATAAGAGAGGGCAAGATATGGATGCCTTGAAGAAACAAAATAACTGAGGAGAGTTGCCAACTGAGAAACTTGGACCAAAAGAGGTCAAAGAAATTCTCATTGTGGAGAACATGGGAAAATACAAGAAGTGGAGCACAAAAAAAGTGCAAGAGGAAGCACTTGAAGAAGAGAGTAAAGAAAAGAGGAAAGTGTCCATGAAGGAAGCACTTATGGAGACATCTTGGTCTCTTATTTTAGTGGCTAATGTTGTATTTGAGTATGTGTATGTAGGTATGAAGGGCCTTATAAGGAAGGTCAAAAATGATACCTTGGAGTGGATAAGAGAAGAGTCTAGTAGAGAACCCATTGATAGAGGTGAAGATGATACAAGAAGAAACCGAGCTGTAGCAGTTTGTGGAGCCAATATGCAAGGGCAGTTTGCAACAGTTCATCAGAAAGAGGTACAATGCAAAGAATTCAAATATGAAGAGAATAGTATTGTAATGTTTTAGGATGATCATGAAGATGTTGAAGATGCCTTAGAATTTCAAGATGCTTTAGAAGATGTTGCAGATGAAAGCAAAGAATCCCACAAAGGGAAAGAGTTGGCAAACAAAGAAGTCATGGATGTAGGGAAATTTGAGCAGTAGGGTCTTGAAAAAATAAATGTGAGTACAAGTAATGGTTTTGGCCATGAAGATAGAAACAAGAATGTTGGTTTACAAATGAATAGGGAGAAAAATTAGATGAAGTTTTCAAATCTTGCAAAGGATTATGGATACAAGGTGCCAAGTTGGAAAAAGAAACTCGCTGATATGGGGCAGCAAACAAAGTTTCAAAGTGAGATTGTAAATAATGAAAAGGGGAAAGTTATGAAGGATTTCAAGAGGACACTAGAAGGTTGGCCAAGGAAATTGGTTATTGCAGGACAATAGAAAAAGAGTAAAGGAGCTTTTGATAGTACCAAGTAGATACAGAGGAGGAAATATATGTGGACGGGCAAGGAGAAAATGGATGTTCGGGAAAGTTGGAAAGAAAGGAAGTACAATTGAGATGACTGTAGGTAGAAATCGGGTCAAGGTTCATGGAGAACAAGTACAAAAATTAACAAACATCAACCCACCGATATGAGAAGTAAAGTGTGGGTAATTAAGCATAGGTTAGCAATAGAAGAATGTGGGGTTGCAAGATATAGTGAGGAGTAGTCAGTGCAAGAGAATAGATGTGAAAAAGAGGTCAAGCCCAATGAGCAAAAGATTGAGATTAAACCAGTAGAGTATAGAAAGGGAAAAAGGTGATGCAATTGAAGAGGATGGAACAATTACAAGAGAAAATTGGCTAGAGGTTATAGTAAATACAAGCACAAAGGAAGGTAAGCAAATTAATTTAGATGTTTGTAAGAAATATTCTTTTGAAACTTTTCACGAGATTGAGAATTTGAAATTAGAAGATGAGTGGGATGTTGAACTCAAGAATGAATATGAAATGGATGAATTTGAGGTGGAGTTTTGGAAGCTTTCATATAGAAAAAGTATGAGAATAGGTAGATACAAGAAGAAAATGGAAAGCAAACAAAGGAAAAATAAGAAAATCAGAATGCACAAGGAATGGAATGTGAATAATAGAAAATAAGAGTGGACAACAAAAACATGGCATGATGATAGAGTCCAAGGAGGTGCAACAGACAATAAAGAGATAAATGTCAGAGCAGAAGTAGGTAAGAGTGAGGAAGGTAAAGAAATACTAGATGAAGAAGTTGAAGAAATGAAATGTGAAGAGAATACAACAAATTGTGATAGTCGAGAGGATCATTGGGATCAATATTTGGCAATAGAAAAAGAATGGTGGAAAAGATTGCAGATGAAGAAATGAAGATAGATGGGACAACAAAGACTCCTACAATAAAGCTTTCAGTAGTTGATGAAGAAGTTGATACAACCATACAGGAAAAGGTAAATTTGTTAACATTCCATGAAGAAATTATTTTGAATTATATTGTATGATGGGAAATTTGGGCAAGCGTATGGAGTAATGCAAAAAGTTGTGAATAAATGTGTAGAGTGTTATGATCAGAAAATGTACAAGTAGAGTATGAGATAGTAATTTCAGAAATTTGTATAAGGATATGAATGATGTTGTTGATGTGGAAACGGTGAAAGAGACTAAATACATGAAATTTTTAATTTCTAGATAGTCGTTTGTCTTGATGATGGGATAAACAATTGTTGTAGAAGGTTGGAAAATGAAGGTGGTATATTAACGAGTGTGAAGAAAGACAATGAACCACAATATTGGAAGAACATGGTAGTTGTGCCAGAATGATGTTAGAAGAAGTGAAAAAGAAGAATGACATGAAGCAGTTGTGAATGATTACTTCCATGTGTAGGAGCACATTATTTTGTCCCTTGGGGAGTCTGATGTAGGGGCATCAAATAAGTTTTTTTGTAATTTTGATTTCTGGTTTGTTTAGAGTTGTTTTGTTGGGCCCAAATTCTTTCCCTTTGTTGTGTTTCAGATAGGTGTCACTTTGTGGTAGGAAAACAAGAGCCCAACAATGTGGTTCTCCTAAATTGATTAAGTGAAGAAAACATGATTAAAAAGATAGTTAGAACGGTGAGAAAATGCAAAATCACTCTTTTGTGTGAAATTTTTCTATGCAAAAGAGGACAGTTAGGGAAACCGATCCAAGAGAGGGCCAAGAAATGGATTTGGAAATGGGAGGTATCGATTCATGGTAGAATTTTTTTGGCTGTATAAGGAAGTTGATTGGTTAATGGGAAAATGATAAACAAAGAGACATTGTAAGCACGTTTTGGAAAGAAGAGAGATTGCTAGGAAGAGAGACTGAGTGGTGAAGATCTATAGAGGAGAAAAGACAATGAATTAGAGGCCATGTGAGAAGGGAAGCACATAGTCATAAGACTAGCACAAAGGAGCCAAGAAAGATGGCATAGCTAAATGGAGCATGGAGCAACAACAAATAGAAAAGAGAGATTGGCACAGGTAATTGGAGAAACAACTTTCATGTGGAGAGGAGTTGGGTGTCTACCTGTATATAAAAAAAGAGGGGATTTATTGAATGGAGTTATTCGACAAGAGCAAATATTGCAATTTTAAGGGTTTTCAGAGGCATAATGGAGTAGGGTGTCAGCATAGAGATCGATTCCTTCAACATCTATGTAACCACCTTTTGGGTTTATGAATAAACTTGTTTTTCAATTTGGACTATAAATTTGATTCAACTTCTTATCACTTTATACTAGAAGTCTATTTCTTGCAATAATGAATGAGTTGGGTGTAGCTTAAATTCCATTCTTGAATGCTTGAAATAGAGATGCATTTGGGTGATCCCTACCCCCTCAGTATTGTGTTGGTTAGTTGTTTGCCTAGTGCCCTGTAGTAAGATCCGGGGAAGTTGTTTTACTGCTACTTAAATCTATCACTGTGTTTTGTTGAATGGTTATGCTTTAGAGAGGAAAGTCATCACACATACTCCAACTTCACTTCATTCTCATCAACTTTCTCTCTTAGAAAGTGATACCAAACATAGATATGCTTTGTTCTTGAATGCATTACTGAAATTTTTGAAATGTTGATAGCACTTGTATTATCACACAAGATAGAGATAGGTTCATAGTATGATACTCTAATATTTTTTAACGTGTGCTTCAACCACAACACCTATGTGCAACAAGATGCTGCAACAATATATTCTTCCTTTGTAGTAGATAATGACATTGAATCTTGCTTCTTACTCAACCAAGAAACTAGTCTATCTTCAAGAAAGAAAGCACCTCCATTTGTAATTCTTCTGTCATCCACACAACCTGTCCAATCTATACTTGTATAAGAACTCAAAGAAAAAATAGTATCCTTAGAATACCATAGACCATAGTCCAAAGTGCTCTTCAAATATTTGAATATCCTTTTGACTGTTGCCTCATGTGATTCTCTAGGATCTTCTTGAAATCTTGCCACAAGACATACTACATGCAAAATATCCAGTCTAGTTGCAGTTAGATATAATGATCCACCAATCATGGGTTTGTACTTGGTCTAATATATCTTAAGAGACTCATCATTTTTTCTCAATTTACAACTAGTAACCATGGGATTGCATACTAATTTAAAGTCCTCCATTCCAATCTTCTTTAACATTTCCTTAACATATTTTGATTGTGTAATGAATATACCTTTTTCTAATTAATTGATTTGTATCCCAAGGAAGAAATTCATCTCCCTAAACATTAACATTTAAAACTCATCTTGCATCTCCTCAACAATTTCTTTTACACATTTCCTCATTTCCTCCAAAGATTATGCCATCAATATACAAAACTACAATCAAGATTTGATTTCTCTGAACTTTGAAATAAAGATTGTTATCTGCAACATCCCTTTTGAATACCTGCTACAATAGGTACTTGTCCAATCTTGCATACCAAGCTCTAGAAGCCTGTTTAAGTCCATACAATTCTTTCTTTAACCTGCATACCATATCAAGATCTTTTGATAATCGAAAACCTTCTGGTTGTTCAATGTATACCTCTTCTTCTAATTCACCATTTAAGAATACAAAATTTACATCCATTTGATATACTTTGAAGTCTTTATTTTATGAAAAATCCAAAAACATCCTAATAGCTTCCATTCTTACAATTGGAGAAAAAGTCTCTTCAAAATCTATTCCTTCCACTTGTCAGCAACCCTTACACATAAGTCTAGCATTGTTTCTAACAACTTCTCCATTCTCATTCAACTTGTTCCTAAAAACCCATTGAGTTCCTATCACATTCTTCTTTATTGGTCTTGGGAATAGTTCTCATGTTTGATTCTTCTCAATGTGCCTCACTCTTCTTCCATCGCTTTAATCCAATTTTCATCCTTGCATGTCTCAATTACTGTTTTAGGTTCTATCTCATAAAGTAAACAAAAGTTTACTTGTTCCTCTATTATAGTAGCTTTTCTCCTTGTCAACACGCCTTTGATTTTGTCTCCAATTATTTTATCCTCAAAATGATTCATCTATACATACTTAGGAGTCTTAGGATTTTTTTTTCTGGAGTTTCTTCATCTTCCACTAGCATCTTTTTTTCTGTCTTCTTCTATACAAGGGGGTTCATTAGATTCATATCCTTCTATCAACACTAAGCTTTGGCGTAACTCTTCATCCACTTTGACACTTGCAATTTCAACCATCTTCTTTAACCTTTTGTTGTAGCATCTGTATGCCTTGCTCTTTGTAGAATATCAAAGGAAGATTCCTTCATCTAATCTTGCATCAAACTTTCGTAAGTTTCCATCATCTCTCTTGATATAAAATTTACTTCCAAACACTCTAAAATATTTAACAGTAGGCATTTTTCCATACTATAGCTCATAGGGGGTATTTAAACTATTCACTCTTGCTTGTCCTCTATTGATAATCTAAATTGTAGTATGAATTGCTTCTCTCCAGTAGACATACAATAGATTTGCTTCCTTCAACATGGTTCTTCCAGCCTCCTGAACTGTCCTATTCTTTCTTTCCACAACCCCATTCTACTATGGAGTCTTGGGAGTTGATAAATGTCTTTTTATCCCATGATCTTCATAAATACTGTTAAAATCATTGGAGATGGACTCACCACCTCTATTAGACCTTAAACACTTTATTTTCAAATCCATTTCAATCTCAACCACATATTTAAATACTTTAAAATTATCTAGAGCTTCCAATTTTTATTTGAGAAAGGTCACCCAAGTCATTCTAGAGTAATCATCTATTAACAACATAAAATACTTGTCACCTTGAGAGATTCTTGTTTTGGAAGGTCCACATAGGTTTGTATGCACCAACTCCAAAGGCCCTGCAATAAAGTATTCTTTAAATTTGAACCTCTTCTTTGTCTGTTTTCCAATCTAAAATTCTTTGCAAATTGTATTGATAGGCTTTGTAATTCTTGACATGCCTCTCACAACATGAGTAGAGCTTATCTTAAATAGGCTATCAAAATTGATGTGACACATTCTTCTATTTCATAACCAACTTTCATTGACTTGAGTCATAAAGCACTTACCACTAGCACCTTTGATTTGATAGACAATTCCCTTTTGTCCTCATTCCTGCAACAACCAAAGTTTTGGAGCTTACTTTTATGATTTCACAACCATCATCCTGAAGCACTAGATTGTATCCACTGCTACATATTTTTCCTAAACTAAGAATATTATGTTGGAGACCCTTGAAATAAAGAACATCATCTGTCTTATGCTTTCCATCAAAACTAATTGAACCTTTTTATAGATCTTAGCAGATGTATCATCACCAAACTTAACAAGACCACCATCATACTTTTTAAGTTTAACAAAATTACTCTTATCACATGCCATATGATTTGAGCATCCATTGTCAATTATCCAATAGTTTCTCTCCTCTCTTATATTAAAGGTAGTCAACATAGTTCCTTCAATAGTGTGACTTGTTTCTGGAGTGACTTCCTTCACATATATTTTAAGGTTAGTGGCATTAGTTCTAACATTAAAAGCCACGAACAAGCATTCATCACTTCCATCATCTAGATAGTTTGATTCCTCATCATCAGATGTACCATTGTATTCTTTAACATAGTAACTCTTCTTGAAAGATTTACCTTTATGATCTTTATGTTTGTCATTTGAAATTTTGCTTGGACACTTTGAAGCATAATTGAAACATTTGAAAGGTAACTTACCTCTGTATTTTCCGGTGCCCTTTTTCAATCTTATAAATTTTTCTTCCACTTCATCAAGATCATCTAGATCATATTCATCATTCTTCTCTTTCTTCCCGACTTTAAACATAATTTCTTTCCTTGAAGCCTCTTGGTCAAAATCTCTCAATTCAAAAGTAGTTAAAGCACCAAACATTTGATCTATAGTATATTGATCCAAATTCTGAGCTTCCTCAATAGCAAAAACTTTAGCACTATAAGATTTATGAAGATTTCTCAATACCTTTTTCATAACTTCACTTTCCTCTTGTTTTCCACCAAGACCATTGATGGCGTTGACAATTTCATCCAATCTTAGCATGTAGCTTGCAATATCTTCATCTTCTAACATCCTTATGGTTTCAAATTTGGCTTTGAAATTTTGCATCTTTGCTTGCTTGACCTTATAATCTCCTTCATAAATGGTCTTCAACTTTTCCTAGACCTCTTTAGTAGTTTTGTAGCTTATCACCTTCACAAGTTCTAAATCAGAAAGTCCACTCAAAATAGCATTCCTTGCTTTGCCATTATTCTCATAATCCTTGCTATCAACTGACTTCCATACACCAAACCCTAATGAGAAAAGAAATGCTTCCATCTTTGCTTTCCAAAAGGCATAATTTGTTCCATTGAACATAGGAGCTTTGACACCATTCCTATGCACCATCTAGATCTACCTGAAGAGGTTAAGCTTCTTCTAAGGAACCTCTGCTTTGATACCAATTGTTAGACACACATGACAATTGAGATGGGGGTGAATCAGTTATATACTAAAACCTTTAAGCCCTTATTAACCTTTAAACCCTTATTAAGCATTAGCATGAATGTAAACAAATGAAACATGAACACATCAACAACCATACACAAGACAACACCAAATTTTACATGGAAAACCCTAATCAGGGAAAAACCACAGTGAGGATTAACTCACATATGCATGAATATCAACACCGATTACAAAAGGCTCATTGTTGGAAGGGCTCACTATCAAAAGGGCTCACCGCCCAAAGGGCGCTCATTTTTCCAAAAGAAAGGCTCACTACCTGGATATAAAGAGAATAGAAAGAGACTAGTACAAGGAGGTTCACTACCTAAAAGTAACATGAGAATCCACCACAACAACTCTCCACCATTCGCAATCTTCGACTCACTGCCTCCAATAACTTCAGACACACTAAAATGTAAGAAGCTCTTGCTTATTGCTTTTGATAGTCATAATCATTCATGATCACACTTAGATCTCAACACTTGATTACATGCACATAATTTCACACCACACAACACTTCACTCACTCCTCCAACAGTTGACCTTGCACATATACCTTTTGCAACCTTGAAAAATCTTCTCCAAGTTGGCCTTAATGAAATGTTTGTAACTCAAATGTGCAACTACCAAATAGGTCGACACCAAACACTTCCACGATGGAAAGAAGTGAATGTGGACCACACAAAGGGTTAACTAGGACCCAAATCTACATCAAAATTCTACACCAAGCTTCCACAATCCATGGAGCATATCCATAAATAGCGCTAACACATCAGGTCAACCAAATTGGTATTAGAGCTAACAAGCAACCACATTCACACTTCACCAAGTTCAAAAACAACCTGTGAACCACTTAGCAACATTACACAACATCTTGGAATATTTCAACACCACAAAATATTCCACACTGGCACAACCACATACAACTGAGAATATTATCATCCTATGCAACCACTTAAACTATCACTGGGGCACAACAAATGAACCAAGCTTGTGCAATAGTTGAACACCAAACCATCCAAGGGAATATAGATAAAGGTAGTACTAGCACATTCCCAAATATGCAAGACAAAAAACTTCAATGTATATAAATGCGGAGCAATTCCATTTCTCCCAAAAAACCTTCATAATCCAACACACTAACAAACACATCTTCTACTGCCGCACGATATAAAACCTAAAATTATGGATATAACACCTTTTAACACTTTTGAACATCAAATCCAAATGACACAAGCACATCTTCAAACATGAAGAAATGTGGAGCACAATACAAAACACACCTCTGTCTATAATAACCCATTCAAAATTATTACTTAATTAATATTATTGTAAATGACACATGAATATACTTCAAATTAAAAGACATAACTAGTGGCTAAATTCAATCATAACTACACATTTCCATTGAAAATGAGTCAAAGATTCTTATATTCACTTCAAAAGTCAAATTACAATATATAGTCTTACTTGGCTCCTAAGGTCACAATGTCATTTCATTATACATTTTCCATCAAGTACATGAAAGAATTACACCAAGTTTCATCATAGACTATAATAGTCTTGGGAACAACTATGGTTCATCTTGATGCTCGCCTCCATTGGTGGATGAGAACATGGTCGAAGTGCTTTATCGCTCAACCACAAAGCTTACACTTCCTCGGTATTCTTCTGACTTGAAGAATGCCTGACCCTGCACATAAAGTTTAGAAAGAGAACAATTCTGCAAGGTGGAATCTGGTGCGTGCCCATACATCAACATGCAAATTCTATCTACAAGTTAGAAAAGAAAATGCATGATCCATGCTAGGAATGGCAGATAGTGAAATCACAAAGTTCATTCACACATACACAATGAACAATATTGCTTATCCAAGCATAATAAGTGTGTTGCAACAACAAAAAAAATAGGTTCTAGTAAAGCAAACCTATACTCTCTGGACTCCATTTCAACACCCGTCCGAGAAGGTAACTTTATACTAAAACAACTATCTATCCTCTAGTAACAACTACCCATAGATGCTCTAGTCAACTAAGGTATCACTGTTCTGTTCAAGTATTTAAAAATATTCTTTCATAAATGTCTTCAAAGAAGAGATAGAATACAAATTTATACTCTAACAAAAAATTAGAATTGATGATTTATAAAGTATTTCAATAATCAGTCATATTATTCTCATGACTAGTTTCTACTTATCATCATAAGCATTTTCCTTTGAAAAATGTACTAAAAACAAAAGAAGGTATGTCACAAGTACGTGTATGTACATAGATGAAGTTTATGTGCATACACACATATATGCCTACTAATGTTAAAGTTTGTGCATACATTCTGAAATAATCATTAATTCATATTGCAATCTTAAAATAATATTCCCTTTGATGTTTCCTTGTCAAAATAAAGAAAACACAACAAGTCTATGCTAACAGTTTCACACATACTGTTACTGCATTCTCACTACTATGTTTTCTAACATTGTTGTTTACATAAGAACATTCATTTATTGAACAAAATAAAAACTGTTTCCTATTAAACAGTTGTAAACCTAGTTGTTTACATATATACTTTAATTGTTTGAACAAAATAAGTATTGTTTCCTAGTAAACAGTTATAAAACAAAGTTGTTTTCAACTGAACAATTCATTGAGCGATGCTATTTCCAACTATATTGACAACCTTTTTAACAAAACAAAGTTATTTGCCAAAGTTTAGCCACTGAGTACATCAACACAATACTGTTTCAAACCAAACAATTACATTTTAAGATAAATAATGTCGTTTACTCTGTTTGTTGTCCTCAAGTTGTTTACATGCTATATGATCACTTTACAAGTCAAATTTCACTGCTTAATATAGAACCAGTTCACATTACGAACTGAAAATAAACAAATCAAATTGCCCAGTTTCAATCATAAGGATAAAATGTCTATTATCTAGATCTTGAACACTTTCATCACTAGAAATACAATGAGTGACTTATATAAAGAAACCAGGTTTGACATGTCTATCGATTAATTTCTTGAGCAATATTTTAGTGGAAGAAGCATAAAAGCTTTAAGTTCAATAGTTTTCTAATGCCTTTTCAAGCTACAACAAAACACCAACGGTTACTCAAGGTTAACCAATCTCTTATGGTCAAGTATCTTCTTCCTAAGTATCAATATATATATATATAATCACTCATGTGGGCTTGTTGTTTATACCATGCATGCTGCAATATTATACATGCAAACTATACATTCAAGGGTTAGCCATCGATAATAAGATCAAACCCAACATGGCTTGGTGTTTCTTCTAATATTGTAAAGCCTTTCCACCATTCTTACTGAATGGGGCCAACTACCCATTAAAGGCAATATACTTATATGTAAAGCTCTAAGAGCAATGTTCATGCCCTTTTAAAAGCATCGACTTATCAATAATAAGCTTAAGAAACAATACAAAAGCTATACAAATAAATCTTACCCTTTCCACAGGATCTAAATCCATCCTTCTCAAGGATTATATTTTCAAACAACATACAGAAAATCAGAATAATTTCTAATAGCCTACATAAGGCTAAGCATTTTGATACAACAAAAAGGTGATGGCCAAGCCATTGAAGGCTCTCGAGCCTCGGCTTGGCTTTGTGCTATAGCCACAAAGGCTCTAAAAATGTTGGTTTCCCCACTGTGTAGGCCATAAGCCATGTGCTTACATGTGGTGGCAAACGTTATATATACTTAACTTCGCATACATTCGGCTTCAAGTCATTCGACATACAAAACAACAACCTCTTTTCTCATGATGACATAAAAGAACTTGAATAAAATGATGAGAAAACCTCTTGCAACAGTCAATAATAGCAATAAAGTAGGTATATGCAAAAATATGGGATTGAATTACCTCCTAGTTGAACTGATATGTCATTCTTTCCATAGATTTTTCTCAATCTTTTAGTTCGACCCCCTGCTTTTCCTATCGAATTTCCCCAAAGATCTTTCTTCTTTTCTTCTACTTTTTTACCCGGTTCTCTTTCAAAAAAATGATAAATGATCATAGAAACAACACCGCTTTTGCATGTTAAGCTGAGGTGATGGCGTTATGGCCATGCCGCCGGCTTATATTTAAAACACTGTCTTTATGAAGTCTGATTCGTAATGTATCGGTTATCAATTTCAAATTCAAAAATAAATTTGAATATGCATACATACATATATATACTTATGTGTATATATGCATATATAGTTGTATATCTATATGCATTTAAATGATTTCATTCAAAATTATCATGTACTCGAATAATATCTGTATCTATATATATGTATATATACATATGTGTGTGTGTGTTCGATTTACATACACGTACATATATGTGTATATATATATATTTGTTTATTTATGCATTACAAGGTGTTTGTTTTGGAATGGCTCAAAGGTTCCATACACTATCATTTAAAGTAAGGAACTTGAATTTTCATTTCGAGCTTCTTTATATATATATATATTTCTACATTAAAGTAAAGGATTTTCTTTACAATGCTCGTTTTCATTTCCTTTAAATCACAAAGTTTAAATAGACAATTTAATCCACAAACCATTCATTTTCAAGCACTGAAAACGTTCAAATCGGGAAAATTTTGTTCTCCTACATATAAAAATCAGTCAAATGCAAGTCATCATGCCATTGTGCTGTGTGCACCCAGATTCCAACTAGCTTATCGTTTGATCCAACTAAACAATCCTACTTCAACCATGTTCTCATCCTTCAACCTGTCACCCTGCAACTGCACACACTTGCACTTGCAAATTGATCAATAACGTTCAATTCTTGGTAACATATACAAATATATTTTTTCAAATGTTCACAAAGTCAACATAAGTCAACTCCTTTCATTCAATTTTTGAATATTCTAGAAAGTCCATTTAATATTTAATTGGATTTCATCATAATTCAATTTTCTATATTTAAATAAATATACAAATGCTACATCAAAATGCTACACCAAGCTTCCACAATCCACAAAGCATATCCATAAATAGCGCTAACACATCAAGTCAACTAAACTAGTATTAGAGCTAACAAGCAACCACATTCACACTTCACCAAGTTCAAAAACAACCTGTGAACCACTTAGCAACATTACACAATATCCTGGAATATTCCAACACCACAAAATATTCAAACACATTGGCACAACCACATACAACTGAGAATACTATCATCCTATGCAACTAGTTAAACTATCTCTGGGACACAACACATGAACCAAGCTTGTGGAATAGTTGAACACCAAACCATCTAAGGGAAGATAGATAAAGGTAGTATTAGCATGTTCCCAAATCTGCAAGACAAATAACTTCAACATAGATAAATGCGGAGCAATTCCATTCTCCTAGACAACCTTCACAATCCAACACACTAGCAAACACATCTTCTATTGCCGCACGATCTATAACCTAAAATTATGGATATAACACCTTTGAACACTTTTGAACATCACATCCAAACCACACAAGCACATCTTCAAACATGAAGAAATGCAGAGCACAATACAAAACACACCCCTACCACCTTGTACACTTTATGCAAATTTTCTCAAAAGCACTTGGAAACCAAGTGACCATGCTGCATCAACAACACTTGCTTAACACCACACACACCTTCTCATCATAGCCACACTAGAGTTTGACATAGGTTGATATCAATGGCAACACTAAAGACAACATAGTGCAATAATGTAGGAATGCCAAGTTCACCATAAAATGAAAAGGAATTAAACACCCTCTTAATAAATATCTTAGAGAAAATAATTAAACAATAAAATAACCTTAGGATAAGTAGCTAGGATTATAACAATAAATGTAGAATTAAATTTACATAATTTAAATAAATTAAATGTGGTACTTAGCTATATTTTGGATTTTCGAATATACTATTGAAGAGGTTAGGAATTGATTCTCTAATATGTTAAAAAATAGAGCCTTGTCTAGATAAAAACTTCACAACATGGAACCTTGTACTTCATTCTAGTTTAGATTTGCACTTGTAGAACTAATCACCATGCTTGTCAAATTGATTTAGCACACAAAATTGAACTTGGACCTATGAAAGTGAACTAGTAGAGAATTGACAATTATAACAAATGTGTCTTAATTTATTGAACTTGTGTTTGAAGTGAGGTAATTTTTAGAGACACTATTTGGGAACTTGATAGATAATGATTTATTCTCCTTTTTGATCAAGCCCTTGGGTGGATTAGTTTATAGGTAATGAATTGAGATAATAAACAATAAGGAAGTATACGATATACTTAAGACAAGGATGCATGTGATTTAAAATTACTAATCCTTAATGCTCTTGGCCTAGATGATTTTACATACTCCAACATGATTTCAAATGAATAAGGAATGTCTTTAAATACAAAAACAAAATCCATTAATAAACACAAAAATGTGTTAAGTTGACTCATAATGACTAGTAGGCAGAAGTCAATGAGGTTCAATTTGAATTTAAAATTTTAAAATTTTGAGGTTTAGATATCCATTTGTGGAAATGCTCTAGATCAGCTATACATTTGCAGACTTGATTCTGAGTGATAAATAAGAAATCTAGAAATTGAAACCTATTCCTCAATATGAATGATCATCAAAACATGCTAAAATAATATCACGAACTAATTTTTCTATAAGAATATGCTTTTATAAATTTATTATTACACTACAAATACTCTAATCAGAATGACCCAAAAGAAACACATGATATGAAAATATGTACATTCTATAGGCGTACCTCTTGAAAGGAAAGGCTTTGAGAAATTGGGATGCAATTGCTGGAAAGTAGTTATGCTCCTCATCCTTTTGTGTCGAGGAAGACAACGATATATAGGAAGAAATAGGGGGGAAATAAAAACTATATAAAGTTGGTTGAACAGTCTCAAAGTTAAAAGAATATAAAGAAGTTTGAGAAGGCTCTCATATATCCCAGTGAAAGCATCTCGACAGAGCAGAGAGGGGTGTCGTCAAAAGAAACGTCAAGGGAAGAAGAAGAGGAGCAGCTTGGCAGAAACAGAGGAAGATGGATGTAATAAAGACACAGCAGATCTCTGCAAGGCCAATTGAGAAAGTGGTAGTGCATCCCCTGGTATTATTGAGCATCGTCGATAATTACAATAGAGTGGCGAGGGACACTCGCAAAAGAGTCATCGGTGTGCTTCTCGGAACAACATTCCGTGGAACAGTAGATGTCACTAACAGCTATGCAGGTATTCTTTTCTATTCGATTGAATGTTTTATATCCCTGTGCTTGTAAATCTCACAAATTTTCGTGGCTGAATTAAACTAGTCGTCACTTGCACTCTAATAACATCAGTCTTATCTTTTTAGCGCTACCCATTAGCCCAAACCTTACCAACTTTTGTATCAAAGATCTAAATTGGAAATCAATTCTAGGGTTTCGGTAAAAGTCGTGTTAGGGCTTAATTAGAGAAGTTTAAGGACCCTCTGGAGTTTGTACTCTGTGTGTTAGTGGATTGTTATGTTCGAGTTTTGCACTGAACTTGGTCACGAGGTCAAAACAGAAACTTTGTGTATCAAATATCAACTTATGTGATGACTACGCGATATATGGGTTGGATGAGGATTGACTCGAATCTACATGGTTGAATACGAAAAACCATCACATTTTGATACACTATGTAAACATAACTTAAATGAGAAACTGTGATGTTGGAATGAGGCCAGGGGGGCAGTGGGTTCTGTTTCCTTCATTTTTTTTCTATTTGTGCGATTGAGTGCCTTTGAGACTTTCAAGTCTCTGTCTCAGCACCTGTGACTTATGCCCCCTTGCCGTAGCAGACAAAGCCTTCCAAGTTTTTCAAGAGATTCCTGTGTTAGTCAGTTGGATTCCATTGGGCTGATTTAGGGCTTGGCAATTTGCCTTGCTATAAGTAAGGTTCAAATTTTCTATCCCCTGGGTTTGGACTTAAGCCTTGTCAATCCACCTACACCAGGACTACCTTGGTCACATTATGTTCCATACATGTGCATCACAGATTCACAACCTTGCTACATGCCTTCTGGTTTATTTGCCACATTGCTGCTGGTGGAGAGATTGAAATTTGAGATTATGATGTTGTGTTTGGCTGTTTTCTGTTTGGGTTGAGTTTGTTTTGTGCAGTTGTTCCGTTTTTGGGATCATGTTGATTATTGGCTTCTATGTGTCTGGCTTTGGGACATAATCCCATTCTGTTTGCTACTTTTTGAGGCTAGACTAATGTTATTATTTATACAGTAATGCATATGCTCTATTTCATTCTGAAAAGTAAAATAAAATTGGGTCACAATCTAACAATTGTCAAATCCATATGCACTTATTTGTTACACCACAAGCTCCTTGCATGTCACAAGCTAGGATTTGCTTTTAGTATTCCTGCTATCGTTTTAATCTCCCATGCAGCTCACATATAGTTTTTATTAACTTTAATTTGCCTTCATCTTACCTAGGTGCAAGTGATCCTGAGTTTGGTCGATCTTAATGGCTAAAAATTTACATTCTGATAAAATTTTGGCCCTCAATGTTCTACCAACCTCTGTAAAATTCTGTGCATAGTTAGTAAAAAATGGAATGACTGAATTAATTTTGGGTTTTCAAAAGGATATCATTTTTAATGGCTGTATGATTCAATTGATGACTTAGACTAAGTATATTATTTCTGTGGCAAACTCTATGCAGTGTGCTTCCAATTGTTTTGCCTGTCAATGAATAAGGAATAAGGGCACCATCCTTTAGATGATTGAAACTATGCTTGGGTGGTCCTTTTAGAAATACTGATAAGGTAGGTTTGGCAATGCAACTGAAAGTATGCTGAATCTATATTGTGAAGAGCTCAACAGCCTCAAAGTTATGTTTTTTTGGATGAGAATCTGACTGCAGAAACTAAAGTCTTCAGACATGTTGATGATTTTCTGTTCAAGTATAACGGAGTCTGGTAGTGACAAAGATGTTATTTATAATGAAGGCCCACCTTTGAAATTGCAAAGTTGCTCGAGTTGATGGGTTGACCTTACTTCCAATGTCTTGGATATTTAGAATTTTGCTAACTTTTTTTCTTCTTCTAAATATCTTGAATTAACAGTTGAAAAACTCAGACTCAACAATTGCTCAGCTGACCCAAAAGTTTCAAAAACTTGGGACTCGGCAAAAATTCAGCAAATTTTCTGAACATTAAAAACACATAAATCTGTAAACGTATTCATCAAAATATGCATATTACTAAATTTAGGGAACATATTACTGATTACCTTTATATATAATAATCAAAATTAGAGTTCAATACATCTCATAAACCAAAAAAGAAGTTCAACATTGTCTCCATCTCTATTATTACCATTTAACTTGAGCCCATAAAATTTGAAGGTACAAGAGAAAATAGGAATCAAAAATTTAAATCTACTTCAAAAGTTGATGTAAAATGTAAATAGATTTTAATCTTATTAAAATGGTTTTGGAAAAATAGTATAGAGAACACATGTGAATCAATCCTGTCACACGCTGGAGATGAATTAGTTGAAGTGTCAAATTACTAAATTAGTTGTCTTAATAGTGAGAAAAATCAATGGATGCCCGTCTTTTCCCATGGTTTGGTCATTTTCTTCTTCCATATTATACTTGTTAAGGTTTCTGTAGTGCCTAGCTTGGTGACATCCAATTTATAGCACATTTATATGCTCAAAAGCTGATATTTTCAGTTGCATGAATGGTGCATTTTCAACAATCCCATTGCATGCTTTCCAGTTGCAGACCCTAAATCTGTTAGATGTTGCTGCCAGCAGAAGTAAACACCAGACCTGTGATTTTGTGGCAAAATGAACTAATGACCTCCCACAAGCCCTAAGCACTGTAAATACAGCTCACTCAAGTGCTTCAAAGAGTAGGCATCCTGGAAAACAAAACACGTCATAAAATGAACATTTTATCAGCAGTCGAGTTTTTCCCGAGTTGTGAGTAATGGTGACTTTCCTGCGAGTTGGGTGAGCTATCCACAAAAACAAGTTGCTAGTTTTTGCAATAACTCCGTGGGGAGTAATACCTCCAAGTATTAGGTTGGCTTTTTGACATGTTAGTACTTGTGAATCTTGCGAGTACTGACAGAGTTTTGCAACTATGATCCTAAGAGTAGCTGGGACTCATATAAATGCTTCTATGCTATACTATTTACTCTGCAGCAAAGATTGACTGCAAGGCATTATGAAATTAAATTATACCACTGGATTCCATGTAGTTTTGGTTGTCTGTGGCATTGTTGGTAGCATAGTTTGCAAACTTGGACTCAGTAAAAACTTGGCAGACCCAAATTTGACCCAGACTCAGTGAGTTGGTAAAGACTTGGCAATTTAAAAAAATACTTAAATTTTTTTTTAAAAATGTAAATTGGTTCCCAACTGCTTATATGCATGAAAACATCTTCACTCAGCATGTATAAACCCTAGGCACCTAACATAGAAGAAACTCAGCAACATATTACTCTCAAAAACACAGAAAAAATATCAGAAACCCATTTGTTTTCAGCATTTTTTTCCCCCACATTATAGCCATCCTGCATCTGGCGAGTCTGCATAGTGTTCAGTGGATGATTTAATTGGCAAGGAAAACACAAAAAACAGTGTCGCAAGTTCCTTCTCGAGCAAATCATTTTTGTTTTTTGCTTGCAAGTACACACCGAGTCAGCAAGTACTCAGTGAATCTGCAATCTATGGTTGGTAGTGCTTAAGCAAAGATTTCTAAGCATTGTTAACTGTCAAGGAGTGGCTATGACGATTTAGAAAGATCATTACATTTATGTAATATACTTTTAAGTATATTTGTCATACAGCCTTAGTGTTCATATGCTAAATTTGTGAAGAAAAAATACTTTCCTTTGTGTAAGAGGTTCAGGTAGAAGTGTTTTAACTTCTGGGTGACCACCTACATCTTTTTGATTTGTGGTGAATCAAGCCTCCAGTACATTTAGCACTGGTTTTAAGTCAAAATTCCTAGAATGTCTTGTCCGGGACATGAATCTCAAATTGTATGAATATTTGCCCCAACGATCACAAGAATGTCTCCCAATTTTTAGTCACGTGATAATTTTACCACACACAAATAAGGATATACGATGTACATTTCTGCACTAGAGCCATGCATTTGTTGACTAACATGTAATTTGATAATTCATGTGAGTCCCAATTTTTTATTTATTTTGGGATCATTCTGCTGTTTGCTGGTGATATTTAAATTTTTAATAGTTATATAAGGAGCCCTGCTTATTAGTAAGAATGGGACAAATTGCAATTACACTGCTCTTATGTCATTTATTGTTCTATCATTTCTGAGGAAGAGTATCACCATCTATTGCAACATATTTTCTTGTATTGTGAGATTTTGAAAATTAGAAATCCATTGACCATTTTAACGTGACTAAGTTTGGCAATGAAGAAATAATGAGCTGGTTATGTATTGAGTTGTTTTCTTTTAACATTACCTAGTGTGATGATTGTATACTTTTGTTTTCTTGCTACTAGAGTCCAATCTTGCCATTAAGTTTCTCAGTTCATTGATAAAAAGTATGGTCTTGTTCCATATGATGATGCTTCTGCCAATTACATGTGCAGTGCCTTTTGAAGAGGATGACAAAGATCCAAGCATTTGGTTTCTGGACCATAATTATCATGAATCTATGTTTGAAATGTTCAAGCGGATTAATGGTAGGGCTACGATGTTTCTTCAGATATGCCCTATTCTACTTTACAAAAATAAGATGTTGCATGATTATAGAAAATTGTATGTTGGAAATCTATTATGTTTATTCATTAAACTAAAGCTCCTTTACTTTACAGCAAAGGAACATGTGGTAGGATGGTATAGCACTGGCCCTAAGCTTCGGGAGAATGACTTGGATGTGCATGAGTTGTTCCATGAGTATGTTCACGCTAAATCTCACTATTAACTTGCTATCAGAAGTATTTTGAGTTTTTAGATTTTTGAATTCTCTTAGAAGTGGCATGAACTTTGCGAGGTTTAATAACCTTTTGGTTTATGCAGTTATGTGCCGAATCCAGTGCTGGTCATTATTGATGTCCAGCCAAAGGAGTTAGGGATCCCCACTAAAGCCTATTATGCTGTTGAGGAAGTCAAAGAGGTCTCAGAATTTTTTAATCTGGCATTATAGTTGCAAAAAGAGAGAGGAAGAAATCAGTTTTTTTTTTCCAGTTGGGTGTGACTTACACAATTGTGACTGTCTTTGTTTGCAGAATGCAACACAGAAAAGCCAAAAGGTGTTTGTACATGTGCAATCAGAGATTGCTGCTCACGAAGTTGAGGAAATAGGTATTGTATATAATCCTGTTTTTCTTCAAATGACACAGAACCCTAATAAAAACTGTGAAATTGGAAATACTTGCTGTTAGCCTGTTTTTAGCGCTTGCAGGTTGTTCTATTTTTCCTCTAAGACTGTTAACTATATATAAGAGTGCTAATAATATAAGTGCATTGTAAGACATGCAGATGATGCGTTTCTTTCTTATTAAAACCTTAAATAAATGAATGAAAAGTAGTTTATCAAATCCATTTGGGATAGCCTTTTAAAGGAAAACAAGATTCAAAGCAGGCTTTTACAAAAGAGCCATTATTTTGAATGATTAATTTTTTACAAAAAAATTGATGAGTTAAGATCTCTTGAAATCACTTAAAATCTCCTTAACTAGATTTTCCTTCAACTCATAATTCCAGTGATACATGTGTGTTTCATTTTAATGAGAGGTTTGGTGATGAGAACTCCTATGCTTTCCTGTGCAGGGTTTTTTATTGATTGCATCTTGTGGGATGACTTACTGTTCACTTTCAATTCAGTTAGTTTAGAAAGAATGCTGTGGGTAGAAAAAAATAATCACCCCCTTGATGGCTATAATCTCTTGTACTTATTATAGCATTAAATTTGTCACAAATTTGGATTTTGGCTTGAAGCTTTGTAGCCTTCTATCATCATTCTACACTTATTACCATCAAAATACCAGTAACGGTTTTCTATTTGCTGATAAAACTATAAACTGGGGATTCATATTTGAGTTCAGTTAGCGATTTTTGATTTACCTTTGGAGAGCTGTGCTTTTGTGTATTGTCAGAAGTGTTTAATATAATATTTTGAGTTTTTTTTATTCTGGTCTTAGTCTTGAGTTTTATATAGAAGGTTTAGCCTCATTAGAGTTTTACATTTCTTATTTCCAGCATTAACAGTTGACTGTAGCTATTTTATTGCATGTTGAAATTTTCCACTATTTTGGGCATATCTTGTTCCCCTGGGAGTAATCACACAGTATTTTGGTGGATCACCCCTTTTACAAATTTTTCTATTGATTGTATTTTTTTTCTCACCTTTTCACTGCCACCTGCTCCCCGTGCTTCCCAGGCATTTTGGATAGCATTAAAATAGGGGAGCTGCTCTGACTCTGGAGATTGCTTGAGCTTCAAAGGAACTGTGCTCAAGCTTTCCATCTATACCCTCTGGTTGTGGGAGCATACCAATCAAACAATCGGAAGCACCGATTATACTATCTGTAAATAGGTCAGATGTTACATTGGCCTCATGATAAATAATTACATCTGGGGCCTCAAAGATAGTGTCATATTATATACTCTTGAAGAATGTGGGGAATATGTTTGTGCGTGAAAATATTTCACCTTGGAAACATGCATGGAATGTAGATTGCCATCCTCCAATTATTGCAACTGAATTACCTTATGGATGATTTATAGAGGTGCTTTAATATTAGTTTTTCACAAAGGCTTTAATGTTAAATCCTTTTTTTGGAATTGTCATTTTGTCTCTTGCTAATCATAGCACTGTCTCTGCATTTGCTGGGCCATTATTTGATTATGAAGATGGGCAGGACAAGTCAGATGCATTGCATTATAATAAGACCAATTTCAAGATAAGATTCTGACATTCTTTCAAAGCATGCAAAACATATCATGCTGGAAGACTGGTTTCAACAAAGCATTGCATCGTGTCTATATAAATACCAGTGTGAAGTATGATTAGAAAAAATAATGTACTCGAGTAACTTTACTGGTCTGAATGCTGAGGTTTGATGTTCATAAGCATCATGTTTCTTGATTGTTGTATTCAGCATTTAGAAGTCCTATTATGCAAACAATGTTGTATGGACAATTTGAGCTGCTTCAACAATACTGTGATCAGGAAGATAAATTTGAAATTTATCATGTTGCTAGCAAACTTCAAAGCCATAAACCCATCTTGGCTTGTAAACTTTGGTCTTGATGATGGTTGCAGAATTGAATGAAATATGGGCAGTAGCAGCCTTGGGTTTGCCCTCTACCTTTCTATATGTGGCACATAAGGGACTTCATTGATTTTTAATAGAGGTTTCTTAGTCTCAAAAGTTTAATACTATGCTAATATTGATCACTGACAATTCTTATTTAATGATTCAATATCATCAATCTCTATATTATCTTATATTTAATAATTAGTAGTGTCATGGTGATGAGAATCACCTGGCATCTTAGAACCTCTAGAAATCTCTTCACTTGTTGAAGCTTTCAGGACTCTTATCTTTCTTTTTCTTAACCCCTTTTAAGAACTCTTCTAAACACTAGGATGATTGAAGACAAGATCTTCAACCTTCCTCACCCAACTTAATAAGTTTTACTAACAAGATTGAATGAAACAAAGGAAAACTGAAAGGCCTAAACTTTCATTAGGCTGAGCTTTCTTTTCCATCTTTTGTTTAAACTTTTTGCAATGGATTGTTGGACGTGGTATATATATATTATATTTATTTAGCAAAATATTTTCTTGCTTGTTTGTTATTGAAATTCCTTTATTCGGGCAGAAATGGCCAGGAAAGTCCTGGAAAATATTTTCGCATCATTTCTGTTTTGCGAAACGTATGAGAATTTTTTTCCTCTTATTCTGCACCTTTTTGCATACTGGAAATGTAATTTGGTACCACTTTGCAGGGTTGAAAGCATTATGGTAAGATATTTAGCAGTGTGTCAGTTGATGGTACAGTCTAGGCTTAATGGCTTCCTCTTCAAGCTGTTACTTTTTCCATGGTGGGCTCACAAATTGCAAATATGCTAGCTTCTACTAGAGTTGAGACTGACTGTTTTGTGAATTTTCCATAGCTTTTAGTGAGAAATTGTCAGATGGAATTTTGTTTCATGTTTCAACCAATAAATTCTTGGTTTCCCCAGCAATGCTGAGTAAAAGGGCTAGATTAATAGCCAAGTTCAACTTGAACTTAAAATCAGGTTGCTAATTTGAAGTTACCTCCAATCCAAAGTTCCAAGTTTAGTTTGTTTGCATGGCTTTGTATAATTACCACATTGTGTCTTTAAGGTCTCCCCTCTTCAAATAGTGAATATTCCATATGCTTTCAGTGAGAAATTATTAGAAGGAATTTTGTTTTATGTTTCAACCAATAAATCCTTGGTTTCCCCGGCAACGCTGAGAGCAAGGGCTAGATAATAGCCAAGTTCAACATGAAAGCAGGTTGCTAACTTGAAGTTGTTTCCATTCCAATGTTCTGAGTTTAGTTTGTTTGTATGGCTTTGTATGAATACCACATTGTGCTGTGTGTGGATTTGGTTTCAAAGCTCCATTACAACTTAAGTAAAAAATCTGTTAGTGTTGTTTTATTTGTGGAAGTTCTACACACAAATTTCAGACAATCATCAGTTCTGGATTAACATTGCAAAATATTCCCTATAATAAAGCTCCAATCAATCGTTGTAAAGTTGTAATGTTTCAGGGTTTCATGATTCAATACCACTAATTTGCTTGTTGAGTTGTTATATGAGTCAACTCGAATTATTCACCTATGGTACTGCCTAAAACACATTTGAACTTTTCAGGACTGGCAAGAGTCTGATTCCAGATGTTGCAGATGTTTAGATTATTGCCCAATTTTTCTCTGTAACCAATAACTTGAATCTATTCTGATGACCTGAATTTCACTCTGGGAGGGCTGTTAATCAACAGAGTGATTTCTTTTACCACAAAGGATGATATGTCTAACTGAGTATAGAACAGATTATTTATTTCAGGAAACATACAAATAGATGATATTTAATGTTGACATACTACTTACAGTAACCATCCAAAACAACACTCTGTTTTTTCCTATTTACAAGTGTCAACTTTCTCCTTTTGCGCAATTACAATGATCTTTTTTGTGGTGTGCTTCACGGGCATGCTTTCTTCTTTTATAAGGAGATCCACAATAAGAATATCATTAACATCTTTGTCATATCTATATATTTTAACTAAGACTTTGTTACCTGTTCTGTTGCAGGTGTAGAGCACTTGTTAAGGGATGTCAAGGACACTACTATCAGCACACTTGCAACAGAGGTCCTATCATGTCCTTAAGTAGCCTTACTTTTTCAATTGCAGTGTTCAGTTTTTCTTGTTTCTTTTGTTTTTAGTGGTGACATAACTCTAAAATTTGACTTTTGTGCATAACAGGTTAGTGGAAAATTGACAGCTTTGAAGGGTTTAGAGGCTCGATTGAGAGAGATACATGGATATTTGGATCTTGTTGTTGATGGGAGGCTTCCACTTAACCATGAAATTCTGTACCATCTGCAGGTATGCAAAAATTTCTCTAGTTACATTCATTCAAGAGGCTAGATCGCTTATCTTTTGTCATATGGCTGGATTAATGTAGCATACAATGTCAACGTGGGCTATAGTTTTTTAATATGTTCAGGTTATGCATAGTTTACCATGACTAGAGGGTGAATAGGGGCGTGCAAGTTAAAACAACCATCGTTAACAATCATTCTTTATGCTATGTTATATTTATTCATTATTCCTAAAATTCTTAAACATACAGACTAGGATGAGAACTCTATTCAATACATGAGTATGCACTATATATATTGTTGTATCCAAGACTTATGATCTTGGATATATCTAGGAAGGTCCAAGAAAGGAGTTACATGTATATAAGTAGTTGATTGGATGTATGTGAGAAGTTTTGGAAGAATCACAATACAGAACTTGTACATGTAACAATAAATAACAATGCACTAGTTTCAATAAGAGTTGCATGGACATGAATATAGACACAAATGTGCTTTTTTTTCAATCCCCCCCCTTTAATATGGATACAACACATGCAAAAGTTATAAGAGGAGATTTTCATTACTTAAGAAGTAGTATATGCTATAGACCCATTGGCACTTGCTACTATATTCCAAAATGTTTATATTTATAGATTCATTTTGTCAAGTACATTGATAGAATCACATGTTATAAAACTTGTTCTCACTATTCTTCTGCAAATGGAGTTCCATATCATCAAGATTTTTTAGAAAGTCAAATGCTATAAAAATTGTATTCACTAGTTTTCTGCTATTGGAGTTCCATATCATCAAGATTCTTTAGAAAGTCAAATGCTATAAAAATTGTATTCACTTTTCTTCCGCAATTGGAGTTACATATCATCAAGATTCTTTAGATAGTCAAGATAATTGTATTAAATACTACCAACTACAATCTTAGAATAATATCTCACCATGGTAGTACTTGAGATTCAATTCATAGTTCATATGTCAAAATTTTCAAAGAGGTATTTTTATCTCACTTCTTCTTGACTGTCTCATATCTGCTTGTAAATTTTTTTGTAGGGTACTAGTTCTTTTTTCTTGATGATGTCTCTAATTTGTTTTATTAGTGTACCTATGCAATCATAGATGTTGCCTTAATATTTTGGTTTATCCTTGTCACAACGAACAAACGAGGGCATATATTGAACCCAATAGTCTTTGTAAGCCCACCAATCACCATCAACTGAAATTGCTTGGGGAGAACCTAAGTTGCAATTTTAGGTTTGAGTATGCAATATTTATAACTGACTTAAGAAACAAAATATTTCACAATTTGTATAAAAGAAAGTACTCATAAATTCATAATTCATTGATTTGTCAAATCAAAATGTCAATACAAAATGAAAATTACAATCAATAGTTTTAATATTGTTCTTTATTGAGAGCATCGAGAATAATGTTTGATTTGTTTGAATCACAATTTGTTGTTTTGCTATTCCCACTAGCCATGTGATGTGTAGAATCTGCCTCATCTAAATAGAGTATGGCAAGCTGTTGAATAGAAGCGTCTAAGTTAGCACACTCGAGTTAAATTCCAATTCCATGCGACCCCTTCATTGTAAGGAGGTGTCTTATGTGACAAGATGCAAGTTGGAGTGTCTTATGTGCCGAGAGATGCAAGTTGGAGTGTACATAAGCCAAATCCTTAGGTTTTTGTTTGCAGTCAATCTATTGCACTTAATTGAGTGGATAACGGGCTATGTACTCCCATTCCACTTAGTTGAAGAAAAACTCAAAACTTGCTGAAATTGCATACAAAAATTCAATACAACTTTTGTAATTATAGAACATAAATTATAAATTATAGCAGCTAATTTACTAGCTCATTAGCTGGAGGTTCCAGATCTGAGTATGATTTGAATCCAACTTGGCATTTAGATCAGTGTGTCTAGGGAATTGTCCAAGGGGTGGCAAAATCACTGTGGGTTTGTTTGGACAAACCTGCACAAACTTTGAGAATAATCTAGCTAAATAAAAACAAACCCAAGAAGAATTTTCTCACAAAAACATTTGTGTTGAATGAGCGCAGGCATTCCCATTTGAATTGAAGATGTCAATGACACAATTCATTTCTTTTGTTTGGCCAAATGAATATGACATGATTTATCACCCCGGTTTGACCTTTCACATACATGACAAAAGGCTTCAATATATTAAAATACTTTTGACAAAGAATGTGAGAATATTTTTTGAATGTTGCCTTGTACCCAACAACCACCTTTTTGTCTCTATGGTGCCACTTTTTTCAACAAAGAAAGTATGTGTATTGTATTCTTTTGAAAAATGTCTTTGTGGGGCCAATCTTCTTGGGTTTTGCTATAGCCTTTATTTTTTCAACCTTGAAGTCCATGCCATCATAAATTCCATCCAAACATGGTCAATTCATATCAGCATACCTAATTATACTCATGATGGTCTTAGTGAAACTCAAACATATGTCATGTCCCCAATTTGGGGCCCTTTCCATTTGGCGGGAAAAATAAAGCATTTTTAAATGCTAATATAAAAATAATAATATAATATTAAAAATAATAATAATAAATTAATAAATTTAAATTATTGTTAAATAACATTTAAATTTAATTAAATATATATTATCTGTGCCGACCTGCTATAGCGATTTAATAATCTTTCTATGGCCGACTTTCCCTTGTAGCCACTATATATGGCGGATGCAGGGCATTTGTAGTTCATCACGAATTTGGGATTGGATCTCTGCCTAACACCGGTGAGGACATAGTCTCTCACGTGCGGGCACTCAGGTACACTGAGGAATTCGTGTTAATTCACTATTCCTTCATACATTCACTCATCTCCAGGTTTTGTGTATTTGCATATAGGAGGCGGATCAAGCTTTGAATAGTGAATGTACCATCATAGCCGAGTTAATACACCCCAAAGTCAGTGAATGGGGAAGCAATCACCGTCTCAAGCGATCACTATTCCTTCATACATTCACTCATCTCCAGGTTTTGTGTATTTGCATATAGGAAGCGGATCAAGCTTTGAATAGTGAATGTACCATCATAGCTGAGTTAATACACCCCAAAGTCAGTGAATGGGGAAGCAATCACCGTCTCAAGCGATCAGGCCGAGCCTAACGGCTCTAGCCGGGTGGACACGCACAAGCCCGTTCATCATTGGCCACACTTCAGGCTGCTTCCAGCATCGTTCATTGTGGGAGACTCCGGGAAATTGAAGCATTAGCGCAAGAAACGCGTCACCCTTCAGGCCCGTTTCACAAGCGAATATCATCCATACGATCAATTCTGTGGCAGTAGTAGAACCATCTGAAGAAACCCAATCCACACTCGTCAAGGTGCAATCATCAGTTCGGGTATCTCTTTCAGGGCCATTCCGTATCACCTCCAGTTACCAATGCGTTCCGCACTACTTGACGCAGTCATCATCTTGGATCAGGCGGCGTACATCTCCCATGATCTACCTCTCCAGTCGCATGCACAGGGTTAGGAGGTCACGAGTAGCATCATGCATCCAGGGTCAGTATGTAGAATGCATTGGACGATATTTTATCACTGTGTATGAGTATTGACCGCACATCTACTCTAGCTGTCAATTTACTGTTATGTTGAATCTGCTTACTGTAATCATCAGAATATTATTCATTATTTCTGAGTTAGCGATAAATTGTTACATTGAGTCTAGTTCAGAATCTGTGTTTGGATAATTCTGTTGCAATTGCCTGGGTTGAGTGATCGGGTATTGTAAGCAATTTCGTAAGTCATTGGTATCAATGAAGCGCAGAACCTTGATTTCAGATTGCTGTGTAACTGGAAAGTTTATCTATTGCAGACTTGGTTTTCTCTGAGGATTCTAATTTCAATTATATTGTATGTAAATTGGAAGAGTCCATTTGTTATTGTGGAAATCGGTACTTGGTACATTACAGCATATTTCACGGAGCCCATTATTTATCATCAAGAATTAGTACTTTGACTTCTTGATTTTTTGAATTTGATTGCCTCCATACACACCAAGGAGTGTTGGTGACCATGGTGTTTAATGGCTCTCGCATCTTTAAAAGTCATTTTACGATGAATGTGTGTGATGCAAATTGAGTCCTGACAACTGAACATGGTGTAAAAAAAGAAATCAAATTAAAAAATTAAAGTAGATATCAAAAAATTTCAAAGTATAATAAAAAATGAAATTATCTTCAAAAACTCCAAGTTGGAGGACTTGAAGATGGCTTGTTACAGATGATGATTTGTCACATATATTTGAATCTCGTCTACCTCGATGTAGATTTTTTGACCCATTTGATTTTTATGTCAATCTTTTGCATTATCAAGTTGAGGGAGTGGACAATACTTGGTGTCCAAAAAATCTGCCCACATGTATTCTCCACTATTAAATGAGTTACCCTACATTTTTTTTGTTGTCTGTTATGAGTTGGACAATATTTTTGGGGTCCATCCTTTCAATGGATTCTACAAGGATCTTGACAATGATTTTTGCATTCTTCACTTACCCTTTACTGGTCTTAGTGCATAGGACGGGCTGTCATTTGACTATTCAAGCTCTTATACTCATTTCTCACATTGGCCGCAACTCCAATGAAAACCTTCACCTCTAGGAAGTTGCTCAATTATGCATGTATGTTGCAAAAAGGTGACACTACATCAATTATGAACAGTTCCTTTGTCACAGGGCCAACTTAACTAAAACTACCAGCCACTTAGTATGAATAACAAAAGAAAAAAAACATTACAACCATGTTGCCTTAACTAAAGAAAGGGAAAAACAAAAAGGCATTATAACCCTTATGATACATATTAAAGTTTTTAGAAAAACATTCAAAACATTTTTGAAAAAAAGAAAAAAAAATTGGAAAAACTTTATTTTTATTGTTTTTTGAGAAATTTACAAGTCAAACATAGATTTGATTAATAAATCTTGTCGATGAAGCTCTTTCCCACAGCATGGTAGAATCTTTTTTTCAAGCTTCAACTTTGAAGAAATATCCAACAACCTTCAAGAATTAAGAAATGGCAGCTGAGAGCAAGATATTTTGGTCTCTTTTATTTGTGAAATGAGGGTAGAAATGACTTTAAACAAAAGGAGTGGAAAGGCATGCACCTTAGGGCAAAATTTGGTTTCTTAAGTGTTCTTTTGTTTTAGTTAAAAAAATTAAGATTTTTACCTTTATAACATTGGCAGCTGTTGGGTGCGTGGGCTGAACCCCACTGGACCAGAACTGGAACCTGAATCACATTTCCTCAATTCAGCGACCTTTTCACAGAATTCAGTAACATAGGGCAGAACCCTGGGCAATCCCAGCGTGTACCTGGACTGGGTTCTGTGCCCAGTTCAAAGTGGTTTGGGTATTGACTGGGTTTTGAGTGAATCTGATTACACACCCCACCACACACAATATTAAAAAATATAAAAAAAATCAATAATTGGCAGAGATATACAGAACTAGATACAGAACACACTTATAATTGATAACTGAGTTTCAACTGTTAAATGTTAAATATAAATGAAATTGGTTAGTGACTTATAAGTTAACTTTTTAGGTAGTTAGGTTCAATGTTTGTATTATTTTATTTTCAGAAGAAGTTGACTTTTCTGTGTTTCTATATTCTTTTGGGGGCGGGCCAGTTTCTTGGATTTGCCTGGGCAGGATGCAGGCGATCCCAGACTGTACCTGAACTGGGATCTGTACCCAGTTCAAAGTGTTCTGGGTGCTGGGTGGGTTCTGATTGAACCTGATGAGACAGAAATTTACTCAAGGCAATAATATTACAATTGAACAATTTTTATCAATTAATGATTTTATTCTTTTCACAGTTCTTCTATCTTTAATCTAGTACATGTTCAATATGTTGTTGAACTTGAATGTTAATATCAATATGAGTAACAACATATAATCAATATACATACCTGGAGCAAAGGTGAACCCAGACTGTACCAGGACCAGGATTTGTACCCAGTTCAAACTGGTGTTAGTATGGGCTGGGCTTGAGTCAGCTTGGTAACATATGTACCTGAGGCAACAGTAAACATTTTTGTTCTTTTCACAGTTTCGTTGTAATCATGAATCTCAGACTCTCAAGATTATGTTAAATGCAGGATGCATTCAATCTGTTCCCAAACTTGAATGTTAACGAGTTAAATAAATATCAATGTGAATAATAACAAATAATCAATGTTGCATTCTTGTCCAACATATTTATTCTATTTTAATAATAGAGTCCTTAATCAGTTGTGGGTCTTATCAAGATCTTGTTTGAAATTTTAGCATGCTATTCTTTTCATAGTTTTGTTTTAAGCATGATTCTCAATATTGTCTTTCATGCAGGATGTATTCAATCTGCTTCCGAACTTGAACGTTAATGAGTTAGTAAAGGCTTTTGCAGGTACATTAGTTTTGCTCATTTCTAATTGTAATGAATCAAAGAAGTGTGATTGAAATACTTCAAGCTGGAACAGATATATAATGAATGTGAGTTTTAGTATGTGCTAAGCTGTAGTTTTTTGCAGTGAAAACAAATGACATGATGCTGGTTATTTATCTGTCATCTCTCATTCGGAGTGTCATCGCCATGCATAATCTCATAAACAACAAGGTAATATTAGTACAACGCCTGGTATCCTTGGTGTGTGGTGGGACATATCTCTTTAATTTTATGCTAATATGTGGTTTTCTTTCAGATACTGAACAAGGAACATGAGAAACTTGCAGACGCATCATCTTCAGCCATAACAGCTGCAGCAGGGAGCTAAAGTTGTGGTTATAGGTGCATGCATTTTATTAAGAATTAGATTGTAGCTGGATTCTTTCCGGAGCTTGCCTGTTGCGGCTCAAAATGAATGAGCCTGTGCAGAAGTTTTGTGTACTTGCATCTTATATGCTTAATATAGGTTTATGTCTAGCAATTTTTAAGCTTACGGTGTTTTAGTCCAGCTGCAGTTCGGAATTATTAGACATTACTCTTGTTTCGATCTATTGATGGGCAACAGTTCTAGTTTGCAATACGACAATTAAAAAATTCTTAGTTCATTCTAAAATCTGCTGTAACGTTTGTATTTGACATGTCAAGTAAAATGAGTTTAACCAAACAAATATTTCGTTGGTGACAATTCCCAAGTAAATTGAAAAAAAAAAACCTAGTTTTGATCTCCACTATGCTTTTCTGGGGATTGAATAAAGTACATTTGAAGTTCTTGAGATGCTGAATGTGTCCATTGTAAACCCCTCTTTAATTTGCAGTAGAATGTGTCTAATAGAAGCTAATACAATTTTACCGTGGCTTATCTTAAGAAAAATTTGAAACATTCAGTATTTTATTTTTGGGTACACATTTTCCTTATAAGCCTTTCCTTAGACCAGTTTTAGTAGTCTATAAACAGAATACTAAAAACAAATAATGGGAACTGTTAATAAAGATGGAAAATTACAATTAGTCTCTCAACTCTTCAAAACAAGGCAGTTGGAGCCCATCTGTTACTGGAAGGTTAAATGCAGAATATAGTCTTTTGCTGTTTCAAATTATCCTGAAAAGCTCGTATCTTTTTTCCTGAAGATATTTGACAATTTGACTGAACTGGGCCTTACATTTTTACTTGTATCTTGTTGTATAATTCTCTTATCCCCCGGGAAATATTTTAGACTTGCACATCTGTTTCTGCTAACAGTTTCATTGAGCACATCTCTTAAGATCTCACTTAACCTGGGAGGTTTTAAGATAGACCACAAGAGTATTTTTAGTGGCGATAAATGGTGATATCTTAATGTATTTATATTTATCCAAAGCATTAAGAATCAACCATTATCGATCTTGACTATTATTAATGTATCATGGTAAGTTTCTCATTATTGGATTACAAAAATTATTCGAGTAATTTTTTTTGTCTAAATATTTATTTTGACAGTTTAACGTGGCTATTTGTTTCTATTGGTTGGGAAAGCCATCCCTCTTTGCCAGTATTATGTTACACATTGTGTGCGGGCATCATCAAGTTTTGCTCTAATCAGGTCACGATAATTATAATGATAGGTTAGTTTGATCATTATCTCAAGTTTACAAGTATTGTGATAGTTCGGCACGATTATGAATCACCATCATGGTAAGTTCTTGATATCGCTAGCATTGAAACTTGATGTAGAGTTGATAATCTTTGATTAAAAATATAAGTAGGAACATGCCTGTCATAGGATGTGTACTTGTACAAAGGTGGTTAATGGTCCTTACTCCTTACAAAAGTGTACTTCACATTTTTTTCCCTGTTTCCCTTGTTCCTTCTTTCTTCTCCTCCATTTTCTGTTTCCTTTGTCACCTCCATGCCCCCTCATTTTCAAGTGTTAAATCTGTAATCCAAATCACAATTCTCTTACCTCCACATGCCCCTTCCTTATTTTCAAGTGTTAAATCTGCAATCCAAATCATAATCCTCTCGTCATCCTAATGGTGGATTATTGAATGTGATCCAAAACATCAATATATACACAGTTGAATTCAAAAGCACTGACAATAAACTCCATAGTTTGGAGACAATAATCTCCATAGTCTGGAAAATCTATACCTAATAAAAACAAATAATTTAGAAGTAAAGATGTAGTCTTTTAGGTTGTGGCTTAGGGTTAACCTTGGCAGATCACTCCTTAAATAGATGTATCAGGAACATGATATTAGTTCTATAAGACTTCACATTTCAAATAAGTGGAGGTCAAGGTTTGTATGTTTGAATGGTACTAGAGTAACAAGGATATAATCAAAAGATGGACTTGCAATTGACTCGAGTTTAATTATCTGCTCTCACCATAATTTGGCTGATTGTGCTTATTTTGCTCTTTCAGTGTGTCACTATGTTCTTGTTTAAGTTCACTTCGAATATGAGGCTTTCTGATGCAGAGCAGGGGTGGTCAACTCCAAAACAACCACAAACAACCAATCTTTCAATCTTTCAAACATCCAATGGTGGGTTCTCTTTCGCAAGCCTTAATTCTCTTAGTAGCTTTTCACAACTGGTTTTTCAGAAATAACTTGCAAAGTAAGCACGATCTTCAAAATGTAAAGACGTTTTTAGATACCCTTTTCCTCATTTACAAACATATCTCCAAACTAGGGTATAGTCCTTTGTATGGAAACTTTCAAAAATTGACTGTCCTTGTTCAAATTAGGTTGAATTGCTTGAATGGGTTAGGTAGCAGCAGGGTATTTGAACTCCAGGGAATATTCTTGCATTCCAAGGCTCTAAACACATCATCCAGGGTTTGAATCATCAATTCCAAACAAATAGAACAATTTCCTAAAAGCTTTTTAACAAAACCCTAAACCCATAGGGTTCCTAGGCCTTGTTGGGTGAAAATTATGTAATCACCTTTTCAATAGATTACACAACCTAGATTTCAACCACAACTATGTGAGATATAATCTCTCCTCTCAGAAAGGGGAGGCACCCTTCTTACTGCTAACAAAAGCTAAATAAAACTAACTAAATATTCACAAAATGTACACTACAACTACGAGATGGGGGGTGTGTGTCACATTCATACTTCTCTTCTTTTCAGAGAAGATGTTTTACAATGCTTCACAGTTGATAGTTCTGATTCAAAATAATTTTAAACTAAAAACAAACAGTAATGCCAATACCTCTATATTGTCAAAGCAAAGTGTAGAGATACCAGGTATGGTAATAATAACAATAAAACGGGAAAGGAAAGCTCACGAAGGCACAAAGTCGTTATGTAGTTTTTTTACCGATGTATTTGTGAGAGATGTATCGTTTGTCGTATTGGAAGCACAAAGTCTTCTAGATACAACAATTCCACGAACAACATGAACAATTACAAGCACAAAATCTTGTAGATCATTCAACAATAGTTACTTAAACATAAATGTAAATTCAAATAAAGAATGTAACACAAAGTTTACATAAATTTATTTGAAGCCCTTCAGATTTCATCTATTAATCACCACCAATATGGTCAATCCACAAGATTATCGACTCCAACACAATGTCTGGTATGCAATTCTCTTATTTATTGATCAGATTTTCATTCACAAACATGAACACAAAGTTTCACAAATTTGCTTCAAAAAGGGTAGCACTTTGTTGCAAAATACTAAAGGTTAAGATTACAATAGAAATCCCTCTTATTTATAAAAGAGAGGGAAGAACAAGTCTAGGAAAGTTAGGTGAGCTAATTTAGGAAAATCTCACCTAACTTTGACTAAGTCAAAATGTTGTCCATCTTTGTGGAACTACATCTCAGATTTTTAATGTAATTACATTTGCTGAAAAGACATTTAAGATGTCAAAAACTATTTACGAGATGCATAAAGGGAAGCATCAAAATATTCAACACTGGAGATCAAGAGTCTTCATGGTTCCTTGCTTTGGGTGCAGAAGTTTTCATACTTCTTTTTGGTCCCCTGGAGGAATGCATCATCTGGACCGATTGTGTAATTTACAAGGGTGTGAACTCTTGTGATCAACTTTCTGGTAGATGAATAAATTTTCTTGCACCTGTGAAGATCGTCTTAAGATTATCAAGAGTTAGCCGTATTTCATAAGTGACATGTATTGAGGCTTTTTGAAAAGTTTGCATCTTCAAATTGTTGTGTGACGGCTTCTTTATAGATCTTAGAAAGTTCATTGGATCAAAAGATGTCACCTTTAGGATCACTTAATTAAATCTGAAGAGAAATTGCAAGGATGGTGAATCAACAGGTGTTAGCAGAAAAAGTAGCATTGAGAAGTTTGAAGTGAACAAACGATGTTGAGCAAGTGTGAAACGAGCAACTAGGCACGAAAAATGAAGCGGGAGCAAAAAAAGGGGTCTGGAGCGAAAATGGAGCAGTTTGGAAGTGTTTAAGGTAAAAACTGCCAAATGTGTAGGAGCGTTGAAAATCAACGCTCCTACACTTAGAGAGATGATTTCATATATAAGGGCGCTGAAAATCAGCTCCCTTACATGTTGGAAGATCTGCATTTCATGCATAAGTGCTGAAAAACAACGATTTGACATGTTTTGGAAGGAAATTGTATTTTGTGTAAAAGCGCTAAAAAACAACACTTCAACATATCACATGTCAAAGTGATAAAAAATGCTTCTGCATGAAATATGTAAGAGTGGCGAAAATCAACATTTCTGCATGTTTTCAATATATATAAAAAAAAAAAAACATTTTTGCATGTGGGAAGGACACTTGAGATTTAAGATGTAGAAGCGCTAAAAAACCCCACTCCTACATATGCTAGAAAATGACTAAAACCCTGCTCCTACATGTGCCATAAAATGACTAAGGCATGAAATATGTAAGAGCGCTAAAAATTAGAGTTTTACATGTGACTTGAGTTTTGAGATGTTGAAGCGCTAAAAAACCCCGCTCCTATATCTGCCAAAAAATGACAAAGGCATGAAATATGTAAGAGTGCTAAAAATCAGAGCTTTTACATGTGACTTGAGTTTTGAGATGTCGAAGTGCTAAAAAACCCCGCTTCTACATGTGCCAGAAAATGACTAAGGCATAAAATATGTAAGAGCGTTAAAAATTAGTGCTTGTGTACAAAAGACTGAATTTGACAAAAATGCACAAGCGCTGATTTTTAGCTTGTAATAAAAGACTAATTTCAACAAAATGCACAAGCGCTGATTTAAAAAATTGAATTTGACAAAAATGCACAAGCGCTAATTTTTTAGCGCTTGTGTACAAAAGACTGAATTTGAACAAAAATGCACAAGCGCTAATTTTTAGTGCTTGTGCACAAAAGGCTGAATTTGAAAAAAATGCACAAGCGCTGATTTTTAGCGCTTGTGCACAAAAGGCTGAATTTGAACAAAAATGCAGAAGCGTTGATTTTTAGCGCTTGTGCACTTTAAGGACTTAGAAAATTTATAGCCTCAATATGTAGGAGCGCTGAAAATCAACGCTTCTACATTTTTGCCAATTTTCACAACTCCCAAAGGCTGGAAGCTTATGAAGATACTCCTTTCGAAGCTCTTCGAAAGACGGACGAGGGAGGACACTCAAACAGACTGTTTGAGATTTTGGAACACACTTCGAGGTGGATTGAAATTTTCCTTGTTTTGCGTGCTTGAACATCACGAACCTATGAAACAAACAAGTTTCGTAGGGGGTTATCCGTGAATTGAGCGTTGCTAGATTCTACGATAATAGTTGGTTCCTGTTGGGGATCTTCCTTCAACCATTCTTTGAAACGAATGAAGGGAAAAGAACTCCAGAATTCAAGTGCCTTTATCCATCCATTGGGCATAGAGTTAGGCGACGACAACAAAAAGAAAATCTACGAAAACAAGATGCAAACTTGTGCAAATGCACTTATTGAAAAGGTAATTAAAACTACCTAATTAAAACTAGCTATCAATGAAACCTTCTCAAATGAAACCGTTCACAAGGTCAACAAAATAGCTGCCTTCAACAGCTTGCAATGCCTTCCATGATCATGAGCAACTACATGTAGATGAAGTTGAAGCATTGCTTCATGAAAGAGATGAACTGGTTCAGATGCCTCCGAAAACATATTAGATATACTGTTGCTCCAAAATGAATCATTGAATTAAGACTGTTCCCTACACATCTACAAATACATCTTTAGTTGCATCCTCAAGTTTATCTTCACGTTCAGGTACAAGTGGAAACTCTGACTTCCCATTGGCCTCCAACCAAGCAAGATGTCTTATGGGACATTCCCTCGATCAGTCAAAAATTGAATGCTTCTTACTAGTTGCTACTTGAATAACTAATTCATCAACCAAGACAACCTCATGCTGATCAGAATGATCTCCTTCATGTGATTCAGATGAAGATATGACTGCATTGCATACCTCAATATGTTGTTTGCCATCTTCAGACTTGGAAAAATCTGAATTATTTATAAGAAGGTCCTCATCATGCCTTTGGGAAGTTCTTTTATGCAACACGTGTTCAAGTTCACGACCTCGAAACACAGATGCATTCTTTTCAACTTGATTGAGACCTTCGTGCATGTCCATCTTTTCAGATCTCAAAACAAGATTGTCTTCATTCACCTGAACTTCAGAAAAATGATTTTCATCCTTCTGTTTTTCATCAATGGCTTTCTAAGACTGCATAAACCAGAATTGGGAGTCGCTAGTTATGTCTGCTTCCTTTTCCTGGAAGAGAATAGCGAGATCACTTGGATTGGAGTTAGGGCGCTTTGCTATTGCTTTTACTAATGGTGCCTCAACAGCAAGCCTCTTCAAAGGTGAAGATAACTTGTGTTGATTCCCAACAACAAAATTATGAGCAACATTTGAAAGTGACCTCCTTGGTACGTCCTTGCAAGGCACATAAAACATGCCTTGAGCTAGCTGCTTTTTGAGGACAAGTAGCTCATTTACCAACCTTTGCACCATAGGATCCGTCCTTGTGATGGAAGAAAATAACTCCAAAGAAGGGCTTTCTTTAGATTCATTTGATTCAATTTTTATTTGCCCAGCAAGAATGAGATCATCTTCAATTTCTGTTGCCAAGGTCTACGCAACTGCAAGAGTAGCTGGGGCTGCTCTTCTCAATAGGAAACCAACCTCAGGCATTTGAGCATTTACAAAGAAACATTTCAAATTCTCAGCTGTAGGTTGAGCAGCAATTGGAATTCTTCGTGTCAACTTGTTGAAGTAAGCAATGAACTCATGCATAGGCATGTGAGATTCCTTCTTCAATTGGGTGAGCTGAGCCAACAAAGCATGAGCATCTTCAGGAGGTTTGAACCTTTCTTCAAACTTGGCTATGAGAGTTGCCCAGTTTGTGATGGTACGTGGCGCCATATGATAAAACCAATCTGTAGCGACACCTTGGAGAGTCTACACAAACAACCTTACAAATACATCTTCGCGTTCAACACCATGAACTCCACAAGCGATGTAGAAAGCAACAATGAGCTCGTTAGGATGTTGTACATCACCAAAGAACTTGGGAAAGTTCTTTTGTGAGCCTTCAGGAAGAGCATGTAGGGGTAGAGCTAGACTTAACGAACCAAAAGCATTTCCCCAAGGACCTTGAGCAGCCATTTACATATCCTTGGTGAAAACTTGAAAAACTTACAAGAAAATAAATTACAATGAAAAAGGACATAGGTATACTTCAAATGAAAGCGTGAGGCTTTCGAATGTGTATCGTATCCCCAACGGAGTCACCAAAAAACTGTTGGGTGAAAATTATGTAATCACCTTTTCAATAGATCACACAACCTAGATTTCAACCACAACTATGTGAGATATAATCTCTCCTCTCAAAAAGGGGAGGCACCCTTCTTACTGCTAACAAAAGCTAAGTAAAAGTAACTAAATATTCACAAAATGTACACTACAACTACGAGATGGGGGGTGTGTGTCACATTCATACTTCTCTTTTTTCAGAGAAGATGTTTTACAATGCTTCACAATTGATAGTTCTGATTCAAAATAACTTTAAACTAAAAACAAGTAGTAATGCCAATACCTCTATCTTGTCAAAGCAAAGCGTAGAGATACCAGGTATGGTAATAATAACAATTAAAATGGGAAAGGAAAGCTCACAAAGGCACAAAGTCGTTCCGTAGCTTTTTCATCGATGGATTTGTGAGAGATGTACCGTTTATCGTATTAGAAGCACAAAATCTTCTAGATACAACAATTCCACAAACATCATGAACAATTACAAACACAAAGTCTTGTAGATCATTCAACAATAGTTACTCAAACATAAATGTAAATTCAAATAAAGAATGTAACACAAAGTTTACATAAATTTATTTGAAGCCCTTCAGATCTCATCTACTAATCACTACCAATATGATCAATCCACAAGATTATCGATTCCAACACAAAGTATGGTATGCAATTCTCTTATTTGTTGATCAGATCTTCATTCGCAAACATGAACACAAAGTTTCACAAATTTGCTTCAAAAAAGGCAGCACTTTGTTGCAAAATACTAAAGGTCAAGATTACAATAGAAATCCCTCTTATTTATAAAAGAGAGGGAAGAGCAAATCTAGGAAACTAGTTGAGTAAAATTAGGAAAGTTAGGTGAGCTAATTTAGGAAAATCTCACCTAACTTTGACTAAGTCAAAATTTTGTCCATCTTTGTGGAACTACATCTCAAATTTTTAATGTAATTACATTTGCTGAAAAGACATTTAAGATGTCAAAAACTATTTACAAGATGCATAAAGGGAAGTGTCAAAATATTCAACATTGGAGATCAAGAGTCTTCATGGTTCCTTGCTTTGGGTGCAAAAGTCTTCATACTTCTTCTTGGTCTCCTGGAGGAATGCATCATCTGGACTGACTGTGTAATCTACAAGGGTGTGAACTCTTGCGATCAACCTTCTAGTAGATGAATGAATTTTCTTGCACCTGTGAAGATGCGTCTTGAGATTATCGAGAGTTAGTTGTATCTCATAAGTGACAAGTATTGAGGCTTTTTGAAAAGTTTGCATCTTCAAATTGCTGTGTGACGGCTTCTTTATAGATCTTAGAAAGTTCACTGGATCAAAAGATGTCACCTTCAGGATCACTTAATGAAATCTGAAGAGAAATTGCAAGGATGGTGAATCAACAGGTGTTAGCAGAAAAAGTAGCATTGAGAAGCGTGAAGTGAACAAACGATGTTGAGCAAGCGTGAAACGAGCAACTAGGCATGAAAAAAGAAGCGGGAGCAAAGAAACGGGGTTTGGAGCGAAAATGGAGCAGTTTGGAAGTGTTTAAGGTAAAAACTGCCAAATGTGTAGGAGCATTGAAAATCAACGCTCCTACACTTAGAGAGATGATTTCATATGTAAGGGCATTGAAAAATCAGCTCCCTTACATGTTGGAAGATCTGCATTTCATGCACAAGTGCTGAAAAACAACGATCTAACATGTTTTGGAGAAAATTATATTTTATGTAAAAGCGCTGAAAAACAATGTTTGAACATATCACATGTCAAAGCGATAAAAAACAATGCTTCTGCATGAAATATGTAAGAGCGGTGAAAATCAACACTTCTGCATGTGGGAAGGACACTTGAGATTTGAGATGTAGAAGCGCTAAAAAACCCTGCTCCTACATGTGCCAGAAAATGACTAAGGCATGAAATATGTAAGAGCGCTAAAAATTAGAGCTTTTACATGTGACTTGAGTTTTAAGATGTAGAAGCGCTAAAAAACCCCGCTCCTACATGTGCCAGAAAATGACTAAGGCATGGAATATATACGAGTGCTAAAAATCAGAGCTTTTACATGTTACTTGAGTTTTGAGATGTAGAAGTGCTAAAAAATCCCGCTCCTACATGTGCCAGAAAATGACTAAGGCATGAAATATGTAAGAGCACTAAAAATCAGCGCTTGTGCACAAAGGATTGAATTTGTCAAAAATGCACAAGCGCTGATTTTTAGTGCTTGTGCACAAAAGACTGAATTTGAACAAAAATGCATAAGCGCTGATTTTTAACGCTTGTGCACAAAAGACTAAATTTGACAAAAATGCACAAGCGCTGATTTTTAGCGCTTGTGCACAAAAGACTGAATGTGAACAAAAATGCACAAGCACTGATTTTTAGCGCTTGTGCACTTTAAGGACTTAGAAAATTTATAACCTCAACATGTAGGAGCATTGAAAATCAACGCTCCTACACTTTTGCCAATTTTCACAACTCCCAAAGGTTGGAAGCTGACAAAGATGCTCGTTTCGAAGCTCTTTGAAAGACAGACGAGGGAGAACACTCAAACAAATTGTTTGAGATTTTGGAATGCACTTCAAGGTGGATTGAAATTCACCTCATTTTGCGTGCTTGAACATCACGAACCTATGAAACAAACAAGTTTCGTAGGGGGGTTATCCGTGAAGAGAGCATTGCTAGATTCTACGATAACAGGCCTAATTCATGAAGATATTAGGCTATGGAAACAATCTTGCACGTGCCAAACACCTTCCCCTACATCTGCAAGTTTATGAAAACAAAGAACAACCCTAGTTCTTCCATTCCACCAAGTTTCAAGGGTTTTTACTAGGTGGAATGGAATTTATTGCATTTTATCTATTCACTACTACCCTAACTAGGGTTTCAACCAGTTTGAGAAGAAATGCCTCTAAATTGAACAAATCCTAATGAAAAAGAGAAAAACCAAGTGCAATGGAAGGTACATTCACTTCTCTAATAGTCCCAATCGAATTCAAGCCATGAGAAGACCATACAGAACTGTACAATCAACTGTAGCAGCAAAATTGCGTTCAGAAATGTAGAAAGTAGAGTTTGTTTATTGATTAAATCTCCAAAATTCAACATCCAACCTTGCCTCCGGCCACACAAGGCTTTCTTAAAGAATTTACCATCATTCCCAATGGTCCACAACTAATTTTCAAATTACAAACTTAACTAAACACCATTAGACCCTGTTATGAAAAAAAGTGTAAAAGTTGCTTTGGCAACATTTTGCAACTTGACAACATTTTACAACTACATACTAACTCACCCCCTAATGACTCAAACCGACCCAAACAAACATGAAATGGTCCTTAAAGACTTTATTAGATGAAAATAACTCAAAACAAAACAAAGATCAACTTTTGACCCCTCTTGGGGCATGAAGACCTGGGTGCCCCTGCACCACTTTCTTAAACCTGCTTGGTGAAATCCTATGTTACATTGCACCTTCTAGACGGCCTGGTGGGTTTTCTGGTAGATTAACATTATCTAGGTAACTCATTATTTTAATTTATCTCAAGACGAATAAACAATTTTTTTGAAATTTGAGTAACTTTTTGTGGTGTGTCGTTTCATGTGTATTCTAGAATCAACAATATAGAGTTTGTTGATATCTTGTGTCTCTTGGCAGGATCTTGATCTGTAAACTGATTTGGACACTCCTCAACAGTTAATTGATAATGGATTTTCACCAACTTTACCACAAGATGTCACAAAAATGAATTCTACTTGCAATTTCCACAACAATTTAATCAATTTCATGTACTTAAATTGCTAAAACATAGAAACACCCATAATACTGAAGAACATGGAACTAAAAATAAAAATTAACTATATGGCAATATACCTTGGTGAAAAAACCAATCTGGGATAATGGAGAAAGCTCCAAGAATAGTGAGCACTAACAACACTTCGTTCCATTGAATCCAATCAAATTGCATGCAAATGCAAGACATCACACCAAAAACATGCTCTTTCCACCTACACATTAGCTCCAACACCTACAAACTTGTTTGAAACTCCACAACCCTTAGTTCAATTTCCTTGCATAATGAAACATAATATGAGGTACCAAAGAGAGTCGGCATTGACACTTGCCTCATGTGTTTATAACTCTCCCATGTCTTCTAAGGGGGCCAAAAGACACTTTAAATGTTTTGAATGCAAAAATAAGTGTAAAAAACTCTTCAACTTCCTCTCATGCCCAAAGAACGCAAAATTTTTGGTAGACATCAAGGTGTGATTTCATAACTGGTAGGGTGATTGCAAAATTGCCCTATGAAAATGAAACCACTACCTCTTGAAATTTGACAACTTTTCAAAATTGTTAGGGGAAAAACGAAAAGGTGTCTTGTTATGAATTGGTGGTTTCGTCACCATTAAAGTTTTGCTTAGTTTCACTATCTTAACCTCGAGGGATTATTTAACCTCCTTGTGATAGTCCAAATCACCCAATGCTACATCCAACCTAGGTACAAACATTATAGCTTCAAAACCACTGAATTGCAATCTCCTAGACATGTGAAGTCTTAGAACAATCTTTTGATTAGTAATAGTAGTAAATGACCCTTTAACCATGTTTTTTAGATTTGCTTGAAGGATCACACATTCCTAATAAGGAGGTAGGTACAAACATTATAGCTTCAAAACCACCAAATTGCAATCTCCTAGATGCATGAAGTCTTAGAAACAATCTTTTGATTAGTAATGGTAGTAAATGAACCTTTAACCCTATTTTTTAGATTTGCTTGAAGGATCACACATTCCTAATAAGGAGGTTTTTGGTAGGCTTGTAGTTCCCAGCAACTAAGGAACTCAACAAATGAGAAAATTTCTTCACTATGCCTTCCTTTGGGTGCCACTTAGCCTTGCTTGGTAATTAGCATTTCAACTCAATTGACCAAATTTCCTAAATCTATCTTTGAGTTTGCCTTCTCTTATTTTGACGGAAATAATTTTGTAGTTCCTCTTGCGTGTTTGGAACAATATCTTCAATTGAAGGTAGCAAAACTCTCCCTTCTTTGTCAAAGTGTGGAATGCTCAAAGAGACATAGGTTCTCTATGTTCACCATTGAATAAATCTTCATGCAGGATGGAAAATTAAGGCAAAAAAACATTCTTGCTCACCTATTTTGAGATTTAAGAATGGGTCATAACACAAGGGTTTAAGTTTTCTTGCTTGCCCTTGAATTCTCTCCTTACCCAAGTGCAACCAAATTCTATCATAGGTACAAGCAATCGTGTAACAATTGAATTTCTGCAAAATTGATTAATGCAAGGCAAACATTTTGGCTTCTTAAAGAGCTCATTGAACAACCTTTTGATTTGATCCACAAACCCTTTCTCTTTGTTGGTGTGCAACCCATGAAGTGATTTCATCTATGTTGGGATATGTGTCATACACCTTGTACTCCTAATGTTCAAAGTTATTTAATTTTGTATTTATTTGTTGTACCCACATAATTGGGATGTCCCACTTGGAGTGGCACTATGCATCACTTGTCATTTGAATTTGATGATTTATAAGGCTAAGAGGTAAAGAGTATAGTGTAAGAAATGGACAATAGTTCGAGTGGGGTTGGAATAACAAACGGTGGTTTGATGCAAATGGTGTTTGGAGGAACAAGCTTGTAGGGAGAGACCATCCCCACCAAGGATGGAAGAATGGGTCTAGGGTGTTAGGATTTGGGTATGGAAAATTTAGGTAACTTGCAGATTGGTTATGGCATAAGATGCATCATAAAGATGCATTGACAAGGGGTAGGGTAGGGGATCAAGTCAAGCAGGGTGTTGGTGTTGGGACTAGGTTTTGGTATAAAGATCAAGGTAATGTGCCCGAAGGTATTGGAGAACAAACTTTTTCCTTGGCTATTGTGCAAATGTAGTGCCATTAGGCCAAAGCGAGAGGGGATCTCTACTTGGTTGCTATAAGGGGTTCCTAGAATCAAGAAAGGCCCTTCGATAGGGGAGAGATTGTGATTCATGGGGCAAAGCAAAGCAACAAGAAATGGGGAGCTTCAAAAGGTAGAAAACCTTTAATAGCAAAGCCATAGTGATTCCAACAAAGGCATTGCAATCGAATAAGTGTCATTTGAAGAATTATACTTTCTTCACAAAATGGCATGGTCGTTGGATGACAAGAGAACGAATGACCAAATGGTGGGCAGAAAGATGGGGAGCATAAGTGAAAATCAGATTCCTTCCCAACAACTTTCTATTGGTAGAATGTCCAACAATGGATCTTAAAAAAACCATTATGAAAGAGCAAGTGGTAACAATGGAAGGGGCATGATTTTATTTTAAGGATTGGGAACTGAATTTTGATCCATTATCCCATGAAATAGAGAAAATACTAGTTTGCGTAAAAGTCTTTAATTTGCCTATGGAATACTAGGGTAGAGAGGTGTTAGAACTAATTGGGGAGGAGTTAGAATCATTCATTGGTGTTGATGAAGATCTCCACCAAGGTGACCAAGGATCATATGCAAGGATTCACATGAAGACTAACCCCAAAGGAATGCAATGGGATGAAATAGAGATCATCACTGAAGCAGGTCACTGGAAGTAGAAGGTAGAAATAGATTTCTTAGCAAAGGCCTCTAATCGTTCGAGGCTAAATAGCCCTAGAGTTAAGGGTACAAGGAAATTTGAGGAAGAGTGGGACTCTATGGTGAGCTCTAAAAAGATAATCACCTATGGGTGAGGTATTCGAGGATAAGGCTAGGTGTATAGAGGTAGAGATGTCAAATCTAGTGTTAGAGTAGAATGCAAAGTTGGTTGCAACAAAGGATAATAAGCAAGATCAAAAGAGCATTGAAGGGTTGGAAGGAGGCACTCAAACAAAACCTTTAGTGGAAGGAGGCTTGGTACATGAGTTTAATGAGGTTGAGACAATTTTGGACGTTGGGCTTGAGCTGCTAGGCCTAACACATAGTTTAAGAGTAAGTCTAGACAATGCAGAAACGAAGAATCTAGAGTTAGGTGTAGGGGAAAATATCCCAGGTGGATAGTTCTAACATAGCGGTAGGAGAGTTGATGAAAGAAGTAAAATTTTGTGTGGAGTAAGTGATTACTAACCAAAAGGATCAAAGGAGGTTGCAAGCTTAGTGAAGCCCTCCAAGGAGATAGAGAAATTGGGGATAAAGCAGCTGGGCCTTGCAAAAAAGTCTCTACATTGCGGGGATGGAAAGAGAAAAGGTAGGAAAAAAAATCAAGAAAAAAGAACATTGATGAAGATGTTGAAGGTCAAGTCAAGGTCACCAGGATGCTAAGATCAAGGAAGGGAATCTCTCTTTTCGGGGAGCCATGAGGATATTATCTTGGAATGTTAGAGGCTTAAATGCCCCTAACAAAAAGCGCTTGGTTAGGTGATGTATGGAGGTGTCTATGATAGACATCTTTTTAATTTAGGAATCTAAGATGTCTAGTCAGGAAGTTGATATGTTCAAAAAGAAGTTGATCATATTTGGAGACCACAATCAATCTACATAGAATGGATTGTGGAAAGTAAACAATGGCTGGCATGTAAGGTAAGGATTTTATCTTCAAATTTCGAGTTTTGTTTGATAAATGCATATGGCCCAGTTCCATGCATCAAGAGAAAAGAAACCTAGGGGGAATTGAAACTTTCTTAGCCACATTGCCAAATGAGAAACATATATTGGGTGGGAACTTCAATGCCATTCTTCACAACCATGAGAAAAGTGGGGGAATTCAAAGGAAGTATCAATCACAAATTGACTTTGAGGTGTTTTTGGGCTAATAATCTACTAATAGAGATCCAAATATCCAATGGAACTTACACTTGGATAAATAGGAGGATCCTAGTTTTAGCAATATTGTTGAGAAACTGGATAGGTTTCTATTCAAAGGAGATTTGGATCCTTACCCTAATCCTTCAAGGGTTGCATTATACCACAATTTAGATGAGATCATTACTCAATCCAACTTAATATTTTAGGGAACAAAAGGCCAATCAAAAATCCCTTTAGAGAATATGTGGATGAGAGACCCCAACTTTTTTAATATGGTCGACCAATGGTGGGAGGAAGCAAAACTAGTAGGATCCAAGATATTTTGTGTAGTAACAAAGCTAAAACTGATTAAACAAAGGTTAAAGTAATGGAACAAAAACCAATTTAAAGACATTTTTGAAACAAAAAGAGGGTTAAAAGAAGCGCTGAGTGCCCTAAATGAAGAAGTCCTCATATCAGGGATTTATAGAGGAAAATTTCTAAAAGAGGAGTTGTTGAGGAACTACGAGGAGGTGTTGTCTAAAGAATAAACCTTTTGGTGGCAAAAGTTTAGGGAAACAAGGATTAGAGATAGTGATGAAAACACAAAATATTTTCACAACATAACAAAAGTTTGCAAGGACAACAATAGAATCAACAAATTCATGAAAGATGACGGTGAGATCCTAGAAAGTCAAGAAGAGTTTGGTAAGGAAGCAAGAGCATACTTTAGAAACCTTCTTAATAATTGGGTCGAGTCTAATTTGAATTCCCAAAGATAACTTATACAAGGAATTCCATGCTTGGTCTCAGATACACAAAATAAAATGTTGATGAAAAGCTTTACGAAAGAGGAGATCAATCTTGCTCTAAATCAACTCCATCCGAACAAAGCCCCCGGTCCAGATGGATTCCCAACTAGTTTCTCTTAGAATTTCTAGAATATAATGGGAAAGGAGGAGGTGGTAGCAGTAGAGGACTCAATGATTTTTGGTAAGGTGCTAAAAGAAATAAACAATACTTTCATTATCCTAATCTCCAAAAAATAAAAACCAATGTTTTTGGATTATTTTCTCCCCATTTTGTTGTGCAACATTATATACAAGATAATGGCAAAAACAACTACAAATAGATTGAAGCATATTCTCCCAAACATCATCTTAGGAAAACAAATAGGGTTTGTGCAAGCAGATCAATCTTGGAAGGGGTAATAATAGCTCAAGAAGCAATTCATTTTGTTCAAAACACAAAGAAACAAAGTATGTTGATAAAGATGGATATTAAAAAACATATGATTGTGTGGATTGACACTTTCTTTTCAAGCTCCTCGAGGAATTTGGATTTAACAAGACTTGGATAGATTGGATTATCGCTTGCCCAAGATTCTCGATGCTCTTAAATAGTTCCCTTGAAGGTTTTATTGAAGTCTCTAGAGGAATTAGACAAGGCAACTCGCTTTCCCCATTCCTCTTTATCATCATGGTGGAGGTTTTGGGAAGAGCTATTACTCTAGCATCAACAAATGGTAGAGTAGAGAGTATTCAAGTAACTAGCAACATGCTGACAACTACACATCAACAATTTGCAGATGATGCTATGCTCTTTGGAGCTGCCAAGAGAAGAGAGGCATTACAATTAAATGCGATCTTAGATGTGTGTGCAACTACATCAAGGTTGGAGGTGAGTGTCAATAAATCTGAGATATATTATTTTACACAAATCCTCAGAAAAAATAAATTATAAGGGCTCTTAACTTCAAGAGAGGACAATTACCTTGCAAATATCTAGGGCTTCCCCTCGCGGCAGGCCAAAGATCTAGGAAAATTTGGGATCCCCTAGGTGTCAAAAATGATAGTTGATTAGCATCATGGAAAGGACAATGGCTATCATGGGCTAGGAGAATAACCATGCTCAAGGCTATTATTTCTACCATCACAATTTACCTATTATCTTGCCTTTCTCTTTCAATAGGGGCAAACAAAAAATTAAACCAAATTATGAGAAAGTTCTTTTGGCAAGGGACTTCTTAGCAAAGCAAGATTGCTCTTATAGCTTGGGAAAAGATTTACAAAGCAAAGGAGGTAGGAGGTGTTGGACTGAAGGATTTGCTAAAACAAAACAAGGCTTTAGGTGCTAAGCTGATATGGAAAATGTATATGGATCCAAATCTAAAGTGGGTCAAGCTTCTCTGGAACAAATATTTGGGTAGCGATGATCCTACAAGTACTTTTATTCATGGGTTTTACCTCAAAGCTTGAAGATTAGGAATTTAATGGGGTGTTGTATAGGTCTCTAATTACAGGGTACTTGTCTTGAGATATACATGGTGGGAAATCTGCCCTCTTTTGGGAGGACTCATGGGGTGGTTTCCCAAGTTTGGATAGTTTTTTGAATACGAATAAGATAAAAAGACTCTTGGTGCAAGCTTGGGGACAACATGTAAGATACTATATGCAAATGAATGAGAAAGATTGAGTTTTGATTTGTTAATGGAAAGACTTGAGATCATTGAATTTGCTGCCTAAGGAAGTTGCGAAGTTGGAGGATATTATAAAAAATAGAGAAATTACGCTTCGTGAAGGTAAGGACACAATAGTCTGGCGTGGATCGAAGTCTGGGAAGTATAATGCAAAAGACAAATACAAATTTTTACAAAAGGACAATTGGATGACGTCATTGCTCCTGTATCTCTGTTGGCATAAACTCTGCCTTTCGAAAGCTAGAACCTTTACTTAGGCAATGCTACGAAACAAGATACTAACAACAAATAAGTTTATTAAAATGGGTTATCAGGGCCCCTCCAGGTGTGTTTTATGTAAAGACAATGAATAAAATACAAACAATTTATTATTAGGGTGCCCTTTTGATTAGGATTGTTGGAGGTGGCTGTGTAATTAGGTTGGGCTGGTGCATTGCCTAATGACATTCTATGTTTGTTTAAAGCATGACCCATAATTAACAAGGTTGCAACATTCTCATACCTTTGAATTATTTTCCCCTCCATTATACTGTGGGAAGCATGGAAGGAGAGGAACCAGAGGCTGTTTCAGGAAAAGGAGATGAGTTTGCCCTCTTTTTTAAACAAGGTAGAAGTAGCCATTGTGGAAGTGGTGATGTGATGAACCTGACCCCGTGGATCAGGACTATGTTGTTTACCCAAATCTGACAAGGTTATTTGTCAAACTTATCTGACGATCTGATTTGTCCTTTGTATATGCAGGGCAACTTACAATAAATATCACCATTTCAACTACAATGCAAAACTTGCTTATACTGGATTTATTATGACTACAGTAAATAATTCTGATAATTACTACAGAATCAGGGAACGATGTCCATTCATTCAGAGTTTCACAATATTCCCAATCGGACAATTATTCCAAATTTCTACTCAGAAAGAATATTTATTTATTTGCAAAATGTATTATCCATCATGATATATGTTAACAGTGCATCAAAGTGAATGTACGGTAATGTATTATCCGCATTCAGTAGCCACCCGATCAAGAATAAGCCGTCTTCATTCAATATCTTCCTGAAAGCCTTCGACTATCAAAACAAGAATTTTAAGAGGTACAATGCCAACATTTACGAGGAGCGGCTATATAGAGGATATCCGTTCTCATTGTGATATACACGATCTCCAGCACGCATACTATATGCAGCCATGTTGATGCTCGATAGAGCACAAGTCGATTACATCGCCTGGTGCTACTGTGAAATGGAATCGGAAGATATGCTACAGACGCCACCTTCAATATAGACGGCAATGGAAAATGGGAATATTGGATCTGAAGCGTGTGTTTACTCAACAGAATCATCGACATGCCACTTCACCTGTTGCCACAATAAATTGGCCTCATATGAAAATACACGGCTTTAGAACATTCGCGGCAAAAGTAAAACCGAACTGTGCCGAGTAAATCATTACATCTTCTCAAGTCGACCATGTTCAGGTTTTCGTCCAAACATTACACACATCCTCTGAGAGGCTACGTTCTCAGATGATTCCATTACCAAAGTTCAAAACTCCTTCATTCTTCCGTGATGCCAAGCCATTCTCCCCCAACACCATTTATTCATCAACTTTAAGTTTCTTTTGAAAACTGAATTATTATTTTATTAACTTTTAAAAGCCATTTATTTATTAATTAATCAAATAATTAAAATGTCTTTTAAACTTTTAGAAATAAATAAAGACAAATTAATTAATTAATTAATTAATTAAATTAAGTGAGCCTTAAAATTGAGGGGACATCATAGGTGAAATCCAAGGTGGTTAGCCAGAATAATTATAATCCTTCTTTCATTGAGTGGGTCTCTAGAATGTGATTGTCATGGTTTGGTCTTTGCATCCCATCAATTGTCGGGATGGGTGATAAAAAAGCCCAGTCATTGAACACTAGTGCTAAATGGACTCCACCCAACCATGGTTGGTATAAGTTGAACTTTGGTGGGGCCTCTAGGGTTAATCCTGGACCCTCAAGTGTTGGTTGCATAATAAGAAATTGGGAAGGTCAAACGGTTGGCAGGCTCTCAAAGTCTCTTCCATCAAGAACAAATAATAAGACAAAGTTTCAAGGCCTCTATGCCAAGAACTCAAAAATGATGAAGGTTGAAATAGAAGGGGATTCTACTTTAGTAGTAAATGCAATCAAATCCAAGAAAGTGATGAATTGGAAGCTACAATCGTTCTTGGACATGGAGATTGAGGCTCTACACAACATTTCTAATTTCTCCATAAAACATGTCTACAGAAAAGCTAATAAGCAGGTAGATGGTTTAGCTAATGGAAGGGTAGATGGAATAGATAATAAGAGTTTAGGGGCAAGTTAAGAAGCTTGCCCCACATTTATGAAGGAATGGTGGCAACCATAACAACTCCTTGAATTGGTGTTTACACATGAAATTTCTTCAATTATATCACATTTACCCTCAAATTCTCGCACATTTATTGGAATAAAGGATAGTAAATGCGAAGTGAACAACTTGCATCTTATAAGGACGAAGGATTGCCCATTTATTCTTGAGCGCTGAGAGCATTGGAATTCAGTTTGCTAGCACAAATGGACATACCAATTAGGTTGAAAGCCCAAAGAGGAAAATGGCGTTTTTGGGTGTTCTCACAAACCTCAAGTTATGCTCGGTCTACATGGTGGATGACATATTAGCGATGGAAACGATCAAACTGGTTCTAGGGCGCAAGAGTATGCGTGCTGATGATCGTTACAGGGTGAACACCCAACATTTCGTTGTAGTTTTTAGCATCCTTGTTGGACTTCAATGCGTTGAAACATATGGTTTTAGCAATCACAACTCTTAAATCAAATCAAAGTTCCTAGGGGGTGTAAAGGAGGTGATTGCGGTGGTGCATCTTGGTGTCGGGGTCCCGAGGTTGATGGACTTCCATAGGCTTTTCATTCCAAGTGAGTTGGTAATTCGTCTCCCCTTTTTGCTTGACATCAACGAAGTGGTATTGGCACATCATAGAGCTCGGGCTGCATGGGGTTTCAGTTTCTTAAAGAGGTATCTTTTGCTGGTACTAATGAGGAATGGGGCGTGGGTCAGAGAGTTCTTCGTTTATGTCTAAGAAATTGCTAATGGTTGAGGTGCGATGAATGATGATACTCTATTTTGGTGCATATTTTTTTTTTGTATTTTGCTCAGGCAATATAACAGTAAGCAATTTTTTGGAATATCTTAGTGTTGGTTAAACATTTCAAGCCATATCTACTCGGCCCTGCATGACCTCATTCGAGTGGAAAATCTAAGTTTGGATGTCATGAAGCTTTGTATCCTTGTGATGCCCTAGCAGTTCACTGCAATATAAAACCTCATTCGAGCAGAAAATCTAAATTTGGATGCAATGAAGCTCTGTATCCTTGTGATGCCCGAGTAGCTCACTGCAATATAAAATTGTTTTTTGATTAATATAATCCATCTTACATATCAAAATAAATAAAACAAAATTTTGAAAAATGTTTAATTTATGAAGAATTTTTTATATAAAATATTTTGTATTAATTTTTTAAATCCATTTTATTAATCATACATATCACATATGAAAAATAAATTTCTTCAGCATTTTGTGAAAAAATTGTAAAGTTGACCCCCATGAACATGAAGCTATCTAAAAGCTCTGCAACTAGGGTGGCGGCCATGCTGTCCGTCCTTGGTCTCTGTGAAGTTGCAGGTGGGGGAGGCCCTATCCTCCTCCACACAGGTTTGCCCCATGTCTTCTTGTATGCCTGCTGTTTTGGTTTATTTTTTACATTTTCTACTTGGCTCTGGTTATTAACTTCACATGTGTGGATTGTCTTCTCCTCCGCTTGCACTGTGTACCATTTGAGGGCTCGACCCTTAGGGGAATTTATGGATGGGGGTATAGACCCCCCTACCCAACAGGTAAATTCAAAAGGGTTGTCCTCTTAGGGAAAATTGTTTAAAGAAGCAGTTGAAGCCAACAAAGTGGTTATTCTGGAAAGTGCAATTTTTGTTGTCACGGATGAACAAGCCAAAGTCAAGGTGGGTGACAATGGAGGAGGAGAAGGTAAGCCTCTTGGCACCCTTAGTTTTGGTAAACTTGTTCCTAACTCTGAGATGAAAATAGTTATAAAATTTAAAAAATTTAGGCTTAAAGATGTAGCCATTTTCTTTGTTGCTGTTGATATTAGCAAAACTATGACTAGGAAATATTTAGATGTTTGGTGTTCAAATGTCTGGCTTTCTAAATTTGGTATTTAAATCAGTTATTTTAGAATGATCCAGAGAGGGATTTTTGTTGTTTTCTTTAAAAATCATGAAATGCAAGGCAAATCCCTTGCAAAATCCTACTAGAATATTGGCGGGTGTGTCTTCCGCACGCTGGCTTGGTCTCCCTCAGTGATTGCTAATGAAGTCGTTGCCCTCTCCTGCCCAAGATGGGTAGTGGTTAAAAATGTGCCACCTCACTTTTGGAAATTAGTCCTAGCCCTGCTTGCCCCATTTGGAAGTGTTGTTCGAATGGACAAAGCCAAAGCTTTCCTCTCGCACCTAGATGCTAGAGCCCTGGTGTCTCTGAACCCCAGGGTTGAGTGTCCGCTTGGAATCCTCATTGAAGATGAAGAAAGGCTTATCAATTGTCCTATGGAAATTTTGGGTAGTATTAATGCCTGCTGTTTGTGCCACAAAGAAGGGAATATTAGGAAAAACTGCCTCTTGATTAAGAAAAATATTGGAAAAAACCCTGGCAATCCCAAAAGTGGTCGGGTGGCTAACCACGGTTTGAACTCTAATTCGGCTTTGGCCAGAGCGGAGGAAGTCTTCATGTCGAATAATGACTTTGCAGAGGAAATTCATGACCCTATTGGCAATCCCCTTGGACACAATGCTTGTGTTGACCCTCTTGTTCCCCATAACCCTAGCCCTTCCTTCGAGGAAATACCCACTAGAAATGCGTTTAGTGCTCTGGTCGTTGAGGAGGGTGCGAGTGTGTTGAACCTGTTGTTGGCTCCGCTTTCATCAATGGCCTTGTCCCCTCACTCAACCTAAATAGTGCCCAAATTGAAAAATTAAATGTGCAACAACTTGCTACGTGCACCATAACAGAGAGAATTGAAGAAAATCACCTTTCGGGTGGCCTTTATAACATGAAAAGCTCTAATCAAACCTATATCATGCAAATTAAAATAACTGATGGCAAAACAAGGCTTGAAAATACCAGTGTGGTTGACGCCCAATTTGGTGATGTTGAATTGGTTGGGTCTCCTGGGGATTTGGGGCCTTCTTGCTCCCCTGTCCTGGCCACGACGGTGTTACAACCAATCCTGTGCTTTGTGGATGGTGGATCTCCACAAGCTGAGTCATTGGTAGAGAATGGGCCAATGGCTCCCCAAACCCCTTTCAGAATCCAACCAACTTGGCATTGACAACTTGGGTTGCCAATCTGAACCTGGGAATAATCCTAAATTAGTCTCCTCCCAAAAAGATATTGTTGATCATATCTAGATGGATCCTAACCAACTTTCCTCCAATATGGATGTTAATAATGAACCATCATCCTTGAATTTAGAATCTAAACTTACACCAATCTCCACTCCCCATGCGACCTATGAATCAACTAATGATACTAGGGGAGAGGTTGAGTATATCACCAAGGGTAAAACACATAAGAGTCATAAGGCTAGGAAGGGGCCGGGAAGGCCGAGGAAATATGGAAATATGGTATCTAGCAACTTGAACCTACAACTGGTAAAGTATTAAAGGAAAAATACCAGTATGATAATTCAATCCCCCACTCACAAAAGGCTTGAGGTAGAGGATAGATGGACCAAATGCTTTGAGCACTTTAAGATTAGCCAAGATGACACCACCATGACAAGTGAATATGAATCTTAATCTGGTCTCTTGGAATGTTCGGGGGTTGGGATCCTCAAACAGGAAATATATTGTCAGAAGATTTCTAAATCTTGAGCCTAAGAAGGACATTGCCCTCCTACAAGAAACCAAGGCAATTGGATTCACCCTAGAAGTTAATCTCAAGTTTGTGTGGAAAGACTCATGCCAGTTCTCCACAAAACATGAAAGGGAAGAGGAGGGACAACCATCATTGTCTCTAAGAGTTGGAAACAATTCATAACCAGACATGGCATCTCCCCTTGCAACAGATTGGTGTGGGTTATACTAGAAAAAGGTGGGGAATGTATGGGAATTGATTCAGTTTATGCACCTAATGATCATAGGGAAAGGAAACAACTATGGTAGTGGATGGCCTCCTAGCTACCCTAAGTCCCCTAGGTGATTGGGGGCAACTTCAATATGGTGGAGAATGTAGAAGAAAAATGGGGTGGTGTGGACATGGCCTAGAAGGGAGTCAAGAGAAAATTTTGGCAGAGATTGAAAAAAAAAAAAGTTTGGCAGATCCCTTGGAAAAAGGAAAAAAAAAACTGTAAAGGGGTGTGGTATACTTGGTGCAATGCACAACAAGGAAGAAACAAGATCTATTGCCGGCTTGACCGGTTCTATGCGAACAAGGATGTTCTAACTTTCACTCTAGACAAATCTCGACAAAAGGTCAGTGTATACCCCTATACATTCTTAGATCACCATCTTATAAAAACCAAAGTGTCCACCATCCAAAATAGATCCAATGAGACCCCCAAGAGCCCTAAATTCATCTTTATCACCCAACTCCTACAAGATGAAGATTGTAGGGATGGCATAGCCTCCATCAGGGAAATAAATAAATGGATATTAAAAGATGAAATTGCCATTGCAAGGTGGGAGTAGAATGTGCAAGCATGGAAGAGGTTGGTGCAAACCATTGGAAGAAAAGGGCCAAGAACTCATGAAGAATTGAAAATGAGCTTCAAGAAAGATTGGTTTGGTTGAAACAAGAGTTCAGATAGACCCAACCAATGTTGGGCTTAGTGATGTTCTTGCTCAAACAAAAAATGACCTTAGGAGGCTACAAATAAATAAAACTAAAGGTCTTAAAATCAGATCCAAACTCAACTGGTTGAGCCATGGAGACAAGGGCTCCAAATTCTTCTTCAACTACATCAAAGATAAAAGTTGTAAAGAGCAAATTGGGAAATTATGTGAGGAGGGGAAGACACTATCCACTCAGGAAGAGATTGTGAACCAATTCCAATCTTTTACTAAAAGTTATTCACTTCGGAAGGTAACCAACAAAATAATAAGGTAGCTAGAGAGTATGTAAAAGGTCTCATTCCCAAAAAAATTGATCAGGAAAATGCCTTCAAATTGGCTACTGATATAACCAAAGATGAAGTCCTAAGAGCCATCTGTGCCATGTAGAATGATAAATCTCCTAGTTGGGATGGTCTCTCTGTGGAATTCTATAAAAAGAATTAGTGAATGGATAAGCGAAGATCTGCTCCAAGTCTATCAAGAGGCTCTAAAAAATGGCTCTTTGGGAAAAAACATAAACAAAGGCATCATAAAGTTGGTTCCTAAAGGGGGAGATAATACTCTAATAAAGAATTGGAGACCCGTAACTCTCCTTAATGTTTCCTATAAAATCTTGGAAAAGATCCTTGCATTGAGGCTGGTGGATATCCTCCCTAAATTCATAGATAATACTTAGGTTAGGTTCATAAAAGGGAGATACATCTTGGAGAACTTGATTACAAGTTGGGAAGCCATGGAATGGTCTAGGCAGTTAATCAGAACTCTGCCATGTTACTGCTAGATTTTGAAAAGGCATATGATAGAGTTGAGTGGCCCTTTCTAAGGTCAGTGTTGGAAGCATTCAGTTTTCCAAAAAAGTAGTTGACACCTTGCTCAAAGATGTGGTGGCCCAAGTTGATCTTAATGGAATACTGTTTGACAAAATCACCCTTGGTCGATCTATTGGACAAGGGTGTCCCCTTGCACCCACCCTCTTTGTGATAGCCTCTGATGCCCTTCATTATCTGTTAAGAGATCAATCATACTCCCCGAAGGTCAAGGGGATCACGCTCCCATATCACAATGAACTGGTCAACATTCAATTTGCATATGACATGACCATTTTCATTGAGTTGGAGGAGAGGAATTTGGAAATTCTTATGGAAAAATTGAATCTATTCTACTAGGCATCTAGAGCAAAGATCTCCATAGCCAAGTCCATACTCCTTGGCTAGTTAGAATCTCCCCCTAACTGGCTACAAAATTTTGAGTTTCAATGGGGTGGTCCCAACAAATTGGTCAAATATCTTGGGATTCCCTTTGCTATCTACCCCAACCTAAAGGAAATGTGGATGTGGATAAGTGAGAAAATTGTAAAAGAACTAGAAATTTGGAATAGGTAGTACCTGTAGACACTGAAAATTGTCCTTCGCATATGAACCCACCTTTTCATATCAATTCTTCCTTCTACTTGCATAATTAAATAATTTTAATTATCTTTTAAGGTCATATTCCTCTATTAATTAAATAATTCTTAATTATTTAATTAATTAATTTTTTTCTTTATTCTTCCCTTGATTAGTTAAATAAATTTTGTTTATTCAATTACGTCACTTATTAGCCCCTTCCTTTCTATAATTAAATAAATGCTTATTTATTTAATTATTGTCATTTTTCTACTATAATTAAATAATTATTTTAATTATTTAATTATTCATTATCCTCTTCTTCTATAATTAAATAAATTTTATTTATTTAATTATTTACTAATTTGTCATTTTCATCCACTTTTGAATTAAATTATTATTTAATTTAAAAGTCAACATGTCACGTGTCTTTTATAATTAAATAATGCTTTTATTATTTAATTATTTACCTTGCCTCCCAAATTAAATAATTTTATAATTATTTAATTTCTCCAACAACCTCTTTTTCTGTGCCAATCTCATTATCTATGCCATTCTTATCTTCTCTTGTCTCATTCATTTTCCACCCTTGATTGAATTATCTTATAATTCAATCTTGGCCATTAATCCTTATCATTTCCCTAATTTTTCCCTAACCATAGTTCATACTACAAATTTCAATATTGGCCATTGATTAAGACATCTTATTGACATCCAATCTCAACCATCAATCCAAATCAGACCTTGCCTATAAATCAATCCTCTCATAAGCCATTAAGGGGGGTTGATTCTTCAAGTATCCTTACGCTGCCAAAATCATTCTTGAATCATTCATCCATTTCTATCTATCATCATTCATCTATCATCTCCATCTCAATGTTATGCTACTGAATTGAGCAACCAACATATCAAATCAATCGACCAATTCATTCATCATTGCGTCTATTTGAGGTATTGAAGATTTGGATTAGGTAATGCATGCTATTGTTTTATCATTTTTATTTTATCCAAGTTTTTAATATACATTTTGGTGAACCCGACGTGAACCCCTTAACTGATTTTTAGCTCAATATTTTGACAAATTTTGAAGAATTTTGGAGTTGGATCCTTTTTGTTGCAAGTTTTGTTAGCTTTTTGTTGCAGGTTTGCATCATTTTGGGACAAAACCCTAGTTTCCAAATATTCAACCATATCTCTCAAACGACTACAGATATTTTTACAATTTTTTTTTCTATAGGTTGGGGACAATATCAAGACCTTCTAGTCTGAAAATTAGATTTTTTGGAGGTGTTTTTAATTTTTTATAATTTTTTTTGTTATTTTTCATGAAAAATCAATTTTGAGAGCAAATTAGCGATTTTTCGGATATTTTTATATTTTTGGAAATATCTTTGAATTCTAGTAGGGTTCTGTTCTTTATGTTTTTAATTTAGATGAAAAATAATTAGAAAAAAAATAGATCTTTGAAAATTAGGGTTTTACAAAGATTTGCTTATATCTCACAAATAGTTTTAGGATCTTTTCACAAAAAAATTCCTGCAAATTTGGGATGATGTTAGGCATCTTCAGTCCAATTATTTTTTTTTTGGATGTGTTTTGAATTTTTAATAATTTTTTAACGATTTTTCATAAAAAATTAATGTTGGGTGCAAAACAACAAATTTTTCGGATTTCTTTACATTTTTGGAAAGCTCTAGAAATTTTAGTAAGGGTATGTTCTCTTTGTTTTTATTTTTAATGCAAAAAATATTTCTAAAAATCACATTTGTCTTGACTAGCTAACCCTCTAATATTAGTGATCAATTATCTTGTTAGGGTTTTGGCTTTGTTGTTGGTTTTGTGAATGTGCAAAAAAAAAAGAACACTTCAAAGGAAAAATTGGATCAAGTGGACACAAATTTGGAGCTAAAGAAAGTCTAGGTGCACACATTCCATCTTTCATCTCTAATCATTGCTTGTCAACACACTTCAATTTGGGGCTTAAAAAGAACAACTTGTTTGATCACACATTTGGATTGTGGGGTTTAAAATCAATCTTCCTTGTTGTCACATCATTGAAATTAGGCTTAAAAAGAACCATTTTCTTCCATCACACATTTTGGCTTTGGGTTAAAAAGAACAAGTGCTTCCATTGTTTGCTTACACACATTTTGATTTTCTAAAGGGAAATTAACAACTGTGAGTGTGAATCAAGTGTGTGTGTCCTCTAAAACACCTCACTTGGTTCGCTTTTGTCATACCCTTCTTAGGAGGCATGTTTGGAGCACACACCCCTCCAAGGGACGACCTCAATCAAGGTGTGAATCCAAAGACACACCTCTTTGGGAGTTGAAATCATGTCACTCTTGGCTAAGCCCCCAAAAAAATTATACCTTTGGGAAATGAAGGTGAAGGGTGGGTTACCCCTTTCTCCCGTCTATGTGGCAAAATTTTGCTTTCAAATCATCCCTAGTCATCCTTGTGCATCCTAGCTCAAGACCTAATTGGCCACACCCACTTGACTAGCATTAGACTTGTTGTTGTGTATTCAAGTGTTTTCTTAATCATAACATTTAATCTTGAAAGACAAATTTATCATTGTGTTTGGTGTGTGTGTGTGCATGCATTTACATGCGAGATCTTGTGTTTGATATTGCCCAAGTCAAACTTCCAATAAATATTTGCTACATTATCCAGATCATACAATCTTGTCATTCCACATCATATCCTAATCATCATCATCTCTTTAATCCAATCAAAATCATTTTACATCATGCCAACATTAGAAGACCTAGTACCCTAATTCCAAAGCCTCCTCCAATCACTTTATCAAGCACCACAACCCTTAGAACAATAAATTATACACAAGCTCCAAGGCCTCATCCAATGATTTCAACTTCAAACAAACCAATCACCTCAAATGCAACAACTCATATTACAAGCCCAATACCTCATGGCCACTTGTCAAATCCAACAAGCACAACATCCAATCCAATCACCACATCAACAAATGTTGCCTCAATCCTATGTGTCACCTATATCATCATATCAACCTCATCCATCAACATATCATGTTGCCCCTTCATCACCTTATTCCACCTCTTCTAATGTCAACCCTTATCCATACCAATCCACCTCTCATCAACCATTATCCTATGCAACCCCTCCATCATTATCAAAACAACAAATCATACCACAACAAGTCCAAACACCATTACAACCTCAATACATCCAACCACAATCCAATGTGTCACCTTCATCATCATGCCAACCAAACCCACCTACCTATCAACATACCCACCCATATTACAACAAGAACATAGGAGCCCAAGTCCACCTTGGCAACAAAATCAATAGCCTTTCAATTCTCATGTTCCATTTGACAAGGGGAACACCAATCTAGTTCGTGCACCCTATAACTTTATCACACCACCATCCAATCAAATGCCTATCCCTAAGCCACCATGTCCTAGTCCTAATCCTAAGCCTATAACACTATCCACTATCATTGTCCATCCACTATATTATCCATCTACCCATACACTTGGAAAGGATGTGATCCAATGGATACTAGCACGAAATAGACCATCCCCATATCAAGCACCCATTAATGAGCTTACCAAAGAACCTTTGAATGACATGCCTATTCCTCCAACCCCATCATGTAGTCTCCCCCTTGAGCCTATTCAAGAGTCTTCCCAATTAAGCCTAAGTCAACCTCCATCATGTCTCCATGTTGTTAACCATATAGAACATGTTGAGCCCATTCAAGAGTCACCCCCTTCCACTTCCATTCAAGCAATCCAAGAGTTATGTCAAGAGCATTATCCTAAGCATAAGGAAACATTAACCTCTCATTCTAATCAAGATATAGGCCCATATAATGATCCCACTCATAACATACTTGGTCCTATTTATAATCAAGCTCCCCTCTATGATCTTACCTATGATCAAGAAGGCCATTGATCCTCTTAGCCAAATTTATGCATTCCATGGTCAAGAGCCTATCACTTCACCTATCCATGAGCAAAAAACCTCCATTGCTCCTATCCACCCCCTACTTATCCCTATCCATGATCCATCAACATCCACTTCCCTTGATGAGACATATGCCTCCCAAGAACACATAGAAGATCAAACAAATACCTTGGATCTAGGTGAACACAAAGCTAATCAAGATCCTAATAATCATCCATCACCCACTATCGACCCCATTTCAAGTCCTCCATCATATCCTATTTGTCTTTCCACCCTCATTCATGAATGTTCCTCCTTAGAACAAAAACAACCATTATCTTCCCTTGCTTAATTTTCTCCATCCAATGAGGAACTTGTGTCTAGTATTCCACCTACACCTAGTCCCATTGTCCATTGCATGCTCCAAAACATGAACCACCAAGGTAAAGGTTTAGACCTTCATGAACAAGGTATTTTGGATCCCATCCATGTCAAGGTCCCTCCACGAGCTCATTTTCCCTTGGATACTCACCTCAAGAAAAACAAGCTAAAGATGTTGGTACTTCCTCCATCCATCCTAAGTCCTCTTTCCACCATAAATCCTATCATACGCCTAAAACATATGTTTCCATCCTTCCTCCATCATCCTACAAATGTCAAAAGCATGTGACCATACACCTTCCACCATCCACTTTGCCACCATTACTTCCAACTCCTAATATCCCTCCATCCACTTTACCACCATTACTCCCAACACCTAATATCGCTACCATTCAATCCTCTTATTCATTTATCCATAAATACCCTAACATTCCTAATCATGATCAACAAAGGCACACATTGTCTAAACAAGAAGCTTCCACTCATTCCACCTATCCCATGGAATTCAAAAATAAAATTTCAATGCCTCTACCTATAAAGTAAAAATTCCTAAAGGTCCTCATGCCTTATGGCATCAATACAAAAAGTCAAAGAAAAATACATCCCAAAAGTTATATAAGCCCATAGCTCCAAAAGTAAAGGCCAAAACTAAATTGGTTTGGGTCCCTAAGTAAAAGGAAAGCAAGTACAACGAGGCATCCTCATCACAAAAATACTAACCATCCACTTCCACCTCACATTCCCACTCTATTCAAGAATCTCATATTCCCTCCCACAATCAAAATAAAATTCATAAAAATACTAAGTCTATGTGGGTACCTAAAGCACTTCATCACTCATCTCCTAAGCAAACATCTACATTGTTTCCTACACCCCATCCGCATCAAAAGCTTCAACCTTTATCACAGTGTGTGCAACCATTGGTCATGGTTCCCTTCCATTTCACAACAATTCCATATACCTCCATCTCCTCACCCTTCACTCATTATCCTACATATCTCCCCCACCACCTTCCTATGGTCCATGCTTTTGACTAAGCCTCCCCATTCATCTTTTGCATAAGTCCCATATAATCCCTATCGTCTTCCCTACATAATTTGCATCATAATCCATTATTTTCCTCCATAATCTACATCATAATCCATCATCTACCTACTCCATCTCCCTTTCATGTCATCCCTTACCAACATCTATAAGCATAATGACATTTGACATGGTCCATGCGATGACATCCATCTCTAGTGAGACTACCACCTTTCATGGAACTAGACACTTGAGTCCCTCCTATCCATATTCCCCTTCTCCTATCCAAAAAGTCAAAAAGTCAAAAAGTCAAAAATAAAATAAAAAAATCGTCACCTTGATGAAAACCTGGCAAACATGCATCTTGGTGACAAAAAAAGAAGAAAATATCAAAAATAGTAAAGAAAAATAATCCATCTAATAGTGAAAACCACTTCGGTGGCGCTTTGGATAAGTACCATGGCAAAAATCTGGCAAACAGGCACCATGCATAGGCAATCTTTGCTTCACCATCTAGTTTCACTCCATCTACCTTTGTCCATAATAAATGCCCGATCTTCAAACACCCTCACGACATTCGTCATAAAGTCCTACGATTTCTTTCCATGGCTGACAATGGTTGACATCATGTCTCGCATATCCTCCACTTTTCATCCCAAACACGTCCTTTTCCATCTCATTCATCTTGGCTAGTCCTAGACCTGACTAGGGGCAACACCCTTATCATTTGACTGCAATGGGTCTTGTACATGGTCCCGAAAATTGTAAAATATCTTAAAAAAATCCATAAAACTGTAAATGTCCTAAAAAAAATCCATAAAAATTGTAAATGTCCTGAAAAAAATCCATAAAAATCATAAAAAATCTTGAAAAAATCCATAAAAATCATAAAATGTACTAAAAAAATCCCAAAAACTTTGAAAAGCACAAAAACATCCAAATAACTTGCAAAAATCACAAAAACACAGTCACATTCAAGTCATAGTTAGAATAGTCGAACTACGTCGCATCTGTGCATTTGCTACGTAGGCAAGGCTCATCTTAAATGGGCTTTTGAGACATTAGGTTTGTCCTTTTAGGTTTTCCAAATAAAAATCATGACTCAATCTTTTGTCGAATAAGACAAATTCAAGTCATGTCAAACTATGAGGTCTCTATGCATTTTCTACGTAGGCAAGACCATCATCGATGTGCCTGCGAGGCCCCCTAGGTCCAATCCCTTAGGGTTCGTTGGGTCAAGTCAAAACATGTCAGTTTTTCTTCAATATGTCAGTTTTGTCTCTATCAAACTACATGGTCTCTAAGTGTATGACGTAGGAAAGGCCATCATTGATGTGCCCTTGAGGCCCCCTAGGTTTGGTCCCTTAAGGTCTGTTGATTCAATTGTCCTTTTCTCACGAATGTCCTAAATCAGGAAACTCTTAAATTTTTTTAGAAATTATCTAATCAAAATTTCAACTAAATTGGCATGTCAACATTGGCATGCAGTCAATTCAGTCATCTTGTCAACCTTGGTCAAACAATCATAACAAGTCAACCTATCAACTCATGGCTATTCTTCGGATACGCCTTTTGAAGAAAAACCTTTCATTTATTTATGCTTTAGGATGTCTTTCCTGAGCATTGACACTATCACCTGACATTTTGAGGGATTCTCTTGACATTTGAGGATCAATCCTCTTAATATCGGCATCATTTAGGATGTGCCCTTCCTGAATTTGGCATTACCTAACATCCGTCACACATTGGCCTGCTCAACGTAAACCTAGGCTTTGTCAAATTTGGCATCTCAACATAAATACACTTGACATTTGAACATACTTGGCAAACACTTTGACAAACACTATCTTTAATCTTGTCACACTTGTCATTTTATTTTTCGTCATGCTATTAGTTCCTCAAGGATGTCTTGACATCAAGATTTAGAGGAGCAATGACGTATCATGATGATTGTCTTATCTTTCCAAACTATCATGCTACTAGTTCCTCGAGGATGTTCTGACATTAGGATTTAGAGGAGCAATGACATATCATGGTGATTGTCTTATCTTTTCAAACTATCATGCTACTAGTTCCTCAAGGATGTCCTAACATCAAGATTTAGAGGAGCAATGATGTTTCATGGCTTGTCTTTCTTGTTTTTGGTTGGTTGTGACAAAAAGACTAGGGCAACTGAGTTCCTCGTATGAGTCATAATCATCCTTGCCTGCGACTGCTTGTTCTATGTGATGGTACAACCATGCACACCATTGATTTATGTCATATCATGGTGTTTGTTGGCCATTACAATAATCCACTCAATGATGATTAATGCAACACCTATTTGTACTTTGGAAAAATATTGAAGGTTTCTTTCTAATACTAACCTCCATGTCTTCTATCCTAACATCCATCTTTTCCGTGCTACCATTCATCTTTTCCGCTCTAGCATTTCTTCTAGTCCGCATCTTTATCATCCTTATATTTCCCCCCCTATGCTTTTGTCCTTCGTCTTCTAGTCTTCTCATCCATTTTGAGAGCACACTTGTGTTCTTTGAATCCCCATGTCCTCTCGAGGGGGCATACCACTACCTCCTTGTCATCCTTCCTCTCCTCACTTTCACACCGGGGCATATTTTTGACTTATTTTCTTTGTCACAATGCAATAAATTGCATTATGACAAAGAGGGGCAAAATGTAGACACATAAAATTGACCTAGGCTTGCAAACTTTATTTTTCTCCATATTTCTTCTCAACATAATTGAAATATTTAAATTATGTCCCATGGTCCTAATTCAACTATTAATTAAATAATTCTCAATTATTTAATTAATTCATATATTTTATTCCTCCTGACTATTTAAATAAATAAATTACATTTATTTTATTTAAATATGTCACTAATTTCTTATATCTCTCTATAATTAAATAATTTGCTAAATTTATTTAATTATTGTTTTTCCACTGTTTCCTCCTGATTATTTAAATAAATAAACTTTATTTATTTATTTAAATACATCATTAATTCCTCATGTCTTCTTACAATTAAATAAATTCCTATGATTTATTTTATTATTGTCCACCTTACCCTTTTCTCCATAATTAAATAATAATTATTAATTATTCAATTGTCTTATTGATTTTTCTTCTAATTTAAATAAAGTCATTTATTTAAATTATCCACTTTCTATTTTCCCACCAAGTAAATAATTTGAAATAATTATTTACTGTCGCATGACCACCACTTTTGAATTAAATTAATTTTTAATTCAAAAGGTCATCACCTCTTGGATCAAATAATTTTAAATTCTTATTTGATTCTCTAACAACTTTGTTTTTAGTGCCCAATATCTTCTTGTCACATGCATTCTTGACCTTTGATTTGATTTTCCTAAAATCAAATCTCAGCCCTTCATTTCAAACTTTGCCCCAACCCTAATTGCTAGTTGTCACATGCAATTTTAGTCTTTGATCTTAGGGCTTTGTCAAACTTCCAATCCTAGTCATTCATCCAAAATTGACTTTTCTATAAAAAGGCAATGTCAACCTCATTTTTTCACTTCATGCTTGCACACTTCATGTTCGTAAACTTCTTCATGCTTGCAATTTCTGAGTACACTTACACTTTGAGTCAAATCCTTCAATGTTTGCTTGAGTCTTTGTCATAGGTCATAGTTGCTCACAAAAATCTGAGGGAAAATATCATTTTACAGCAAATGGAGAAGGGCAATGAAGGTTAATCATGGAGGGCATGAAGGCTATTTGGTGAAATTGTTCATTTCTTTTATCCTATTTTCCTCCTTTGTGCTTCATTATTTAGCTAGGGTTTGTTTTATGCATTTTATTTCATGCTAACCTAGATTTTTAACAAAAAAAAAAAAGTAATGAGAAATCCCTTCATCCAATAGTGAAAACTTGGTAAACAGGCGCCCTGGATAACTACCATGATAAAAACCTGGAAAGCAGGTGCCATGTGTAAGTTGATCTTCTATGTCACTTACACTTGGGGGCACAATGTATTATCTATCCAACCTATCATTTTCATGTCATATCATTTCCATCCTACCTACCATCTTTATCCATCATACATACCTATCATATTGAGTCCACTTATCCACCCTTTTCCTTTTGATCTTGATGAAGATATAGGGGAAAAGTGTTGAAACATGTTTTAGATATCTTTTGATATACCTCATCCTTCCAAACAAGCCTATCATTATCCTATTGTCATAAGCTTTGTCATGAAAAATCCTGAGTATTGTACCTAGAATGGGGCATGTTATTCCTATGCGACATAGTCTTTGGAGATCACATCCTTGCTCTCTTATGATGCATACATCCATTCCATCCAACCATCTATCATGAGCCTTTTGTCCCTTATCCTATCACCCACCCTTCCATCCATCAATCCCATCTATCTCCTTGCACCTAGACTTGGTTTTCCCTTGTCATTGGTATCTAGCACAAAGGCTACCCAAATTTTCATCCATTGACACCTCAAAACATTTCAAAATCCAAAATAAAATCAAAACATTTCAAAAATTCAAAAAAAAACATCTGAAAATCCAAATAAATCAAAACATTTCAAAAATCCAAATAAATAAATAAATAAATCCCCAAAAATACAAAAAATGGAAAAAGGTCCTAAAAAATGACAAAGAAATCAAATATCCAACAAAAATACAAGCAATAAAATCAAACCAAATCATTTCTTCCAATCAATTCTTCAAAACAATTCCACACATCAATTCAACTCCTTCAAATCAATCTTCAAATTATCAACTAATCATTATCATCAAATTAAATCATTTCTTCATCAATCCAATCAATCTAAATCAATCCAATCACATCAATTATTCTATTCAATTCATCACCTCTTTTCATCCAATCAAATCATCAAATCAATCATCATATCATTCCAAACCACTTCTTCAAATCAAATCAATAGAACCATTCCAAGCAATAATCCAAATGCAAGTCAATCCTTAATCCATACCAATCAAGTCAATCAATCTTGCCAAATTATCCAATCACATCCTTTGGTCTTGATCCTAATCTTGTTGTAAACCCAATCAATCAATCAATTATTATCATCCTTGTGTTGATCTAGGGATATGTCCTTCCTCACAATGACAACACTATCATCATCAATCAAAATCAATCAATCAATTACTCATCAGTTTGCAGCTTGATAGGGGCAATACCTTGTTTGTTTTTGTATCATTTGTGCATTTATGCTTGCTTGCTTGTGTGTGTTATCATTTTTATCTTGCATTTGCATCAAATCCGAATTATTCCAGCTAACATTCATATCTTGTATCTAGACAAGTTTGTATTACACTAGGGCACGAGACACATCGTCACCTTGGTCCTTATACCTTGATGCATCATGTCTAGTGTTACATCAAACATCATGGTTGCTCACTTTCTTGCAGCTTAACATATCATTCATCTCCTTCATCCACTTCCTATCTTGCATCATTCAACTTGTCCCCCTTATCATTTCATTTTGAGAGAATAACCGTGTTTGTCCAACCTGCCTATCCTCTCGAGGGGGCATCATCATCCCATCATCATCCTATTCTTATATCATCATCATCCCACTCTTATTTCATCATCATCCTATATTTCTATCATCATCCATACTCCTCTATCCATACCTTATCTTCTTTGAAATGATGTTACTTGACACAAAGCTCATCATCTCAAACATCATTTCAAAGAGGGACAAAATGTAGACATTGAAAATTTTCCTTCGCATATGAACCCACCTTTTCATATCAATTCCTCCTTCTACTTGCATAATTAAATAATTTTAAATATTTAATTATCTTTTAAGGTCATATTCTCTATTAATTAAATAATTCTAATTAATTCATTTTTCTTTATTCTTCCCTTGATTAATTAAATAAATTTTGTTTATTTAATTACGTCACTAATTAGCCCCTTCCTTTCTAAAATTAAATAAATTCTTATTTATTTAATTATTGTCAATTTTCTACTATAATTGAATAATTATTTTAATTATTTAATTATTCATTATCCTCTTCTTCTATAATTAAATAAATTTATTTATTTAATTATTTACTAATTTGTCATTTTCACCCACTTTTAAATTAAATTATTATTTAATTTAAAAGTCAACATGTCACATGTCTTTTATAATTAAATAATGCTTTTATTATTTAATTATTCACTTTTCCTTCCAAATTAAATAATTTTATAATTATTTAATTTTCTCCAACAACCTCTTTTTTTGTGCCAACCTCAATATCCGTGCCATTCTTATCTTCTCTTGCCTTATTCATTTTCCACCCTTGATTGAATCTTGGCCATTAATCCTTATCATTACCCTAATTTTTCCCTAACCCTATTTCATACTACAACTTTCAATCTTGGCCATTGATTAAGACATCTTATTGACATTCAATCTCAACCATCAATCCAAATCAGACCTTGCCTATAAATCAACCCTCTCATAAGCCATTTGGGGGGTTGATTCATCAGGTATCCTTATGCTGCCAAAATCATTCTTGAATCATTCATCCATTTCTATCTATCATCTCCATCTCAATGTTATGCTGCTGAATTGAGCAGCCAACATATCAAATCAATTGACCAATTCATTCATCATTGCATCTATTTGAAGTATTGAAGATTTGGATCAGGTAATGCGTGTTATTGTTTTATCATTTTTTATTTTATCCAAAAATTTCATATACAATACCTCTCCATTGCAGGGAGGATCCAAGTTTGCCAAAAAATCCTCTCATCTTATAGCATCTACTTTGCTTCAGTATGGTTCTTCAACAATTATCAGGTGAACGAGATCTAGAAAAGGATCGGGGCTTTTCTATGGTTTGATGGAAAGGGCAAGAAAAAAAGCACATGGTTAAGTGGGATTGGTGTTGTATGGATAAAATGGATGGGGGTCTTGGTCTCAAGGACCTAAGAGTGCAAGGAACTACACTTGCTGTCAAGTGGATTGCTAAAGCCATGGTATGCGAGGATCCATGGAAGGTTCTAATAAGAAATAACATATTCCAAGCCATTCCTAAGCAGGAAAAATCCTAGAAGAATCTACCCTTGTGTGATATTCTCCTGAACAAGCACCCCACGTCCCCAGCTAGATCATTGGTTTTTAAAAGCATGTGGAAGGCTTAGGAGCTGGTAAAGCATCAAGTTAGATTCAAAATCCGTAACATCCATATTAAGAATAACCCAAAGTGCTAGTCATACTGCTCCCTTTGGTGGAACCTTGAGAATAACAAGCCGCTTGCCCTTTTGCAGGGTTGCTCTATCAAAAAGTGGAGCCAGGCTAGTATCCAAACTTTCTATAACATCCTTGAAAATGAGCATTTAAAGTCCTTGGACAAGTTGGTTAATGAATTCAATTTGGATATCTCCAATGTTAGGACCTATAATGTAATTGTTGATGCTTGTAAAAATGCTCTTTTTCTTGTGAATTATGTTGAAAAATTGTGATATTGATGCTGACCTGGTCTGGAATGATGGTACTTCATTAATTGAAATTAAAGCTAAGAATCTCTATAAGGATTTAATGAAAAATGTTTCAATTACAGATCATGTAAATGCCTATTGGGGTTGAATATTGATGACTCTAAATGGAAACATGTCATTTCTTCTATATGGAAAAATGTGAAAGAACCTAAAAAGACATGTTTTAGATGACAACTATTATTACAAAAAAAATCCTTTCAAACTTAATCATACTAATGTGGACATTTGCAGCATATGTAGGACCCCTGAGACTGTTTTACATATATTTTTTGACTGTTTCTATGCCAAAGAGGTTTGGAATATCTTTTGTAATAATATGTCAATATGGAATGAAATTGGAAATGTCAGTTGGTATGATGTGTTATTTAATTCAAGGAAACTAAAAAAAAGAATATCAATTTTTTTGGGACTGTCTCACCACTAAGGTTTTATGGCTCATCTGGAAGGCTAGTAACGAGGAGAAGTTTCAGGGGAGTGGTAGAGGGCTTACTGAGTCTAACAAAAGACTCACATTCCTCTCTATCATTTTGTAGGTTACAGTGACCATGGAAATCTCGATGGCCAAGTTCATGAGGCTGATAACTGATGGTGTAGTGATGGTGAACAAATTAGATGTTAAGTATGGGCACACGCGGCAACATAACCAGAACGACTCAGAGACCTTCCTTAGGGCATTGAGGGAATTCCAAAGAGTTTTCAATGAAGCAGCGATGGGGAATTAGGGAGCTGGAAATAGGCCTAGAGAGATCTACAATGTGACATAGGTCTCAGAGAATATCTCTATGGTGCAACCTGATACTTAGGAGGCCAAGTGTGGTGATTTTAAAGTCAATAGTAACAATGCTAAGAACTAAGCTCTCTAATGGCAGCTAAACCCTTTTTGGTATATAATATAAGGAAAGAACTGTCGCACTCCCATACTCTTCTACCATATGGAATGATACACTTATGCTTAGCCTTGCGTGGGCTCTATCTGGTTTTTTGTAATTTTATGACACTTTTGGAATATACATACTACTATAAATGAACTGGCCATAGGCCTGTACCTCCAATTTTGGCAATGCAAAGAAGAGCTATCAATATATAATTTGTTGTAAAGTGAGCTAAAATGCTCCTCCTATAAACTGTAAATCGTTATACTATTATCAATACAAAAAAAATCTTTTTAATAAAATAATGCAAATAAACAAGAAGATTGATAGATACACTTTTGTTGTGGTCATTCCTTATCTAGTCATCACAAAACCCCAACTTTCAATTATATATTAGAATATAAAACATAATGAAATTGATTTTTTCATTGCTAGTACAATGGCTATATAATTAGCATGATTATCACATGCTAATGCTCACCAATAAAATGTAAATAGTATTTTTTCAAAAAATATTGAAAATCTTTGTTATGTCATTAGTCATATGGATATCTTATACATATATACACATATTAAAAATAATCTAAAATTAGAAAACAATGATAAATATTAGTAATGGTTGCAAAAATATTAAATTTACTATTAAAATTCATAGTAAGTTTCTAAATTCATATTAAATAATATTCAAGACAATCTTGTTAAAAATATTTTAAAAATTAAAAACAATTATATTCTATCTTTGAAAATATTTTAAATTAATATGTATTTCTATAATAAACATTATAAAAGGATATGTATTAATATTATAAATTAGATTGCTATATTATATTTACATAATATTTTTTTATGGTTTACTAATAATTTAAAGTTTCATATATACAGTTATATAAAATATAGCAAGTCAATCTATACAGTCTAATAAATTTCAAAGTTGTAATATACGGTCTACAATTACGAAATCAACCAAATAGACCATCAAATTCCAAGCTTGATTTGGATGCCTAATTGAGCTCATTGTTTCCAAGATAGGGTTTTGCAAGCCACTTATGATTTGTGGTTTTGAGTGTTCAAGATGGAGGTATTGTGATATATAATTGTAGCTACTATTGTTGTAGCCTTTGTGGAGGACTATTGGAGCCCAAGGCGATTGGAATGGGAGCAGGAGGCCTTGTTGGTTGAGGAGACTGTAGACTATGACAAGATGGTAAGATTCCCCCTCCCCCTCAAGTCCTTTCTATTTCGCCTAATATGAATATGATTCAAGCCCTCAAGACGAAGGAAAATAAATTAAAAAATATTGCTATTTTCTTTGTTTTCTTGGACTCTAATCTTTGACCTTCGAGAAAGTTTTTAGATGATTAGATAACAAGTGTTTGGGAAAAAAAAAGAATTCATGTATATTTTTGTAGGATGTTCTAGAAGGGGCTGTTTGTGGTTATCTTTAGAAGTTATGGTATGCAAGAACAAGTGGTTAAAAAGGAATTTTGGAATTTGAGTCACTTTATGTTTAAAAATTATTTCATGGTCTTTGGAAGAAAATTTTGAGGATATTGTAGCCAAATCCTCTCCAAGATGGTTTGAAATCAAAATTGCCCCTCAAACTTATAAATGTTAAAAGAGCTTATGACCATTAAAAATAATCTTTTAGATAGTGACCATGAACATGACAATAGGGTAGTCACAAAAATCATATTATTCATCCTCTAGGGTCATATTACAAAAATAGAACACAATCTTTTTTTCATCATTTGAGTACTATTGTTATCATTCGTAATGAGCCTATGACTCTCCTACATTCATTAAGATTATCCTAATGAAGTTATGACAGCCCTGATGAATCTATGACAGTCGTACATTCATTAGGACTGCCTAATGAAGTTATGATGGCCCCAATCAAGCTATGACTGTCCTAAGACAGTTATGAAAGTCCTAATGAAGTTAAAGCCCATCTTAACAATGTTATGACAGTTATGTAATGAAACTATGACAGTCCTAACAAACATATGACTATCCTAAATAGCCTATGACTATCCTAATGAAGTTATGACTGTCCTAATGAACCTATCACTATCCTAAGAATGTAACATATAGTCCTAATGAACCCATGAATATCCTAAGAAAGTTATGGCAATCTTAATAATGAAGCTAAGACAACCCTAATGAGGTTATGACAATCCTAGATTTTTACGAACTAATCTCTATGTCTTATTTGTGCATACATGTAGAAATCATCATCATGCTAATGAAACAACCAAAGAATATAACACCGGATGAGCGTGAAGATAAGTATGTGAGAACATAAATAACACAGATGTAAGGACATAGGTCACTCTAAAAGGTAAAGACATCACAATGGAAGCTGGATGTACAATGATACAGAGCATGATGTTCCTAAAGTAAGGGTAATTGTAAAAGTATGGTGTGGTAAGTTAGGATGACAATGTGATCTCTACACATGTGATATAGTGAATTAAACCCAATAATATATCTTTTATGGTTGCATTATAATAATGTTTAGTTTCATTATGTTACGAAATGCTTGTGATCTCAAATTCATCCATGATATATCTGACAAAGACTTTGAAAAATCACATGCTTGTGCTACCAATATTGTTTAAAGTAAAGGGGTTTCCCCCTTAAAGAGGCCTAGGATATTTGTAACAATTTTACGATTACTAACAATGAACTTTGTGTAATTATTCATTTATTCAATTAATCATTTGTAGTGCAAATATGGATAACTGTGGTAAAAAACATTTGCATTAACCAAATATCCATAAGGCCATACAACATTATATGTCGATAAAAGTATAAAATATATCCAATAAAGTCATATAGACTTGCAAAAAAGCCATATGGGCGTAAAATGTCAAATATTTGTAATACAAAATATATGTTCAAAAATGCCACATAACATACAACAAAGGACCCTAATGTAGTCATTTCCCACTAGGGCAAGGAACTAGATCACAACTTTCCTTTGACTGTTGACTAGATGGAGATGCATATGATGCTGGTGTCTTTGAGTGTGCTCACCCGTCCTCCTCTCTAGACTTCCCTGGAGGCCCATCTAATACAATAAAAATTATAGACATTGATATATATATAAATTGAATTATAGAATGACATATAACATAATAATCACTTACCACATACAAATAATCAACATGTTCATCCACAATAGAGGCACATTCACGATCTTTAGTCACAAACCCCTATAGCAAGAATCAAAATAGCAATTAAACTACATATGAGTATCCTTAAAAAATTTAATAATAGATTGATAAATGAACAAATAAAATGTGAAATTTACCAATCTATCTCATATCTTTGTCAAAGGAGTAGAACTTGCTATTGCTACAACAACATCATGGTCCAATATGGCATGAACACCAGGAGGAGTATTTGATGTCAACATCTAAAAATGAAACAACAAAAGTTGTTCGATTACCAAAACTACCTAACATTATTTTACAACACCACTAATGAATAAAGGTTATCTGGATGAAAGTTCGTCAATGAAAACTACTGTAAGGTGTTGATGTCGAAGGTCCACCATCAAACTATTTCACATCCAAAGTGAGTTATGAGAAAACCATTCATACAAGGTTCAACTATTCACATGTGATAATTATATTTCTTTATTGGTTGCATATTTGTGGACTCAACAACACCATGAAATAGGGGGCTAATGGAATGTTTCAAGTAGCATGAACACTTTGACCTTGAATTTTCATCATAATCATTCTACTAATTTAGTTATTCTTAAATTTTAGAATAAAATTTAATAAATAGAATTAAATGAACTTGCTGAAATTTACTTGAGTATCAATTCTAGATGTTTCAATCAACAAATATTTTGTCATAACTATCCCCTGTGCAACTGATGTATCCTGCATAGCTGCATCCTGACTACTCTCAAGATCATAAGTGCAAACAATATCACAAGATTGACAAAAATGGACTAGAACTTGAGGCCTAGATGACTCACCCACATCACCTTGTACTAGAGGCTTCACATACTGTATAAGGCTCTGGGTGAGTGAGCTAATGGATTCTAAGGTGTCCACCTTGACACTGTCCTTCACAACGGAAGGAACAATCATGCACTCTACCATAGGTCTACCCAAGGGTTTCAATGCGAGGTGTGGGTTACGTTGTGCTCCCACTCTGTCATGTGAAGAGCCCCCACCTCTACCCTAGAAATCTAGAAAGTCAAAATAGCTTGGAATCTCATTGAGGACAAACTCACAATAGAGTTTCCTCAAAAAGTATTGTGGCACCTCGTAATTACTGCACAGTGGTTGGTAAAAAACCATTCACCACCTAGCCCAAAAAGTATTCTTTATCCCTTCGTGGTAGTACCAATATATAGGGAACCTCTTGCATCCAAAAGCTAATGGTTGATTGGTTTGTGGGTCGGTGAAGAGGGCACACAAGTCAATTTTTTTAATTTTATTTTTCTTTACTTGCTCATAGGATAGTTTGTTTGCGTAAAACATTTTTTATTCTTCCCTCTTATTAGACCAAAATTTAATTTGCACTCATTGATCCTACATGAAACATGATATATTGCATGGATTCAACAAGGCTTGTCCTATGAGGGTTTGTTGTAGCAGGATCTTTCAGCCTTGTAATCAATTCCTCAAGCTATTTTTTATTGTCTTCTATTTTTCCTAGTATGCTTTGTTGTGTTCCCGGGGGATGTCTAGGAATTGATGGAGGTGTTTGTTGTGGTTCTTGTCTTCATGAGGAGGTGATGGAGGATTTTCAACATTTGGGGGTGGAATATCATTTCCTAGAAATTACAATAAATTTTAATAAAGAAACCTAATTCAATCTTAAATTTAATCAAAATTTGAAACTAAAAAAGTAGAGATACTTACCTCTTTGATATCCTCGACATCTTGGTGACATCTTGATGAAGATTTCACAACCTCCAAGTGAAAAATTAAAATGTATTTTGGCGAGCATGGGTTGAAGAGTAGAAAAATGATAAGAAAGTTTGGTTTTTTTTTTAATAACATCTTTCAGATTTGCAAGTGCCAAATTTGGTGCTCTCCAAACTTGGTTTGGAATGACCAAGCTCAAGCTTGGTCATCCAAACTTGGTTTGGCTCACCAAAATTTGCACTCGCCAAATGCTCATTTCGGGCATAAAAAAGAAAGTGACATCTTTTTTGTGTCACATCTTTTTGCATATATGCTAATAAACATAGTCACAATGGATCATAATTGAGAAATGTCTTCCTTCTCATGTATTGTTCATGGGGCGGTTCTTGTTGTGGTTCCCACTTCATCTAGTGTTTCCACCTCTAGTTCTTGCTCAATTTGCTTTCCATCTTGTCTTTTCACCTCTAGTTCATTTGATATTACGATAGAGGAATTTCTGCAACTCAATTTTGGTGATGCCCCTTCAATAAATCCATATTCCTTACCCATGGAATCTACTCTTGGTGTGGCCCTTTATTTTGGTCATGAGGTTTGCATGGAGCTTTCTTCTGGCCGTGGAATTGGTGGTGCAAAGTTTAATTATGCAAATGTTGTGTGGTTTGGTTTTCTTGATGGTGGCTCTTTCCTTTTATTGGGATCTACTAACCCCCTCCTATGAAGTAAACCTTTGTCTTATTCTCCTTCCTCCCTGGTTTTTATTTGTGGCAAGAAAGTGTTAGATAATGAAGAAAATTTCAACCATCAAGCTCCCACCTACAAATCCAATGGTTTATGTCCTTCCCTCCTAGATTTGAACAAATGGGCCTTGAAGTATTGAAGGCGCCTCATTGAGAATAAGATTGAACTTTATCCTTGTACTAGGGTTTTTTTTGTAACGTCCTTCCAATTTGATGTTGTTAGGATGCAAGTGTTGGAAGGTTGGGTTTGGATGTGGGGAAAGCACTTCCTCTCTCTCTCTCTCTCAAACTTTGGTTTCCTTCCTTCAACCCTCTTACAAAATCCTTAAGTATTTTTCCTATTTGGGTCAAACTTCCTAATATTCCTCTCTAGTTTTGGGAAGTGTTGTTTTGGATCTATTAGCAATGCTCTTGTTTTTTTTCTATAGTAAGATGCTACATTAGTAAACTATGGCCATATTACTTATGCCCACATTCTTGTGGACATTGACACCTCTAAGGATCTTCCTGGAGACATTGTCCTACTTGTTGGGGACAAACCATGGACTCAGTCACTCGACTGTGAGGGTCTCCCCTTTCAATGTAGGAGATGCTTTGCTATTGGACACTTGTCTTTGGTTTTCCCTAGCTCTTATTGCAAGAAAGGCATAGCAACTTGGTAGAAAAATGGCCATTATGAGCATTTGATAGTTGGTGAATTTACTGATTCTAAGGGTGAGGAATTGGAGGAGGACTTAGCCTCGAGGGTTGCAATGACTTATGTGACTCCTAACATGTTGTATTCTTTAGGCCCTATTTTGACTGATCCACCTTTGGGCCCTTCAATATGAGGGGTCGATTCAATAGATAATGCTTTATTGGATGCTTTGTGTAAGCATAAAAATCCTATTTATTTTACTTTGGGGAAAGCAAAGGATATCCATCCCTTATCCCCTCAAATTGAGTCTTTGGAGGATAATATCTCGTGGAATATTGTCCAAAGAAGGAAAAGAGTTGATCCTAAACATGCTTGTGCCTCCTACACCCAAGTATTGGGTTCTCAGAGCGTTATGAAGGGTCTAGGGGTGGCTTAGTGGGCCACATTTGTTTTCTTTGTTGGAAACCTACTTACAATTGTATATGTGTTGTTGGTTGTGTCGTTGTGTGACAACTTGGCTATTATTTTGTTGTAGCCTATCTTTGTTGTTTTTTGGCTATGTACTAGATGTTTTATGTTGTAAAGGGTTTTAAGGCCCCTTAAAAACATATTTTTCTCATAATAAAAATATGTCATGTAATGATTAGATAATTATGACATTATATTGTAAGAATAAAGACAATTGTTCTTTGATTGATATTTTAACAATTCAATTATTTATGATATATATTAATTAGATAGTTATTGCAATATATTATAAAAATAAATATATTTGTTTCTAAAACCTCTTTTTTATTAAGATTAAAGACTATTACAAAATTCCTTAAACTAAAAACTAACTTTAGAAAATCCTTAATTTTTTTTTTGAATTTAAAAGAAAGTAGTAGAAAACAAGTTTGTGAAAGAATGTCTTTTATATATCTTTATTTTTAAAAATTATTTGTCAAACTTTATTTATTTCAGATGTCAACAAATATTTATTCATGAAATGAGTACTAGAAATATACTAAACTATTAAAGAACAAACACAATAATGTAAAATAACACAATCAAGATTAAAATAAAACTTAAAAAATAGTAGAAAGTATCTTCTCTCTAAATAGATAAATTTAGATAACTCTTGCCTATAACAAGTGTTTAAAGGACATTAAAAGTTGTCATCACCATATACATATGTACACATACTCTATCAATGCTCACAAATGGACCCACACATACATATACACTTGCATACAAATCTACACATGTCCCTAGAGGTATTAAATTTGGAGTAATAGCACACATGCCCCGTGGAATCACACCCAAGCATTTAATCTAATATAAATCTTCACCCCCACCCCCCCCTCAAAAAATAAAATTAAATAAATAAAAATGATTACCCAATACTTTTCTTTAATGCCAATATTATTGTTAATATATATGATTATAACTCATATGAGATCAAAGTCTTGTACTGTAAGAGTGCACATACTACAATGGGCACTCCATCTAACAAGATGGGCATTCTCCATTGTAAGATGTGCATCTATAATGATCTCAAAGTGTTTCCATTAAATCTGAGTTCTTGCCTATGATTTTGTATAACATATTTACTTGGTTCTACAATTCCTATAATAAATGGATGGCTTTGTTGCATAAATCCAAATACCCCTTTTAGATAAACAAAAGGCCCAAGCAAAAAGTAGTCATATCATGTTGAATTATTTCAAACTTTAAAATGCAAGATATGAACTAAGGTAATCTAATACTTGAAATGCCATCTAACATTGCATAAGGTAAGCCATCAAGATCTACAACTATTTTCCCATGTTCATGAAAATATTAGTCAATATTCAAACATTGTGTTTGCATGCTTTTCTTTTTCTAATAGTACCTAATTGCCTAATTCATGTGAACTTACTATAACGAATCCTAAAAAAAACACTACAAATACATTGAAGTGCATTAAAAAAGTGTACTTAAGGCAACCCCAAGGATAATTTATGGATGTCTATAGACGAGTGAAGACCAAATCTCTATTTTTCATTGTTCTCTTTTTATGATTCATTGGTCTCAAAAGGAAAAAAAACATGGATGCATTTATCAAGAAAATTTGGCATCAAGAGAAACTAAAAGAATTTTTGGTGCTTTTCCAAGAGCAGCCATATGTTTTATTAAAGATGAGATATATACCAAAGAAATAATTTAAAATTCAAAAAAGGAAAGAAAAAACAATAGGAGCAACTTTAAATCATTCCATTCAAGGGTTATTGTATTGTGCCTATTGTCTAAATCACAATTAATCTCTACCTTAATTAGAAAGAGTTTGATTTGTGCAAAGATTTTGAAGATCTATATAACCTATGATGGTATATTCAAATTTTGCACCCTCCACATTAGCTTCATCAAATGTAGAACCAAACACCATAGGATTCTTCAACACCACATCTTACATATTGGCCTCCCAAAATTTACTCTATCAATAATGCATTTGAGAAGACAACACCTGCAAATGATTAAGACTATCTTAGAATATAATTAACATAATGATTTTATTTATGAACCCTAGTCCCATCCCCTCCTCTTTGACCGCACACATGTATATACAAATTCTAACGCAATTTGTGCATGCATACAATTGCGCAAGATCTCCTTCTCTCGCATCAACCATACTAAAAAAAATCACTTTAATTATTAATTTATCTAGTGAGTTTCATTCTATTCTTGATAATCAATTAATTAAAATTTTGAGAAATATAACTAGATTTAAACATAAATATTGTGTTATATTTAGAATTCATATGCAAATCGCCTCAAGTTAAAAATGTGTTTAACAACAAAATTAATGTGTACTCTTTTGATTGTTAAGGTTAATGTTTCATGTAATGATTAGATAATTATAGCAATATATTGTAAGAATGAAGATAGATGTTCTTTGGCTATTATATTAAAAATTGAACTACTTATAAAAAATAATAATTGTACAATTATTATAGTACATTAAAAAAATGGAGATAGTTGTTTCCAAAACTTCTATTTTTTAAATAAGATTTAAGACTACTATGAAATTTGTTGAAGTAAAAACTAATTTTAAAAAATCCTTAAGAAAATTACAAATATAGTTTATTGACAAATATAACATTTTAAAAAATAGTGGCAAATATGTTTGTAAAATAATGTTGCTTTTAAAATTTTCCTTTTAGATTTTACCTATCAAACTTTTCTTATTCCAAATGTTCAAAAAAATTATTCATCACACAAGTACTAGAGAAATATTAAAATATTGAAAAACAGAAACAATAATGTAGAACAACACAACCAAGTTTAACATAAAACTTAAGAATAATAGAAGGTATCTTCTATCTATATGGATACACTTAGATAGGTCCTACCTAGACCAAGTATTTTTAAAAGGATATTAAAAGTTGTTATCAACACATACACATATGCACACACTCCCTACATGCTCACACATAGACCCACACATACATACACTTGCACATATATGCATGTTGACACATAAAAATATCATATTTGGAGTAATATGCACACATGCTGCATGTAATCACACCCAATTATTTAACCTAATACAAAATCTTCCCCAACAAAAAATCAACCATTACTTGATTCTTTTCTCCAATGTCAATAATGTAGTTAACATATATGATTATAACTTATATGAGGTCAAAATCCTTTGTTGTGAGAATGCACAGATTATTATGGACACTCCATCCAACAAGACGGGGAATCTCTATTGTAAGACATGCATTTGTAATGATCCTAGAGCACTTTCCTTAAATCTAAGTTCTTTTCTATGATTGTATATAGTGAATTTAATTAATTCCAATTTTTCTAAAGAAAATGGATGGCTTTGTTGCATACCTCCAAAGATCCCTTTAGATAAACAAAAGAACCAAGCAAAAACTAGCCATATCCTATCAATTTATTTCAAAATGTGAAATGCAAGCTATCAACTAAGTTAGCCTAAATACTCAAATGTGATCTAACATTGCATATGGTTAGCCTCAAGTTTTTTATTACTATTTTCCTATATCCTTGAAAATATTAACCAATAGTCAAACACTGTGTCAACATTTAATTCTTGTCTAATAGTACCCAACTGCTTAACTCACATGGACTTACTATAACAAATCCTTGAAAAAATACTATAGATGCATTAAAGTGCAAAAGACAATCTTTTCATTATATAACTGTATTTAGAGCTATCCCAAGGAAAAATCATGGATGCATATAGACCAATGAAGACTAAAACTCTATTTTTGTTCTCTTTTTATGATTCATTGGTCTTAGAAAAACAAAATATGGAAGTGTTTATAATGCAAATTTGACATCAAGGAAACTAAATAAAGAATTTTTGGTGCTTGATCAAGAGCAACCACATGTTCTATTAATACAAGATATGTTGAAGAAAGCATAATTTAAAAGTTAAAAACAAGAAAGGTCAAAACAATAGGGACAATTTCAAATCATTATTCCATTCAAGGGTTATTGTATTGTGCCTATCGTCGACATCCCAATTCATCTCTACCCTGATCAGAAAGAGTTTGATTTGTGCAAATCTTTTGAAGATCTATGTAACCTATGATGGTATCTTCAAATTTTGCGCCCTCCAAATTAGTGTCATTAAATGTAGAACCAGACAACACGGTATTCTTAAACACTGCATCTTGCATAGTGGCCTTTCCAAAATTTACTCTATCAATAACTGCATTTGAGAAGTCAACACCTGCAAATATTCAATACTTAGATCAGAAGTAGCAAGCAACCAACAATTCAACCAATTTCCTTTCTACTTAGCTCATTAGATAAATAAGAGATGTTATCATATACAAGTAGTGAACACAATGATTTTTTTATGAACCATACTCCCAACCCCTCATCTTTGACCGTACACAAGTATATACAAATGTAAATTCAATTTGTGTGTGCAAACAACTATGTGAGGTCTCTCTCTCTATCATCAACCACGCTTATAAACTCACTTTAATGATTAATTTATGCAATGAGTTTCATTTTTTTCTTCATAATCAAATCATTAATTTTTAAGATGCATAGCTAGATTTGAACATAAATCCTAAATCGTAAAGCTATATTTACAATTCATACAAATATTGCCTTAACTAAGCAATGTGTTTAACAACAAAACTAATGTGTACTCTCTTGAATGTTATGGTTAACATTTCATGCAATGATTAGATAATTATAAAAATATATTGTAAGAATGAAGATAGTTTTTCTTTGATTGTCATGTTAACAATTCAACTATTTATAGAATAATTAATTGGATAACTATTATAATATGTTGCAAAAATGAAGATAGTTGTTTCAAAACCTCTTTTTTTATAATACTAAAGACTACTACAAAATTCTTTGAACTAAAAACTAAAGTAAATCCTTAAAAAAATTATAGATGTGTTTTTTAAAAAATGTGACATTTTTTCAATGTAGTAGCAAACAAGTTTGTAAGCGAATGCCTTTTTATCTATTTTTATTTTAAATTTTATCTATCAAACTTTGCTTATCCCAAATGTTGAAAAACATTTATTCATTATGTGAGTACTTGAAATATACTAAAATATTTAAGTGCAAAAGCAATAATGTAGAACACAACAAAGTTTAACACAAAACCTAAGAACAATATAAAGTATCTTATATCTAAATAGAAACACTTAGATATGTCCTACCTAAACCAAGTATGTTTAAAGAACATTAAAATTTGTCATCATCATATTCACATAGCATACACTACCTACATGCTCACACATAGACCTACACATACATAGACACATGTGCAAACAAAGGTATCAAATTTGGAGTAATATGCACACATGCCCCATGTAATCACACCCAAGTATTTAACTTGATACAAAAATATTCCCCAACAAAAAATCTACTCTTACTAGATACTTTTCTCCAATGCCAATAGTGTAGTTAAGATATATGATTATAACTTATATGAGATCCAAACCTTGTACCATGAGAATGCACATACTACAATGCATACTCCACCCGACAAGATGGGGACTCTCCATTGTAAGGCATGCATTTGTAATGATCCTAGAGTGTTTGCTTAAATTTGAGTTCTTTCCTATCATTTTATATAATAGATTTGCTTGGTTCCAAGATTCCTAAAGAAAATGGATGGCTTTGTTGTTTACCTCCAAAGATCCCTTTTAGATAAACAACATTCCCAAGCAAAAACTAGCCATATCTTGTCGAGTTATTTTAAAATTCTCAACTAAGTTAATCTAGTACTCAAAATGTGATCTAACATTGCATTAGGTAACCCATCAAGATCTTTATTCTTATTTTACTATGTCTTTGAAAATATTAGCCAATATTCAAACATTGTGTCTACATGCTTTTCTTGTCTAACAATACCCAAATGCCTAATTCATGTGGACATACTATAACAAATCCTAGAAAAAAAAAATTGAAACCCAAAAGACCAAACCCATGTATTATACAAAAGCATTCATAACAACCCCAAGGGAAAATTATGGATGTCTATAGACCAATGAGGACCAAATCTCTATTTATTGATGTTCTATTTTTATGATTCATTGGTCTTCGAAGGACAATTTATGGATGTATTGTTCATAGAAATTTGACATCAAGAACAACTAAATAAATAGTTTTTGTTGCTTGAACGAGCATCCACATGTTTGATTAAGATAGGATATACTAAAGAAATCATTTAAAAGTTCAAAATAGGGAAGGCCAAAACAACAAGAACAACTTCAAATCATTCCATTCAAGGGTTATTGTCTTGTCCTTGTCATCTACATCCTGATTCATCTTTGCCTTGATCAGAAAGAGTTTGATTTGTGCAAAGCATTTGAAGACCTATGTAGCCTATGATGGCATCTTCAAATTTTGCAACCTCCAAATTAGCATCATTAAATGTAGAAACAAAGAACTTAGTTTCTTAAAAACTACATCTTGCATATTGGACTTTCCAAAATTTACTCTATGAATAACTACATTTGAGAAGTCGACACCTAAATTTTTTTTTGACTAACTTACAATAGAAGTAACAAGTGGCAACTATCTGGCTAGTTTCCTTTTTGCTTAGCTCATTAGATAAATAAGAGATGTTATCATATACAAGTAGTGAACAAAATGATTTATGAACCCTACTCCCAACCCCTCCTCTTTGACCACACACAAGTATATACACACGCAAACTCATTTTGTGTGTAGACAACTATGGGAGGTTTATTTCTTTGGCATCAACCACACATTTTAATTCACTCTAACAATTAATCTATGGAGCAAGATTCATTTATTCTTGATAATCAAATCATTAAACCTTTGAGATGTATAAATAGATTGGAATTCAAGTTCATTCCATGCTATCAAAATTAAAATAGTCAAGGCATGGAACTTTTTGTTTCTACCCGATTTATCAAACATTTGCTCATAAGTTCATGTTGAAAGAATTTATGTAGAGTTCAAAATAATTGGATAGTACACACTTCAACATGTGTAAGTTACCCTTTAAATATAGCTAATATGGTGTTATTATATCATTACTATAAGCAATAAATGCCTAGGTAAAAAGCATAGTCTAATATTATATTATATCTAGTATACAATGTAAGTTACCCTTTATACATAACTAATTTGGTGGTATTTCATCATTGTTATAAGCAAAAAAATGCCTATATGAAAAGCATAGTCACCACCGCCACCACCCCACCTTTAATCACTAAACTGGAGAGCTCCAATTTTGTCCCAAAATTCAATAGAGAGAATAGAACCAAGAGGTATATTAATTAGATAATAAGATTGCACCTGAGATACATAATAGTGGGGAGAAATATTATCAATGTCAACCAATCGTGAATGCAGTGATGATGTACCTCAACATGCTTGATGTGAGCATGACAAACTAGGTTCTTCACTAGCTCCAAGACTATGATTGCCATAGAAAAGTGGAGTTAGTATAATCTAAATTAGTTGTAGATCACTCAAAAATTAATGCAACCAATACTACTTTGCAATTAGCACTACTTGTTGCTTTGCACTTGCTTTAGTGGAAGATAAATCTACATTGTGTGGAAGTTTACTCTACCATGAAACAACTCTTGAGCCCAACAAGAAAATATAACCAATAGTTGATCTCATAAAGTTCCATTGTGTGGAAGCTTACTTTGATATGAAACAACTCTTGAGCCCAAGGAGAAAATATAGCCAATAATTGATCTTTGAGTATCAATTGAACCAACCCAATCAAAGTTTGTTTATCATGTTAGCTTCAAATCATTTATCCTAAGGCAATTCTACAAAGTAACTTTGACATATCCTAGTAGTTTATTACCTCTCAATGAACAAGATTTTCTTGTGCCATAAATTGAGAGGTGACTAACAAAACAAAGTTCCGGCCTTGTGGCCATAAGATATATTACTATCCATGAATTGTTTGTAAAGTGACACATCAATTAATGATAAATCATCATAGGTTGACAACTTCGGCTTGAACTTCCATAGGTGTAGTGGAAGGATTGTAATCAACAATGTGAATCCATTCTAAAAAAATCATAGCATACTTGACTTGAGCCATGAACATGAAATGGCCTTGTTGCCAAGACTCTAAATCTAAGCAATATTATAGGAGGCCAAGATCATTCATGTCAAAAATATCAACATAAGTTAGATCTCAATTGGTGCAATGCAATTTCCCACTAGTTGTGATGGTACGATCATCAAGGACAAGAAGACTCACAATTATCATCACCATCACTTTTGACAAAGAGATTCACATTAGAAAGACTTATTTTGAATACAAAATCTCAAAGATGTTGATCAATATTCATGTACCACACTCATGGAGCCTTCTTAAGCCCATATCAAGACTTAAGAAAACAATAAAACATATGATAATCATTAATTACCTAGAATCCCTCAAGCTACACCATGTAGACCTTTTCATCCAAATCATTAGTCATGTAGGCACTCTCGTTAGAGTGTATCCCCTCAAATTGTGAAGAGCCTTTTGCAACAAGACAAGTCTTGTACTTGTCCAAAGTACCATTGGCTATACATTTGATCTTGTAAACCCATTTGCACCCAATAGGATTTTAGAGTGATGCAATTCAGCCAATTCCCTAAGTATGAATCTTTCATCAAGGCATCATACTCCACCTAGATGACAACTTCCCACCAAAGTTGTACCTTGGACTCTAACTACTACTATGGTTCAAGCACCTTGAAAAGGTAAGGATGAGCAAAATGAACATGCTTATTTGAATTTTGAACTAGCAATTTGTTTCCCCATTTATTAGGGTAGCACATTTGGTTCAAAATGTCCCTTTTTCCTCATGTCCTAAAGAGTCAAACATGCTACTTGGACCTTTGTTGTTATGTGACTCAAGACAATTGTAGAAAAGCGACCACACCTTGAGTTGAAGTCAACTCACCTCTTCCTTGCCAATATACTAGTCATTTAGGAGAATATAGTAATAGGCTAACATATTGGTGAATATGAGAGACTACAACATGAACTAGAGCCTTCATCTTTCAAATGAACCACACCACTAGTTCCAAACTAATCACTAACAAATTATTGGTTAGGATTACAATTAGAGAAATATTTTGTTCATTTTAAATCAACATTTTGATTGACTATGCCTTTATTAGTGGAAATATCATAAGTCTATATGCCTTTGATTGTTCCCTATACCCAACAAAGAAATATTTGAAGCTCTTCGACTCTAGTTTAATCATTTTGTTATTAGGAATCAAAACATAAGTAGTTGGACCAATAACATAAAAATATGTTACATTTGGTTTGAGCTCAGATTATGATTCTTCAAGTGTGACATCTTGCAATACTTTGTAAAAAAAATTGATCAAGAGATATCCTATCACGTTCACTACTTCACCCTAATATCCACGAAATATGCCTCTATTGTTCATCATTCATTGAGTGATCGCCATGATTGTTATGTTTACCTCTTAACCTCTCTATTTTGTTGAGAGGTGTATGGGGCTATCAACCATCTTTGAATGCCTTCCTTCTCATAGTAGTCTTGGAAATGATTGGATGTTAACTCACTCCCATCAGTGGACCTTAGTTTTTGATCTACCTACCTTTCTAATTTTCAACAATGCTTTGAACTTGACAAAGGTTCCAAATAAATCAAACCTATTAAAAAATTATACCTACATTTTCTTGGAGAAATCATCAAATTGACAAAAGAAAGTACCTTGCTAAGGAATTGTTTACGATTTTCAAGATGACTGACATAGATCACCATTAATGAGCTATAAAGCTACTTTGTACACCATGCCCTTTTAATAGGAAATGGCTTCTAGTTTTGCTTACTAGCCAACCCCCTTACACATATATTACTTCTCCTAGATTGATTGCAATAGGTGAACCATACCAATTCTACTTAGGCTAATATTGAAGATTGAGATTTTCATTTATATTATACCACAAAATGTTACAGTTGTCCTCCATAGGTAATGCATGCAAATTACTTGTAACAGGTTCAACTAGTCTATACAAACCATCTTGTCCAATGTTTAGGTGACTTTTTGTCTTGATGTCAGTCACAGTACACTTATTTCCACATAAATTCATGGCAGCATTATGATTTTTTGTAAGTTGATTGATAGACATAAGATTTTTATTCATCTTTGGAACAAACTTGACATCTTTGACCATGAATTTTATTGTATCACTAAAAACCATCTAAATATCCCCTATCTCCTCTAGCACAAGTTATAAAATAACCTAAAGAAACAAAAATTGTAAAACTAGAATCAACAGTAAATTTAATATGCTGGTTGTTTTGGCATGTGGAATGTTGAAATGCACTACAATCAAAGAACCAACAATCAATTGCATTACTATTATTTTATGAAGATGCCATAGAAGCATACTCTTTCTCTTCAAAGTCTTGCTCTACCTCAACTGCCATATTTACGTGAGCTAGCAATTTATTATGGGATATATCATATTGTAATTTTTGACATTCTTTTTTGATATTCCCAAACTTGTAACAATAATAGCATTTGACTTTGTGTTTGGAGTGTGAATCAGAAGTTGAAGTTTTGTTAGCTTTACAGTTAACCTATGCGTCAAGTGCACTCTCAAATTGTCCAAAACTGGACTGTGCCATTTGCCATTTTCTTCGTTAGTTCTTTATGCAACACATATGAACTAAGTTGTTCAAAGATGAGATTTTAACTCTCTACCCATAGATGCAAAGACTCACAAATGTTTATAAACGATTATGTCAATCTATTGATAACCAAAGCAACCATAGTATTCTCATCTACTAGTTTGTTGACAATATAGAGTTGATCTCTTAGGCCTTTTATCCTAAGTAAATACTTTGACTGTGAAACACCTTCACCGAGTTTGTGGAAAACAACAAATTTATCAAATAAAAAACTCAATCTTTCACAGAAGTTTGAAACTTGTTTTTAAGACTGCTGCACAAATCACCAACAAAAGTGGCATTTTGAACTTCGGGGGTGAAGTCATAAAAAATGGACAATTTCAATAACAAGGAGGCTTCTTTATGATGGTTATTAAAATCAACAAGATTTGAAGCTGTTCCAGTTCCTATTTTGAGGATTATTCAATCACAGTTCCTATACATAACAATGGTGAATATTTTCATTTTGTGATCCTAGACATTAAAGTTTTGGCTTGTCAATTTGTCGACTTTGGGCAAAACAAGATTCTGAATATTGGCTATGACCATGCAACCTAGGGTTACAGGAAAACTTCCAAACCTTGATAAAAATAATCCAGACTAATTACAATGCAGAATTTCCACAAAGCTTTTGCCTAATAACAGCAGAATGTTAGATTGATTTTTTCAGATTAAAACACATTTAAAACCCAGAAAATGTAACACAGTTCATACTGTTCTGTACTATTTCTATAAAGCATGCCGTATGTTGTCAGTACAGCCTGTTGTGCACTGATTTTAGATTTCTGCACTTTGACTGCACAACAATTATTTCCTCATTTCAAAAGAGCTCCAGTAGACCCTCTTTTGACAATGTTGACATTCAAACAGGCACTTTGAAAGCAACTTGATAGTCCCTAATTTGACAGCAATCAGCAATTTGACAGTCCCTTTGAGTTTCGATTTCACCTTTCACAACTACAGTGATTTGATCCTTTTGGACAGTAATTTGAATGCACATCGGATTTGACAGCAATTTATCCTTTCTCCTTCGACAGTGATGAATCCACAATAGATTTAACAGCGGTTTCTCCTTTCTCCCTTCAATCTTGTTCTCCATCAGATTTGATTAACGTACACTCTCCTCACGCTTCCTCACTCTGAATCAGCATACCCTTCTTAGGGCTTCCTTGCTCTGATACTAAATGTTGGAAGAATGAATGCACAAAATTTAAGACAATTGGATGGCAGACACCTCAAAATGTGTGTGCTTGTATTTATAATAATACAGGGAATTTACGTTGGATTGCTGGTTGTAACTTAGATTGGGTGAGTTACCTTTCAGACATAACTAATGTGGCATTATTACTTCATTAACATAAGCAAAAAAGCCTGTGTACAAAGTATAGTCTAATATCATATTACATCTAATAATGTATATGATCCGATTTTGGAGCTAATTTTCTACATATTTCTGGAGTGAAACTTTACTTTTAAGTGTTTCTATGGAGATAATATGTCAATATCCCCTTGAGGCATAGGCTGATATGATTTGATATCTATCCCTGTTGGCTCCTTTAGGGTGAGACTTTCCTTGTAACCCTACTATTAGATTGATGAAACTCTTTTGCTCTCTGAAGTTATATGTAAGATGTGTTCTCACAGAATAAATTTCAATTAAAGGAGTCCTGGCAGAATATTTTGCTTTATCGAAGACTATCAAACCCTGAATACATTTTTAATTCTTGTATATGCTCCATTCATGTGATAATTTTCAAGAAGGTGTAACTTATGACATGTCAAGAGAATTACCTTTGAAGCTAGCTCCTACAGCATAAGCTTTTGACATTATGACCTCAGACATATCAGCACCATCAAACTTGGCATCTGACATAAGTGCAGCTGCTAGTGATTTGCCTCTCAAATTAGTTTTTTCGTTTGTGAAGTCACAAAAGCGAAGGTCAATGGGTTTGTCATAGACACCATTTGCCTGACCAATAGTATTTCCGACAAATGCCTTTTCACATCTATTTGGATCATTTGATAATGGTGGCAACCTCTGCAAAAAGCAAAGAAAACAAATGTAATCTAAGTCAATAACAAGTCATAAAGTGATTGTAAGAGTGTTCTAAAAATAATTTATTTTAGAGAAAGAAACTCTACTGGATTTGATGGATCAGCAAATGCAGGGGAGGCAGCTGCTACTGCCCACACGGCACAAAGACTACAAGCAATGCCTTTGAATCCCTCTATTGGAGAGGTTTTCACTTGAATGGAATTATCTTCTTTGATCATATCTGTAGCAACACCAACACAAAATATTACACCTACATATGCAACTAAAATTAAAAATTTACTCCATTTGAAAAGAGTTAAAAATGACATCAATATTCAAATAGATTATCAAAATCTCTTGATGTAGTAAGAAATGCATGTACATCTTGTGAGGGTGAAGTGGGGCTAGAGGGGGCAGAGGACGGGGAAGGAATATGAAACAAAAACATTCCAAGTATCTTGACAAACTAATGATACATGATCATAGTAAAACATTCCACTAAATTTGAATGTCTTTGCCAGGTGTCATTAAACAATCAAGAAGCTTCAGTTTGAGCAGTAATAATAAATTCACAATACACAATATGAAATTACTCAAGATATTTCTGGAAACTCGCCAAAATAGAACCCTACAAAATGGTAAAACTTGTGCTTGCTCTGGCTCTTATATTCAGCACTATTATTAACATGCAATGCAAAGAAACTGGAATCATCTTCAGTTAATCAGAACTAAGCTACAGGAATTGGGAATTGAATAAAAGACAAAAGGAAACAAGGCAACATTCCATGTATCAATTTGACACCATGTTAACCCGAGAGAAACATGTTTTAGGAAAACTCCAAGGGAAAAGATGTCTTGTTTCCTTCAAAAATACCAAAAAATTTTACAGGGTATAGGATTTGCTCTCAAAAGAAGAAATGGATCACTATGGCTTCATTTCTGAAACTCCTACATGTTCTCACACCTCAGTTCTGCTCTTGGATTTAAAAACAACCTTCAATTCAAGTTGAATTCTACCCAAGACTGTCAAAAAGACCCCCCATATCTTTGTAAAGATAATGTTTTATGCTTGAACATGATGAATCAATGTTGGGCTGAAGTTGAAACACCAAATCAACTGCAGAGCTGGAACAATTGTCATAGATGCTCCCACCTGGACAAGTTTACAAGCTGTGCAAACTTCAATCACCCCAAGACAGTTCACTGGTGTGCAAATCTATCCAGAAAAAAACTGTTTCCAACTTATGTAGGTACCAGCATGATCCTAAATATTCATTAGTGCCCTGAGAGTATTTGGTTATAATATTTACGATATACAGACATAAGATATAAATTTTTACTCCAGTAACTTGTACCCCACCATATATTGTCATTATCATTAGCGTGTTGGCTGATTATTCAGTATCTTGAAGATTTGATGTCTGTCATATAACATCCTTGAGTCTAACTTAATCCATTACAGATCACTAAATTGCTCCATGACCAAGCTTGTTAGTGCTGTAATGTCCACTATTCAACCAGTGCGGCCATTGAATCTGTACATGAGATTTCTTTGGCTGTCTTAATCAAGTGTTGCTCAAGTTAGGCTCTTTCTTACAAACATTTTGATGAGAAATGATTTGAGTGATTAGCCTTTGGTACTCATTATTATCTTCTGGGTGAATTGTAAGCATGGCTACTACAAAGATTATGAGGATGTTTCCCTTTCATGGGTTTGTTCAAGAAGTTTGAAATTCAAGTTGTGTTCAAGCACGCTCTATATACTGTTGGATGCAAATAAATATTGCATATATGCTTAACTTTTGTGGTTCTCACCCCTTGATCACAAGGGATAGGCAGCAAACGTTCTAAAGTCCCAAAGACACAGTGCAATATTGGCAGTTTCTATATAAATCAAATCAGTGTTCCTTTACAAGCCAACTTTGTATGAAATTATGAATATCTTCTATCTCTATTAGCTTTCACCTGAATCTATTGGGCAATTTCTCAGCACGTTTATACCAAAAATCTCAAATCAATTGTAGTAAATTCAATAAGCATATTAAATGTTTAGATCTTTGCATTGAACACACATAAAATACCAAATATGGCACTACCTTTGGACCAATTGGTTGACAAGTAACAGCCATCTCTGCATCTTTGAACCTACTTATAACGTAGCTTTCAATAAGCAAGGAGATTGCATCACTTATACATCCCTTTCATTGCTTATATTTTTTTAATCTTTTCTTCTTTTGTTTAAATGTATGGTAACACAGGGAAGAATAAAATACAAAATAGCCTACAAGATTGAAACCTTGTGATCCATGGCTGAGGTCTGCCTAGGGTAGAACACATCCAAATGGATTCAAATGTGTTATAGACAGAGGTAAAAGAAAGAATGATAGATTGCAAATATCAAATCAGAGTTCTTAAGAGGATAAACAAGTAATGTGATAACATGCTAGAAATGTAAATTGCAGATTATACAAAAGTTTATACAATAATCCGAGGGGCCAGATCTGTATGGAAAGATTCCTATCGTTCATGCCTTTTTGCATGCACTTTTCAAGAATAGCTATGATACATTTATAAGAAAAGGAGGAAGATCAAAGAACAGTTGAGGCATCGCAAAAGATGCAACCGCTCACCTTTTGATAGTCTCTTTCCTAAATTTTGTTATTTTCTACTAACTCTGCAAAACAGCTACCTGGAAGAGGGCTTCGGTTAACACTGTCAAAGGTATGCACTGTAAGGAACCAGTTGAATGAAAGTGGGTCTAAAATCTTGGGCCCAGCCCTATTACAAATAAGAAATTGAAAAGGAAATGCAGCCCAGAAATATGATCTCAATCACTAAGGTTGACAGATACCCAAAAGTACTTAACATGAAAATCTGCAATAGATCTCTCTGAAAGTAGAAAGTTGATATTTTGTTCAATGCAATTAATATATGTTGCCTAGATTGTAAATGGCAGCTAATACAATCACTAGGAAGGTGTTTCTTATTCATGTTATACCTTTACTCGGAAATAGTACTGCAAGAACCAGAGAAGATGAAGAAAAAAATAGTTTAAAAAAATGATAAATGTGAAGTTGACATGAGTATTTATGCATTAATTTTGTAAAGGAAGACACCTTGAAGTTACACTGTCCTTCTTCACCTTATAGCATTGTCTCCAGTCAAACCAATTTAGATAGATCCCACTGATTTACACTATGGCTTCATAATATCAATCAGAGACTCAACTTGGAACTGATCAATGGTATTTTTCCCAAGCATGGCTCCTAATACTAATGTAGCGTACACTTTTTTATGAAGGATTTGTTGTGATTTTAGTTATCACATCAATTGTGTAAGCAGTTACTGAGGGATTTTGTGCATAATTGGAATTCCATGCTCTTTCCCTGAATAAGTGTGAGCCATCTTACAAAAGTTGACTCTCGTATCGATTTCTCCAAAAGTTTACCAGGCCATTCCCAAGAATTCTATTATTCCTGTATTTTTAATGTTATCGAACTATTGCCTTCAAGATCTTTACTAGAAAATGCATTCCCTTTTCACTTCTTGTACATCAACATAGCTTGGGAGAAAGTTACGAACAAGAAATAATGGTTTATTTAAATTGTTGAAATCAAATACAAGATACATTTCTACATGAAGGGTGATTACAACTTACAAGCAAGCTCATTTATATTTTCACTATTTCTAAATGTTCCACTGTTCACAATTATTGACCTGTATGGTTTAAATGTACCTAATAATGCTAAAGCAGAATAGCTGCTAGGAAAATTGAAGATTGATCTGTTTCTTCAAGATCATGATCAGATTCTGTTTCTTCGTCTTAAGCAACCACATGTTCCTCTATTTCTGCTTTTATTAATGTTTGTTCAGATCTTTTTCCTTGATTTCTTAGGTCTTCTGTCAATAACTTCTATTCTTTGAAACTTGAAGCATCTTTTCTTGGAATTTAATTTCTTTATCCCCTTTCAATTGGTTCTTCAAATGGAACCTTTGCAGGGTTGAAGAAAAACCACTTAAACTTTGAGTCCTTTCCTTAAGCTAGTTAAGTATATTTAGTGAATTTTTCAGTTGTGGATGGGTGGAAGAATCGGAATTCTGATCTAATCTGTGGTCTCTAGTTTGCAATGTAGAACTCCACCGCTTCGCTAGAGTCTACTTTACACTTGGATTTAAGTGCCTTCAATTTTTTTATATAGTTTTCTACAAATAAGTTATTTTAGAAGCAATGTGCTAGTTGTACCTTTTAAGAGTCCCTATTACTAATCTGTTCCGTAACTAAATCAGTTACACATTTGTTGAGCATTTATGGTTATATTGTCTGTTTCTCTCTTAGAATCTCCAGATGGTTACTGGTCATTCCATAAACCAAAGAGCTGTAATTATCTTTTATGATTACCATTAACTTCGCCTAATAGGGAACTCGAGGAAATTCTGCTGACAAATTCATGTGGTATACTATCTCAACGAAACTTAAATTGTGGGTTTTTATATCACATGTTAGGCACTCTCCTCTGTTTACAAAGCCCGTTTTGAAGCTGAGAGCTCTTTAGTGAAGTTATTAGTAAATACTAAATTGCAGTTTACCTTCCATGTCTCCATTGACTCTTTATGTACTACTTGATCCAATATTTTCTGCATTGTCTTTGCAAGTTGTGTGAGGTGTTGATTGTAAAAGGTTGTTTCTGAATTAGACCATAATAGGATTCACTATGGTTACTTGATCCGGAATTGTCTGTACCTAAGAGGTTGTTAATTCAGGTTAGAACATCAGTTCAAAAGAATTATAACTCGCATTCTATTAACGTGGTAGAATCTCCCACATTTCCTGACAGAAACAACAATTCCCAGCACGAACTTTCAGGTCATTTTGCATATCAAACATGGGAAAAATTATTTCATATCACCATATGTCACAGGCCATAGCTCATCCAGAGCTCATTTTTCATTGCAGGCATTTTGTACAATCATATTTGGTGGAGCAAAATCTCTTGCGAGGTGCAGAGAGATGAAAATATTGGCTTTTACTTTATTGGGTCTGAGGAGATTCCTACTGTAAGTAGATGCAATCTCTGGGTCAACAAGATAGCTGAAATTCTCACAACCAGCGGATATTCCCTCTAAAGAATTTCTTGACATCTTCAGAAGCATGGGCTAATTTAACCTGTGGGCCCTAATCCTCACTAGCTCAAAATCAAATTTTGGCATTCACTGAAGCCCAAACAAATTTCTGGGTAAGAACAACATCAATGCCTGACCTCATCTATCATGTTTAACGTAAGAATTAACCCAAATAGTTGGCTAAGCGCTTTAAGAGCACAATGTCTTCTGGGTGGGCAAGCATAATTCGAATATGTAAATTGAAGGAAAATATGGAGGCAAAATGGTTGGAATCAACACATTGATACATTCATCTAAATAAAACTGAAGGCATGGATTCCATAATTCTTACCTGAACATCGAACACGCAATTGTGAACGAGAATGTTTGAATGGAGGTCTTGTGTGCAGCGTGTTAGAGTGGACTGAATACCCATCGAATTTCAAAGGAAGTGAAATCGTCGCCATTATAATTTATTTCGGCAACGTAGCTGATCTGAGATAATACAGAAGGATTTTAGGTGCTCTTCTATCCTTATCCATCTTGTATGATAATTTCAAGTTTCCAAGTCTAATTATCAATAATGGACTTAAACTTTTGACCTTTAGGATTTCCAATTCTAGAACTTCTCTCTCTCTAATTTAAAAAATTAAAGAAGTATTGGAACCTCCTATTGTGCTCTTTAATCCAAAGTAATTTTGTTCACCCCGTGTGTTATTATATATTTATTATTATCTAATTTGGTAATTTGCTTCAATAAATGTGAATGCGTTTTATTTATGAATTCCAATGGAAATGTGTTGAATGAATGTTTGTTTCAATTAAATACTTTATGATTCAATATATGAATGTGAATATGGCATGTATGTGAGGTATATGATGCATTGATTCGACTAACTATTGTTATGGTAAACTAAGTTGAATGCAAGAACATGATCAAGCCTCTGGAAGAGAGAGAAAGTATCACTCAGGAGAAGAATTTACTCTGGTGACCTTTAAATTCGGCCTTACTGAGCATTCACACACTCACACCCTAGTTGGTTTTAGATTAGTCAAGTCAGTTTGGGTAGTGGGTAAGTGATCTTATGTTTTGATTATGAATGTTTATGTTGATTTGTAATCTTGTTTTAAGATTGTTTGGAATGAGGGATAAGATTCAAAGTCTTGAAGTTGTGTTGAAGTCCTTCCTTGAGTGTTTACTTTTATATTGATGAGATATATGCATTTAATGTATATATATATGTACGTGTCTATGGTAAACTTATACATGTAAGCAAATACGTACATGAGTATACATAGGTAGACATACCTACACATGCTCATGGACGGATTATCCATATGCATGAGAATAACAATTGGACTAAAGTGATATATATATATACATTTCATGTATATATGTCGATCGATGGAATTGTATGTATGAGTTTTTTATTAAGATATTGAAATGGAATTATGTATATATATGTGTATAATATGTGTGTGTGTGTGTGTGTGTAATATTATTCTTTATATTTATATATTATATAAATATGTTTGTCAATAAAATGTATTTGGTAAATTTTATGAAATATATATATATATTAATATATATTGATATATAAATATATATACATATATACGTATATAATATATATATGAATAAAAGCTATTGATATAATTCTCAAGCGCATAACATAGCACTGATTATTATTGTTAATATTGTGAAGCAAAACACATGTTATAACATATGGCACAACCTTTAGTGGAATGTAAGCCAACACATAAAGTTTAATAAGACCAAGTCAAAACAAAGAACAAGCATGTAAGAGTTATTGTTGTTGTGTCAAGACCCGTGCTATGATTGTGGCGCCAAACATATGGAGGCGGCACCATATTTGCAAGTGTTTGGAATGTAAAAGAGGTCTTTAAAATGTGCATAAGCCTACAAATAGTATTTAGACTTAGTCAAGTGCAAGCTTGGAAACATTTTGTAAAGGAATTCAAATTAGGAAACTTGTTTTGAGCTTGTTGTCCCATATATCAAGTCGACTCAACTGTTTAAATGGTGAGCACTTTCATGTGTTGCAAACCTATGAGTTAACTTGGTGATTTGTTGCATGAGGTTGGAAAGGTGGCAAAAATATTGACTTGTTTGTAGCCTTCAGTTGCTCACAAATTAGTATAAATAGAGGTGCTCATTCAACCAATTGTTACACTTATCATTTTGATTTTCTTTGTGTTATTCTGTTCCAAATTTTGTAAGAGTGAATTGAGAATTGTGAGATAGAGAGAGTTGCTTGTTATTTTATATTGTTTTTGTTGAGAGATATAGAGAGAAGCTAGTAGAGGTAATTGGGTTGTTCGTAGTGGAAGTTGCAAGTGATCTTGAAACATTAAACTAGGAGGGAAGATGATTCAATTGGAGCTTTAAAAAGGCATGTTGATTTCTACTCCCTTGTCATTATGTTGAAAATATTGTTTATTATGATGTCATGTTGGAAATATTTTCTCTTAAGTGTGGTTGATGCTTGCAAGTCTTTTGAAAGTTCGTTGATTATCTCTTGTTTTAGGAAACCTTTCTTTTGGGTTATATGTATATAGATAAATATATTATCATGGGTTTTATACATTTGTATACTATTTATACTATTTGTAGAATGTCGAAACTATACATAGTTCGATAGTACTCTAGGTGTAGCATAAGATAGAGTTGTGTTGTGAATCTTATAGCATGTCATTAGATATAAGTTAGTGGGAAGGTTATTCCTTGGGTTAGGATAAATCCATGAGAAAGGGGATAACCTTAGAATAGAATACTAATGGTCAATACAAATATCAAGCAATTAAATGTGGTGAAATAGAATACCTCACTCGAAGTTAATGGGTGATTAATCTTTGACCAAAGTAGTGTAGGTAGCCACTATCCACACTGTCAGTTCATTGTGTGATTCAATTTACATTCTAGGTTGGGGTAATCATATATGAGCTAGTAGAAATTATGTTAGCTCTAGATTTGTAGGACACATCACTATGCTCAGAAAAGGCTATTTAAAAGATGAAGTTACCAAACCAATCTCTTCATCGAAGGGTAGGGCCATCTATCAGTTTGGTAGATGTGTGGGGGACTGTAGTTAGTCCATGGTTGGCGGAAAAGAGCTTAAGTGATGCTTCTCCTCATGGAGTTGGCAACCAAGATTTGGGAGGACATTCTGGTACATTTGTATTTCTAGTTCTTGTAAGCTTGTTGAAGCAATGTATGTAATCATGTGTCCATCTATATGGAAATTGTAAATATGAAATGTTAGCTTGAATATATTTATGTAAAGTGAAATCATACTTCTATTATTGGAATGATTCTTTGATTATGCAATGGAAAAGTTTGGATAAAGTTATATTTCAAATGATGCATTTATTATTGAATAGAAAATAAAAAAATTTATTGCTTTACATTAGATGCATAGAGAATTACATGTGAGTAAAACTTAATAAATTTAATAGGTAGAACAATGGGCATGTTACAAATCTACCCCTTATTTTAGCTCCTTGTCCCCTATAAATTTCAATTTTCTCAAGCCAAGTTTCTAACAAGGCTATAGAAGTTTTTTAAATGATATTATTAGGATTTGTATTGAGCAAATTTTTGGAATGTTCAAGATTCCCTTGTAAAGATTTTTTTTACATGTTTGTTGTCAAGACAATATTTTTCTAAAGGCTATAAGAATTCAACACATTGTGAATATTTAGCATAGAGCCACCATTCCCCATAAGAATCCCCTTCACTTGGTTTAGGAGTACAATTCCAAATGCAAAAAGGAGCATCCACATAGGAATGATTTTTTAAATTAGATGTATTAAGTTTATATGGCTACTTGGACACACCATTGTTGTTCTCATCCATTGAAACCAAACAACGAATATGAAAATGATTTGAGAGGATAAGAGAATAATCTACTTTAACATAATGTCCAAAGGTATCTTGGACAACATGCAAATTAGGAGATATATAAAATATGTCAAGTTTACTAAGCTTTCTATCATCCCCAAATCTACAGTTAAACCAAGTGACCTAATTATTGTCACGATTGACACTTTTATAGTTAATTGGATCAATAACCTCGATTTTATTTACTCAAATTAATATTCTTTGGCCAACTATGATCATTAGGATATTTAACCATATTGAAATCACCTCCTATAACCCAATCAACATTAGGAATATTTTTAGACATCCAGTCCCATAACTCACTTTTGTATTTAGTATATATTAGGAGCATAAAATGAGTAGAAACTAATAGATTGGTCAGTGATAAAATCCAATGCCTAAACAAAACTATGTGATGGGTCCTCCCTTTATCAATAACAAACTTATAAACTCATAAAGCAAAACCAATGACCTCCCCCCAACCTTCTCTATGCAATGTATGAAGAAAGGAAGTATCTCTCCATATGTGGGATAGGGAAGAAGAAAGATAGTTACCAACAAGATTAACTTCCTAGAGAAAAAAATCAATTTTCCACTTAACAATTACATCCTTTACTCCATATTTGTGATGAGGAAGAGATATACCTCTCACATTCTAAGATAGAATTCTGTAAATCATGACAAAGAGGAGATTGAAGAATCTTCCTCTTCTGCAAAAGCTTCACAATGGTTAGCTAGGGAGATAGAATGATCAAAGGTACCCATATCAAAATTAACAAATGATGGGGACCTAGATCTTTGCGTTGCAGAAAGAGGAGGAGAGGTTGAAGCTCGATCTAAGGATTTTAAATTGTGTTGAGATGATGATGTTGTAAAACAAGGTGAAGAAAACTTACAATATGAACTTTAATCAATGGTAATTGCAAATCTATCCAAAGATTGTTAGAAACAAGCAACACTGAGAGGGGGGGTGAATCAATGTTTTGCAAAACTTTATTATTCTGATTATTAACACACTTAAAATATTCAACTAGGAGAAATATGCAGAAACAGAAAGCAAATAACCACAACACCATAACACAAGGATTTTTACATGAAAACCCTGTTAGGGGAAAAACCATAGTGGATGGCCAATCCATAATATAATATGAGTATACTCAAAAGAAGTTTACAATATGGGAATGCACTTGCATTCAGACACACTGCGTAGAGCTCATTGCTCAAAATAGGAAGGCACACTGGCTTACAGAGATTTGGATTAGATCCAAGAGAATGAACTGAAAGAATAACATCTAAAAATGCTTGATTACAGTTTCGATTAGGCTCAAATGTCAATCTTTTGTCCTTCTGACTGATATTGAACTTTTGCTCTACTTTGTTTTGACTCGCTTCACAAAATATTTATGCACAAGTGAAACTATGCATAAAATCACTCTAACACTCTTTTGGTGTTTGCAATACAAATCGAAACACCACATACACATATCAAAATGATATAATAGATCATACATATATATCTGTGACTAACAATTTAATCGCAACATGTTGGCTCCAAATAAGACTTGAAAATATTAGCAACTTGTTGGCTCAAATCTTAAGAGTTATCCAATGTGCATCCACAATAGTCATCCACAACTTAGCTTGGACCCAAAGCATAATGAGAAAACACAAAAATATTTTAATAAACATTCCCTAAATATCCGCAACACATTACATCAATTGAGTTGGCCCCAAAATATTGAAAAATAGAGAAGTATCAACTGGGTCTCCAAACTTGCACATGACTTGGTACTAGGTACTAAGATTTTTGGATAACACAAGAAATATATTGATAAGCCTCTTGTGAGATCCACAATGCAAAGCAACAACTGAAAATCTATACGTGAATCATTGAACACCAATTTGTCGGATGCTCTATTCTTCTTGACTAACTTCAATTTGACTGCTAGTGGGAGCAAATGATGTCATGTGGATTTGTCACCGACTAGGGTTGCAATCAATAACAACACCAGAAAGCATTCATAGTGTCTCTTGCCAACAATCTCCCCCTTTGGCATTGATGGCAACACTTAGTGAAAAAATGACTAAGTGTCCAATCAAAACCAACATGAGTTACACTGCCATTACAAAACTTCAAAAAAAGAAACTTCATTCTTGGAAAAAAACTCCCCCTACGATGCTTATGCATTTTTCACTATACACTTCTTTCCCTTTGACATCAATGGCAAAAACTGGGGAAACCGAAACAAAATTCCAAAACTATGCAGGCACGAACTTGTAACTTACAAAAGTCTGAAAATATCAACAAAATCTTGCTTCAACACTCTTAAATTGTCACCACAAACCTTTTTGAGACTTTGCAAAACTGTTATGTGACCACACATTAAATAGGATTGAACCTCTATAGTTTTAAGATTCTCCAGGTCATTAACTGCTACAATAGCTTTCGCTTCCTTCAAAGCACTCATCATTATCTCAATCTTCGGACAAATTAGTCCTCTGAGTTCACTTACTCTCACAAAAATCCTATCATTTTCACTCTTCAAGCATCTTATTTTGTCAAGTAGACCTGTTACTTGACCTTCTTGTTGAACCACATCATCAGCTAAAGGATCAAAGGTAGTCTAAATGGTAGCTAATTGATTTTCTAGATCCTTCACCTTTTCTCATTACCTTCAATAAACTTGGACAAAACCAAATGAGACTTATAGGATTTTCTAGCTTTAGATATAAAACCTTGAATGTTCTTCATGCAAGTAGCTAACAAAATCTTATCCTTTGCAATCACTGCCTTCAACTGACTAATTCTTTTTCTATTAAACTCCTTTTGCACTTTATCCTCAACAAATTTCTCAAGAGACTCAAATTGAGTACTTACAGCATTTATGAGCTTCTTTAGCTCACTAGAAGAGGAACCTGATGGGTCCATGACATGAGTAGGCATTAATTTCTACATAACTCTAGATGCAAGGCTTAACAATTCACTATCCTCTATGTGAGACTTCAGATTCTTCTCACTGGCCTTAGCTTGAGCAATTGATGCAACCTTCATCATCTAAATTGGGGACAGAGTAGATAGATTGATTTAACTTTCATCCAATTCAGGATCAAAATCTTCATGTTGCTCCATCAGAGTGTCTCTTGCCTCCACTTTGATTTCCTGAAATTTTTCTTCTTTAGCCTTGGGTTCTTCTAAGACTGTTTCTGGATTGCTTTTAGGCACTTTAACCTCTTCATTTTGCACCACCTTCTCCTCAACTAATGCCACCTTAGGAACTTCAGTTTCCATAGGTTTCTCTCTATTTTCCACATTAGGAGAAGTTAGAATATCCTCAACTTCTGGAGGATGAGATACATTCATATTCTCCTCATTCACATTCTCATTTCCTGGAACATTTTTAGTATTGATTTCCTCAACGTTAATCTTATTCTTTGACATAAACTCTTCTAGAATTTCCTTAGTTTCACCAATCATGAGTTTATTTACCCTTGTCTTTCTAATAAATTCCTTTTTAGCTCTTTTAAGGAGTGAATCCATCTCCTCAATTGACATTTCTGGCCACAAATATGCAAGAGCTCTCTTCCTCAGATTCTCTTCTTTTGTTCTAGCACTTAATCTTCTCAACTCCAAAATATCATACAAATTCTTGGGTAAGCTAAACATAATCTCAACAAGAAATTTATTAAAAATGTTCATATGTTTTATTGTAGCTTCTTCTAGAATTCTTTGACTAGATTCATCAAAAGTTTCATACAATTCACAGAGGGGCTTGAGATTACTGTTCTTGACAACTGCATTCACAACTTCATCAATTGACATACCAGGTTTATCAAATTTAGCCTTCTTTTCCTTCTCTTCTTTGTCGAAAGATTTTAACTCGACAACCTAAGTTCCGGTAGCTTTTACTTCTCTCAAGACTTCTTCTGATTCTGTTTCCTCATCTTCTGAAATAGGCTTATATGTTCTTGTACTTTTATTCTTCTTCCTTTTACCAGAAGGCTTCTCTTAAGTTGGCTTTGTTGCAGGGGAACTCCTTGTAGATCTAGTGCGGGCAAAGGATGCACTAGGACTAGCAGACTCTATTTTTTCTTTCACTTCTACTGCTTCTGCCTCATCTCTCCTCCTTGCTTCTCTCAAAGCTTCTATAGGTAAGCCCATCCTTTCTGTAAAAAATTATGTCTCTTTTCTTACTTTCCTGACTATCATTGGTTTTCTCAATTCCTCATGAACTTGCATACTTTTCTCTACATATGTTCCAAACCTCTCTTCTCCCTGAGCCAGAAGTGAATTCGACAAGTGTTTTGCATACATCTTCATAATGTTTTCCTCTACTTCGTATCCCATTGGCATGATCCAAATTGTTCTGGGATCAACAGCTTCCATATGACATTGGTCAATATCCACCATGAAGCAGATAGTATCTTTATACTGTTCCACAATTGAAGTGGGAATTCTTTCCCTAGAATGCATTATATTCTAGAAATTTTTGAAGTACCCCCAAAGGGTAGTATTCTTGACTTGACGATCACCCATTCCAAACAACTTGTTCCTTATCTAAACAAATACAGGCTCATCTCTTTTCCAATGTACTTTCCCAATGCTCGAAACCTCATTCATGAAATAGAAAAATAAGCACAATAGCAGATTACCATATTTGAAAGTATTCTTCTTGTCTTTCTTGATTTTGCTCAGATTTTCCATCAGCTAACTTCTGAGCAGCTCGCACAAGTCATATTCTGCATTTTTCTTTATCATTTCAGAAGTTGCATAGATGGTCGTACTAGATACATAATTATCTCGGCTAGAATGGTATATCTTGTAACCAATGACCATTAATGCAAATTTTACATCCACTTCAACAATGTCTTCTATTGTCATTGCCCTTCTATCCCATTGTGCATCTGTTGCCTCAGTAACCTTGTCATTCTTCACAGATTTCAAGACTGGAAGTCTACCGGTGGAATTCAGACTTGTTACTGCACATATATCCTCTTTTGTGATTTTGAAGGGTATATTTAGCCACATGAATTCATCATGAACACAGCTCAAAATGTATCTAACCCATTCATTTTTCTTAAAAATGGGAAATCTCGCAACCTGCACAAACTTCTTTTCTAGGGTTTGAAATTCCGGTTTAACAATAAAATCCTCTCCAATTATATGATGTGAGTACAAATTCATTATTTGAGAGGTGCTTAACTCTTCAATGTTCGCATGAATATATGCCCTAATATCCTCAGTGTGCAAAACTCCATACGACACAGATGAAAATGCTCCTAAGGGCTTGGCCTCAATAGACTTATAAGGGTGCCATTTAAACTTAGGATGGGGTTTGTCCTTGACCTCTACTACCAACGAAGTGGCCATGATTGCAAATTCAGAAATTTACAGGCTTTTCAAAAAATACCTTTCCATCGGATCGAAGTTCGATCGTAGATTCTTCTCCATGTTTTGAATCTCTCCACAATTCAGCTAGGTTTACTCCAGGGCTCTTTCAAACTGCTTTCCTCCAAAATGCAAAGTGACAAATGAAAGATAAAAATAGATTTTTATCACTCGCACAACTAACCCTTTTTGTCGCAATAAATTCCTTAACCCTAGTTCATCCGGTTACTCTGATTTCAAGCACTGAGACGATTAATTTTTTTGATCCTCAAAGATTTACAATACTGGCTCCAAGTTGGTTAAACAACATTTCAAAAGAATTGATCCACCTACTGGACTAGTCCACATTCGAGTGTCACTTGTGTGTAGGGGGTTGAAGGATTTTTTTGACAGCTCCCCCTAGGCCAATGCCTAAAACTAATTCTCAGAGGAATTACTAGAAGTAGATTTTGGTGTTGGCACATTTCCTTCGATAGAGGAATTCCTTTTCACCCATTTCTTTTGCATTTTCCTCCTGATCACATCTGTAGTGACTTTCCCTTTTCATTTAACATCCTGTTGTGTATTCTGTATTACCAGACCTCTTCTATTCCAACAAAATCTAGAAATATGCCCAAATTTGTTACAATTGTAGCACAAAACATTTCTCTGATCAAACCAACTATTCCACTAATTTTTCCTTGATTTGCATTGGTTAGAAATATGCCCAAGTGTATTGCATGAATAGCATCTGACATCTCTATGAAGGTTATTCAACACAACTTTGCATTCACTTGACTTATGACCATACTTATAGCAATTGAAGCACTAACCTAAGAATGATGGTCCACTTGTGTTCATCCTACTCCTACATTGAGAAGCCATATGACTAAATTTGTTGCAAGAAAAATAATAACCATTGAATCTCTAAGCATTTGGATGTCTCACATGATTTCTTCTGGCTCCATTCATCTGATTTCCTTGTCGGAATCTTCCTTGTCTAAAATTCTTTTGTCTAGAGTTCCTTTGTCTAAATTCGAAGCTTTCACCTTCCTCATAGCCAAGACCTTGCTTGTCACCATCAGTCCTCTGACCTTTAATCAGTTCATCAAGCTTGGTTGAACTGGCTTTTAATTTCTCCTTGTACTCATTTGCAGTAGTAAGTTCATCTTTGAGATCATTAAGCTATTTTTCAAGCACTTCCTCATTGTTCTTAGATTGTTCCAATTCATTGTCCAATCGGCTGCATTATTTAGATTTTTCTTTCAAGGATTGAGCAAGCTTTTCTTCATTCTTATTTCTATCTTTGATTTCTTTGGTCATTTTCATCATGATGGACTCTATCTCACACTTTAGGGCAACATTTTCTCTGGAAAACTTTTCACACTCTTTTGTTTTCTCCTTTAAGGCATGACTGAGTTGTTCATCATCCACGCTTCTATTCTTCTGCTTGAGTTGATCACATAATTCCTTTCTTTTCTCCCTTGATTCATTGATTTTTTCTTTCAATGACTAGATGAATTTTTCTGCATTCTCAAGATTTTCCTATAGTTCTTGGTTCTCAAATTTTGACTGGTCAAGATCATCTAGGGCCACCATAAGCTGTTGAAGACTGCTTGTATCCATTGAAAGCACTTTCCAATATCTCCCCAAGATATTAGACTTCTTTCGAAGAACTAGATTTGATACCAATTGTTGGAAACAAGCAACACTAAGAGGGGGGTGAATTAGTGTTCTGCAAAAAATTACCTTATTATTATGATTATTAACACAATTAAAATATTCAACCAAGAGAAATATGCAGAAACATAAAGCAAATAACCACAACACCATAACACAAGGATTTTTACGTGGAAACCTTGTTAGGGGAACAACCACGGTGGATGGCCAATCCACAATATAATTTGAGTATACTCAAAAGAAGTTTACGATATGGGAATGCACTTGCATTCAGGCACACTGCCTAGAGCTCACTGCTCAAAATAGGAAGGCACACTGCCTTACAAAGATTTGGATTAGATCAAAGAGAATGAACTAAAAGAGTAGCATCCACAAATGCTTGATTACAGTTCCAGTTAGGCTTAGATGTCAATCTTTTGTCCTTCTGACTGATACTGAACTTTTGCTCTACTCTGTTTTGACTCATTTCACAAAATATTTATGCGCAAGTGAAACTATGCATAAAATCTCTCTAACACTCTTTTGGTGTTCACAATACACATTGAAACACCACATACACACATCAAAATGATATAATAGATCATACATATATATTTGTGACTAACAATATAATCGCAACATGTTGGCTCCAAATAAGACTTGAAAATATTAACAACTTGTTAGCTCAAATCTTAAGAGTTATCCAATGCACATCCACAACAGTCATCCACAACTTAGCTTGGACCCAAAGCATAATGAGAAAACACAAAAATATTCAAATAAACATTCCCTGAATATCTGCAACACATTACATCAACTGAGTCGGCCCCAAAATACTGAGAAATAGAGAAGTATCAACCAGATCTCCAAACTTGCACATGACTTGGTACTAGGTACTAAGATTTCTAATAACAAAAGAAATATACTGATGAACCTCTTGTAAGATCCACAATGCAAAGTAACAATTGGAAATTTGTACGTGAATCATTGAACACCAATTTTTCGGATGCTCTGTTCTTCCTAACTATCTTCAATCTGATTGCTGGTGGGAGCAAATGATGTCATGCGGATCTGTCACCGAATAGGGTTTCCATCAATGACAACACTAGAAAGCATTCGCAGTGTCTCTTGCCAACAAAGATTAACCCTTAAAATGAATGTGATTGCAAAAAACAAAGGAAGAAAAAGAAAACCATAACATAAGACACCAAATTTACGTGGAGAAACCCCTAAGGGAAAAGAATCCACCATAGGAAGAGAGAGGCAAGTATATTAGTAATCCAAGAGAGATTACAACAGCAATACACTTCTCTAAATAACTTTGTAGAATTCGGTAGCACCCTGTTACCTACAAAATTGAATAAATAACTCTAGCTCAAGGCCCCAATTTATAGAAACTTGGAATGAATACCACCATGGTATCACCAAAGAACATGCAACAAAACCAAATGGAAAAACCCATGCCTACTTCCTTTCCAACCACCAAATCCACCCAAAATAGCAACTTACAAATACTCTTACAATTGTTATAAGGCATCTCTCATGCATGGGCACCTAGGGAAGGAATCTATCATAAATATAATCATAAATGTTGCCATAGTTTTCATAGCATCTTATGATGGTGTCATATATGTCATGGATACTCTTACAACATATGATGGATGTCATAACCTTCCAAAAATAGAAGATTCCAAATGGGACACCAAGCTATTTTTTCCTTTTCCCAGAAGATAAACAATAATAGTAACTTCATCTTTACATGAGCTCTTTCACCACTATTGGTTAAATGGTTTCACCTCTTATGGGTAATTTACAAAAGACATTAGGAAAAAAATTAGTTAAAAGATTTGCAAGGTTGATGTCACCTAAATCCTAACATTCTCCCACTTGGCATCATACAATGTAAATTACACCCATAGAGATACATCGGCTTGAAATTAAGTACAATGATCAAAGCCCATGGCCTTCCTATGCCAAGAGAACTTATCTGTGGTTACTGGATTTGTGAGAGAATCTGCAATATTATCCAAAGTGTCTACTTTTTCAATTAGTACTTGTCTATTCTCAACCATTTCTCATACAAAGTGATACTGAACATCAACATGCTTAGTACAAGCATGATACATAGGATTCTTAGCCAAATATATGGCACTCTGACTATCATTGTGAGTTTCCAATCTACAATTAACTAATAAGAGACAACAAACAAATGTTAATCATGTTAAAAACCAAACAAAACACTCCCTATGAGATTCTCAATCAGGAAAGCTAAGAAAACATGATGAAAACAACACAAAAGCATGTAAACTCATCTAAATCAATCAAACCTTCATCCCATAGGGGGATTTGTGCTCCTTTGATGTGGAAAGAAGCCCTTTCCCAATCCCAATAATAAGCTTCTACATTGTAGATGATTCTAAGTATGAAATTGTTGCTAAGTGATGAAAATAAGCTCAAAAGTGATGAAAATGGTGATTGCTATGAAGTGAGATGCCTATAGTAAGAATGCATGAAGTTGTGGATCCATATTGTGAAGAGAATGCTTCTATTTATAGAACTTAAGGGTTGAGGAATGAGATAAATTGGTGAATGTGGGATAAAATGGGATCCAATGAGAATGTGACACTTGTCACAATTCTATTGGAGGAAGGTGGAGCACATTTTGGGAAATGTGTTGAGGAAAGGGGGATGTAAGAGGAATAAATGAGAATGGTTGAGGATTTGAAAGGTTGTAAGAGGAATTTATTGAATGTGGTTGGAGATGTGAGAGGATGTAAGAGGAGTTATTGAAAATGTAAGAGAAGTTATTGAGGATGTGATAGGTTTTTGAAACCTTTGGAGGGAAATTGAATGAGGTGGTTGGGAGGAATATTCCTTGCAATATTCCTTTGTGAGGATAAATAGAGGAATTAGTTAATTAAAAGAAATGAATTTCATGTGCAACCTAGTTAGTTGACCATGGGTTGATTTATCTCTTGAGGAGTTAAAAGCTGGAGGATTTATTAATGATGATTAGAAAGTGATTTAGGATTAATTAATTAGAAGGGGTTAGGGGATTGTGATATTTGATTTGATCGATTTAATCAAATGAGAGGATTTAGGGGATTTAATTAAATTACTTGATTTAATTAGATATGATGAAAATTAGTTAGAAGAAGGGGTGAATTAATCCAATAAATTTAATTATTTGATTAATAGCTGAATTTGCTAAATTTAACTAAATAATGTTGATTATTTAATTAATTGGTTAGTTCAGGGTGATTTAGGAAGAAATGGTATTAGTTAATCAAAATCAAATACATAGTATCAATTAGGACTTTTTAAGTGTCTACATTTTTCCCCTCTTTGAAGCAAGGTACCTATTGCGTTGGTTCAAAGAATAACACTATTGAGATCAAAATTCAAAAAAAATAAATAAATTTGGATGCCCCACTACTACCCCAGTGAAAGAAATTACGTTGATACATTGCCCCCTCAAGAGATCGGGCAAAAATTGCAAAAAATGGGTCAAGCTCGCAAAAAGGTTCAACAAGGATCTAGGGATAGAAAATAGCCCAAGTGATGCAAAAATAGGCTCACGGCGATAAAAATGGTTCAAAACAGGCTTCGTTTGGCAAAAAATGGATTAACAAGCTCTAAAACCCTAAAAATACCACAAAAAACCCTAACAAATTGCATAAATAGGGTTGAAGGGGTCATTTTCAAATCATTTTCACACCTAACCTTCTAGAATTCTAACAATTTTGCTCTGAGGTGCTGACAGAATGGTGGCTTGCATGCTTCCCAAACATTGGATGGAGTGGGTTTGAGAATTCTAGAGGCCTCATGACACAGGACCCCTGGTACACCTTTCAAAAAATTTCTCATTTTTTATATTTTTGATGCATTTATTAGGGTCTATTTAGGTCGGCCAAAAGGGGTTCTGTAAGGCATCACAATTGTTATGGTTGGCATCACAATTGTTACGTTTGGTGTTGCTTTTGTTAATGTCGACCTGTGTTTGCAGTATAACGTCGCACGATGCTAGAGGGTCCTAGAATTGCACAAAAATTTCTGACTCGCCTTTGCATGATTGCATCGTGCAGACCCAAAAGAGTTTGGTGTCACCTAGGAATGCCAACTCGCCCTTGAGATACAGTGTGGCTTTCGATTATAGCACAACTTTTGTGAAATCACAAAGCGTCACTCTTGGAAATATTGGCTCCCCTTTGCTTTTGAATGATTTTTTATTTTTTGAAAACATGTTGGGTTGAATAAATTTGATGCCGTGGGCACTTTGGTTGCAGGAGGTCCTTTGAGTGCTCAACTTGAAGGAGCACAAAGGCCAGATATTGCGTTGAGCGAGGCATTTGACAGATGATGCACTATTTTTCCTTGGTTCAATTGGATTTGGACATGTGGTATAGATGCCTGGGGTTAGGACACATCTAGCAATGATGATGACACTGCTGGAGAGATGGCGAAGCAAGACCTCATCATTCCATCTACCAACCGGAGAGGCCAATGTGACCCTAGAGGATGTATAGTAGATCCTGCGGATCCCCATACATGGAAAGAACATTATTTATGATGTCAAGGCTGATGGTGATGCAATATTTCAGTTGTTCAATGTCGATGAGTATGAGACAGAAAATGGTCAGATCGAATTTTCTCGATATGAGGGGATTTCCCTTGATTTGACCCTTTTTGTCAGTGCACTAATCTCGGGAGTCCTCGTTCCTAATAGGCAAGCTAGAGGCTGTAGTGTTGGATGAGGGATTGTTTGGTCTAAGATGATGGAGATGACTATCTACACCTAGGGGCTGGTTGTCTTGGCCTCATTATATCATGATATGCACCAGGTTGTGTATTGCAGGGTCCGCAACATTGGGGTTGGGGTTACACTTCTTCATGTCTAGGTGTATGAGCACATAGCTGTCTTGAGGCCCAGTTTTGCAAATATGCAGAAAAATTGGGATGACCTGGTGGTCTATAGATATGGAGGCATGACTACCCTCCACTACATAGGTATCACAGGCATCCCACATTGGAGGTGGGTTATCGATGAGATGACAGTATTCTGATGGAGACCATTGCTCCATTTCCATAGATGGCACACCAATGATGATCAGTTGTTCTATTGCCACCAAACTAGATATATGTAGGGGCAGGAGCACCATATTATTGAGTGATATCTTCTGGATAGGATTGCTCGTTAGTTTGGGGAGGTGCAGGATGCACAAAGAGCCATTTTCACACGAAGATCACAAGAGATAGCATGGGGGTAGTGTATCCAACCCCAGTAGGTTGTCAATGATTTTAGGCAATTGGTGATGATGTCGTGGGTATACTTTGATGGTTATGCAGATGCGAGCACTACACAGGCCTACGATGCATATTTTCAGGCTCATGCTCCGATTAGATTGACTTTACTAGTTGTGCCAGTGGCAGGCAGAGGATGGGTCAGAGAACCCTGGATTGGACAAGTGCCTCAGTAGCCACCTTAGTAGTCCCATGATGGAAAAGGTGGAGGTGACAGGGATGGTCGATAGGACACGCATGATAGACAAGTGCCACCTCTAGTACCACCAGTGTGACAGAGGGAACCACAACAACCCCCACTAGGTCTTGATGTTAGGGACAAACATATAGCAGTGTTGTAGGCGCAGGTCTAGGCATTGATAGGGTAGTTATAGTAGACACAGGCCTAGATATAAGCCCTAATCTAGGAGAGAGATTAGGTGAGACAAGAGGTAGTGTATGAGCATCAGTAGAGACATGATGCATATCTTAGCTTGGCTCAGGAGACAGGACGGAGAGAGCAATTGGAGGCGGCAGCGTAGCAGGCACAAGGATAGGCTATAGTCCTGATAGAGATGTACGAGTGAGCGATGCAGGAGGTGCCATACTACAAATTGCTTTATTACAAAGCCTACTGACAAGAGCATCAAGAGCCAGATTTCTCCCATATTAGCCAGGTTGTTCTAAGCAGGTCTTAGCCAAGGGCTTTAGGCAGCCAATCAGGATCTAACCATCAGAGTCGAGGCACCCACCATAGTGACCACTAGAATGAGGGGATCTTAGGGCACCATTAGTGCCTTAGACATTTTTTTATGTACAACATGATTTATGATATGTATACATTCATTGGCTGAGTTTTTATTAGCCTCTTGTATTTTCTGATGATGACATTATGTCTGATTTTGATTGTATCATGACATTCAACTTTTTGATATATATACATGAGATGACTTCGATGTGATTTATGATGTGATGTTATTTTATTTTACTTGTTATGGATGGATGCACTTAATGATTATGCTATGATGTTTTATGATGTGATGCAAAATTATATCATCGATGTATGATATGAATGCATATGTAATGTATGATTGATCTATAGGGATGCACTTTTATCTGATTGATGCAAAACTATATTATGTGATGATATGTGATGGATGCAATGCAATGATATGTTTAACTTATTTTTATGTATCTTTTTCTATGTGCAATATGATGATGCAAGACGTATGTATGCATGATGCAAAATGTGATGATTTTAATAATGCTTATGTGGTCATGTGATGGATGATAATGCAAATGTGATGTTATGAGATGCTTAGAATAACCAATCTATATTATGCTATATGCTTGAAATGTAATGATTGATGATGTTTTCTATATGTATGATATGAAGTATGTTGACGGTTTGTGGATGTAGGATAGATGCAAATGGATTTTCATTTTGAATGTCATGATACCTTATTAGTGTGTGGAGAAGATAGAAAAAAGAGGGATCAACCCTTGAGTTTAGGACAATGTAGAAGTCCAACAAGTCTATGAGTCATTGAGACCTTATTAGATATGATGATGAGTGATGATGATGCATTGCTTATCAGGGATTGGGGACATAAAGAGCACTACTTTCCTTATGTTTGATAACACACTGAGGCACAATGCATCAAGGTATAGAAAACCATGATGGTGTTGCACCTAGTGAGATGGAATTTGACTTGACAATAAGATAGGAGTATCCTTGTTCACACTTGGTATATGAAACATATTTAGAGTGTATTTCATACATTTTAAATATCTTAGACCAAAACATAAAAAAGGAAAAACCTTCAAATGTAATAGTCAACAAGATATCCAAAACATCCTCCCTACACATTGAACAAGATTAGCATGACCAAGGTTATATTACAAGAATATCCAACAAGCACAGTAGACAAAACATAATGATCAATGCCCCATTCCTTTCTCTCTAAATCATTTTGATTAGACATCATCAAGAGGTCATTGGAATGAGTGCAATAAGATAAATCAAAAGAAAAGATTAAGTAAACAAACAAGCTAATGTTCTTCATACCTCTAGCCAAGACTAAACTATGATGATGTCTAATGTTGATGTCCATTGTAGGAAGGATGCATCCTAGGACATAATTTTATCAGATTATTGTGAGACTAACATGATGATGGGCTATCAATACCAAGAGTTGACCAACATGTTTACCTACTAACCTAGACTTAAGACTCTGATGTTTGAGTTTTCACTTTCAATTTTCTATACTTGTTTCTGATTGTTTTGCCAAAGGTTGAAGGTGATGACTGATTTATTGTGAGTGGATATTTATTGCAAGTGAACATGAAATGGGATGGATGATTTGGGTTTTTTGAATTTTTTTGGGTATTTTGAAATGTTTTGAGGCTGTTTTGGGATTTTCAAGATGTTTTACAAATGTTTTTGGTGTTATATGAGATTTTGACCAAGAGCCTAACCTAAGGACCTACCTTAGGGGCCTTGGGGGCTAATCAAAGATTAGCCTTGCCTACATTATACACGCAGAGACCACGTAGTTTGACTGACACATACTCATTTATTAATGAAGTATGAACAAATGGATTGTCAATTTATTATGATAGACTCCCAAGGACTGACCTAATGTCTCGGGGGCCGATCAAAGATTAGCCTTCCCTACGTTCAAGCTTAGAGACAATGTAGTTTGACATGACAACTCTATTTTTGACTCTCTTTTTTTACTTGTTTTTGGATTTTATGATTTTAAGGAAGATTGCAAGAATATACATGAATTTGATCCAATGTAGGTATAAGAACATGCCCCTAGCGTGATGCAACAAACTACTCTGATATAGGTAGGAAAAACTAACCTTAGGAATGTGCCAAGTAGTTCTAGCAACATGATGCAATGTAGGAACAAGTTATGATGCGGATGCGGATGGCTGATGGAGGGATCAATGGAATGTGATGGGTGAATGCAATGGAAAGCGATGGTAGGTGATGCAGAACAATCCAAAGGATCAATTGGTGGATGGAAAGTGCTTATTTATATAAGGCGCATATTTTCCAGGTTTTCACCAAGGTACTTGCCCAAAGCGCCACTGAAGTGGTTCTCACTAGAGGATGATTTTTTTTTTCTTTACTATTTTCAATCAGTTTTTTGATTTTTTTTATTTTTGTATTTATACCTTTTTTCTGATTTTTTTGGATTTTTTTAGTTATACCTTGCAAGCTTAGGCATAATTTTTTTTGAGATGGGAGCTATTTATGGGCTCCTACAGAGGCTCACCTTCGGGTGTGGACAGTTGATATGCTCCTAATTTGTAACTTGTGATGATGAAGGGTCCCAACTAGTTGGGTTCAAACGTTCCCTTGTTGTTTGAATTTGGCACTTTTTTTTTATTTTCTTTCAACACGAGCTCTCCGAATTGAAATGAACGACTCTTGTTTTTCTTATTATCGCTCTATTTGAGGCAATTTTGATACACTTGTAGATGGTTCAAAGCATCCATGCGTTGCTCATCCAGTAGTTCTAGCTTGTTCAACTGTGACACTCGATATTCTTCATTAGTAATGAGATTATGCAATGATATTCTTAAGGATGGGAGCTCGATCTCAATGGGAAGGATGGATTTTGATCCATAGACCAGGGAGAAGAGTGTTGTACTTGTAGGCATGTGGATGCTTGTTCGATAGGCCCATAAGGCAGGATTTAGCTGTAAGTGCTAGTCACGACTAGCTTCATTGACTATTTTCTTGAGGATCTTTAGGATGGTTTTATTAGAAGCCTTTGCTCGGTGATTACCCTGGTGGTAATATGGAGTGGAGAAGTGATGTTGGATATTGAACTTTTGGGATAGTTCATAGAAATCCTAGTTTTTGAAAGGTGTCCCATTATCTAAGATAAGGGCTTGTGGGACATCGTAACGACAAATGAGGTAATTCAAGATGAACTTGGATATCTGATTTCCTATGATATAGGTCATGGGTATGGCTTCTACCCACTTTGTGAAGTACGCTATGGAAGTGATAATGAACTTGTGTCCATTGGATGAGGTGGGTGTGATTTTGTTGATGAGATCAAGCCCCCATTGTAAAAAGGCCCAACGTGTTATAATTAGTTGGAGCTATTGAGCTGGTGCATGGCTGAGGTCTCTATGTTGTTGACATTGCAAACATTTTTGAACATATTCATGAGCTTCCTTCTCCATTATAGGCCAATAGTACCCAATCCTCAGCAGTTTCTTGGCCAAGGTCATACCACTAGAATGTGAACCACAAATACCGTTGTGTACCTCAGTTAAAGTAGTCAAAGCTTCCTCAAGGTTAAGGCATCACAAAAGGATTCCTTTAATATTCCTATGGTAGAGGGTATTACCTAAGATGTGAAACATGATAAATTTTTGATAAAGGTTCTCTTAAGGTTTGGGGTGCTGTCGGTAGGGAGGACTCCTATTTTTAGGTAGGTGAAAATGTCATGGTACCAAGGATCACTGAGACCAACAATTTCACACATGAACTAGATTTTGGTACCTTAAAAGCTGGTACAAGAAGCTTCTCTACCAGGAATTCATGTTTAGGTACATTGTGTGGGATATCTAAAAATGATCTGATTGTTGCTATAGTGTCTTCTACTCTATTGTTTACCTATGGTATCTGCTCAAATATTATGTTGATGAAGAATTCCTTGAGATCCTCCACCCGCTTCTTGTACGGGGTAAGTTTTCCATCCTTTGTTTGATATTCATCATTGACCTGGCTGATAATCAGTTGTGAGTCTCCATAAACCTGAAGTGCCATGATTTTCCACTATATTGCAATCCGTAGCCCTAAGACCAAAGCCTTGTACTCCATAATTTTTTTGGTGCACAAGAAAGACAAACTATATGATTTTGGGATACAGTCTCCTTGTGGTGTGATGAAGAGGACTCTTGCTCCTTATCCATGTTGTGTGTATGATCCATCAAAATATACCTTCCAATGGTTTGTTGCACTGAGGTTGAAAATGGACTCATCTGGTAATTCTGATACTAGTGGGTTCTCTGAATATATAGATGCATCTGCTAATTGATCTGCAATTACTTGTCCCTTGATGGATTTCCGTTCTACATATTCAATGTTGTATTCTATTAAGATCATGACCCACTCAGCCATTTGTCTTGTGGGTGTTTTTTTAGAAAGTAGATACTTGAGGGGGTCTATCTTGGTGATGAGCTTTATCTGCTGAGCCAACATGTAGTGTCTAACTTTTTGTGCGGAAAACACTATTGCTAGACAAGCTTTCTCAATGAATGTGTAATTTAGCTTGTGTCCTACTAATTTCCTATTGATATAGTAAATGGCTCTCTCTTTCCCTATTTCATCATGTTGAGCTAAGAGAGAACAAAGGGTTGCCACTGTAGTTGATATGTAGAGGATGAGTGGTTTGTTCTAGATTGGTGGCATGAGGATTGGTAGTGTCAACAAGTATTCTTTGATTTGATTGAATGCTTGATCACATTTATCATCCCATTTGTATTCTATCCCCCTATGGAGTAGATGAGAATATGGGATTTTTTTATTTGCTAATTGTGCTATGAACCTACAAATTGACTAAAGCCTTCCCTAGAAGCCCCTCAATTGTTTTAATGTTCATGGTGCTTCCATGTTGAGGATTGCTTTGACTTTTGTAGGGTCTATCTTGATTCCCCTCATTGATGCAATATAGCCTAGGAATTTCCTTGATTGCACACCAAATACACATTTCTTAGGATTGAGTCTTACCTTATATTCTTCTAGTTGGTCAAAGATAGGGCCTAGTGTTGCTATGTGATTTTGACGCTTTCTTGATTTGGCTAGTATGTCATCCACATAGTCCTCTACAAATTTTTGGATCATGTCATGGAAAATCAAAGTCATAGCCCTTTGGTATGTAGCTCCTATGTTCTTTAACCCGAATGGCATCATGTCACAACAGTAAGTGCCCCATCATGTTTTAGGGACCCGTCCATCAGTGATAACATCTCGTTCCCTATTATTTGATCTACAATCATGTCTATGTTAGGAAGAGGAAAATCATCCTTAGGGCATGCTTTGTTCTAGTCCCTAAAGTTGGTGTAGATACAGATTCCCCCAATGGGATTAGAAATAGGTACAAGGTTGGAAACCCATTCAGGATAATCAATGAGTCATATGAAGCTAGCATCAAGGAGCTTCTACAACTCAATTTTGACCAAAAATGTTATCTTTGGATGCATCTTTCTCAATTTCTATCTTACTAGTTTTGCCTCTAGATAAATAGCTAGGTGATGGACTACTACCTCTAGATCAAGGCCTAGCATGTCGGGATAGGTCCACGCAAAATTCACTTTCCTTTCTTTTAGAAATGCAGCTAGCTTTTCTTATTCCTCGGTCAAAAGTGACTCAACATAAAAAGTGATGTGTGGTGTCTCTTCAGTTCCTAGATTAACTGGCTTGCATTTTTCTTCCAGTAATGTTGATTTTTCTTGATGGATGACGAAGGGAGATTGAATCACTCAACCTTTGGTGCATCAAAGAGGTTTTCACTATTGGACACGTCCTTTATTTTTACTATTTTTGGGTCAGAAAGTGCCACAGTGTGGTTTTCACTTAGAGACCTAGAAATTACTCTTAGAATTTTATTTTATGACCAAGAGATTCAATCATTTCCCCATAGTACGCATGTGTGTCCAACTCAATATCAAACCCTACTTTGTGGTCTCCATATGATAGAGTATCCCTTAGTCCGATGAATTCTGAGAGAGCCTCATTGTTTTTGAATGTATCTAAGATCAAAGGTCCTCATTGGTCACAATTGATGAGTTGGGGGAAAACGAGTTTCAGGTTAGTGGCTTGGGTATCTGACTCAAAAGACATGGTGGTGATCATAAAGAGAGGAATCTTCAAATAACATGGATAAATCAAAGATGGGATCATCATCATACATATTGGTTATATCGAATGTATAGTTATCTAGGGGTATACTAGTGGATACAGGTAATTGAGGAGGAGCTTTGACTTTTTTAACAGGGGTACCCTTGCCAAGAATGGTTATCTTCATAGGGGTACATCCAAGGGAAAGATTCTTTAGGTGCTTCTCAGGAATGATTGGTTCCAATAAGTTGTTGTCATTTTGCTCAAGCTTCTCATTTTTGTTGTAGCCCTAGTTAAACATTGGTTGTAGTCCTTTGTTATCATCTTCCATGGGAAGATTAGATACGGGTCTTTCATCTTGATATAATAGACTTGATACATCTTTCTCATCTACCACCTCTTTGCTTAGGTCCCCCCACTTTTTGAAAGTGGTAGGTTTTTCTTTGAAGGTCTGAGATGTCGTGTCGATCGGTTGTGGTTTCCCATGAGATCTAGGAGATTGAGGTAACTCTCCCACCACAAAGGTGCTCTTTTTCATTTTATATTCTCCACACCCATTATCTTGAATAATAACCTTAACCTTTGGGATGTTTTGAATGGAAGGTGTCTTTGTCTCAGAAGTGGAAGCTAGGGTAGATGGGTCAACATAAGGGGATTTGGGTCCCTCATCATTTTTCAGGACTTGAGGGATCTTGTAATACTTGGGCTCCAAATTTTTGCAATAATAGAACAGTTCAGGATCACCATGGATTGTGACTTCTTGATTTTGATAAGGGAATTTGACTCATTGATGGAACATGGATGTGACAACTTGCATCCCATGGATCCATGTGCACCCTAGGAGGCTATTGGATGGGAGTTGAAGGTCTAGGACCTAGCAAGTTGTCTCCATGATTGTTGGCCCTACTTGGATAGGGAGTTGAATGGTGCCTTGAGACACCCTTTCTTGATCATCATAAGCCCTAATAGTGATACCTTTTCCCTTTTTGATGACATCTTATGATAATCCTAGATTCTTTATTAACTGTAGAGTGAAAATATTCAAACCTGCACCTCCATCCACCAAGACTCTTTTGACTTTATTCTTATGGACTAGGACTTCAAGATGGAGTGCACAGTTATGAGATGGTTGGGTTGGGAGATGCTCAAAGAATTTGAGGAGATGTTGTGTAGTGATATGTTCGATCATAGCTTGGAACTGGTATGCATCAAGATTTGTGGGGATGAAAGATGTAGCTAATTCCTTTTCTAGGATTTCCCTATGTGCGGGTGAGGTTTTTAGTAACTCCATGATAGAGATGTAAGTTGGTGGGAGTCTTTTTTAGTTCATCTAGGACAATGTAACCATTAGGGATTGATTTCAGATTGGCGACGGGTGCTTTGGGTGGTGGTGAAGGTCCTAGGATGGATATTCAGCTACCACATGTGGTGACTCCACACTTGGCTATAGGTCCTTTTATATTGATAGCTATTACCCATTCATCCAAGGATGCAACAACATGGTCATAGATAGGGTTCACATTGTTGTGACTCTTTCCTTTTCCATTATTTTTTCCTTTATTGTGATCTGACATTGGATTTGTGTATATCTTAAGGTCTTGATTCCCGACTGGTTGTTCAATGGTTATGGTCTTATAATCAATGAGATATTGGATCAGATTCTTGAGTCTCATACAATTGGTTGTCGTGTGTCCCTTTATTTTGTGAAAGTCACAAAGGTACTTCTTGTTATACCATGGTGGTTTAACTTGAGGCTCTTGATAATTTTGTAGACTGGGATTTTGATGAGATTTTCTTGTACTAGTTGTTGCATGATGGATTCAATTGGTTCCCCAAGTGGTGTGTATTTTCATTTAGGGGGATATATGTTCTTTGGGGGTGGTCCCCCTTGAGTGTTTATGTTGTTGAAAGTTTGATTGTTTGGTTTTTGTTGAGATGATGCGTTTACTTACGGGTTGTTTTGGGTATTGATTTGTGGTTGTTGGTATGTTTATGTATTCTGCCTTGGGGCACTGATAAAAACTTTGGCATCAACGAAACCATCTTTAGTAACATTCTTGTTCTTTTCCCACATGTGAGGTTTATCATTGTAACTTTTTGATGGTTGATTGTCTTGGTAGGTGGGTGTTCCCCCTTGTGCTATAAGGGCTCTTTCGATGTTGAGTGCTTTGGGGATCAATTGGTCATATGTTATGCATTGCATTTTCAAATGAAAGGACAAGGTCCCCTCAAGGTTGGAGATGATAGTCCTGATTTGTTGTTATTCTGGCATAGACAATTTGCTCTTGCTGGCCTTGGATCGCCATCATTGCAAGAAAGCTGCAAATGTTTCCCCTTTGGCTTGTTTTAGGCCGAATAATTCTTCTAGGCTCACTTCCACACCCAAATTAAATGAATAATTTTGGATGAAAAATCCATGATTTCTTCGAACTTTTTAATGCCAGGGGGGAGTCGGGAGAACCATTCTATTGTTGGACCAACCAAGCTTCGAGGGAAGAGTCACATTAGATATGAATCATCATATGCGACCTCCATACAATGTAGATGGAATTCCCTAATGTGATCTTCAAGATTTTTGTTCCCTCGGTATTTATCGAATTTTGGTATTTCGAAGCCTGGTGGAAATGGAACCATTGCAATGCTTCTATCAAACAGATAGGGACACAAATTCCCTTGTGATTTTTTAACCTTTCAAGATTGGATGTCTTGTATCTGTTATGAAAGCAATTTGACTTGCAAGGAGAGGTTGTTTTGCGGATCAGGTGGTGGGAAGTGTTTTGAGATGGTATATTTGGTTGGATGAAGGATGGGGTGGCTTGCATGTTTGCGTTCAAGGAATTTTGTTGTGTGTTTGTGAGAGGTTTTTGTAAGTTTTGTTGTGCGAGAAACACTTGTCGGTATGCCTATAGTTGTTGTTGATCCTGAGCTATTGTTGTTGTTGCTTCTGCACCAACAATGCTTGTTGTTGGGATTTTTTTGGGCTACTTGTTTTTGTGCTTGGTATTGTTGCAAGGATTGTTGATAAGCTTGTTTTTGTAACATGGCTTGTGCTTGGGCTTGAGCTTGTGCTTGTGCTTGTGCTTGATCTTGTTGTGCAACTTGTGTAGTTTGTTGAGTTTATAATTTTTGAAGTTCCTTTTTCTATGCTTGTTGGGTTGCTTGCAATGTGATGTTGTATTGATTTGATATGTTTGGATTTGGTGGTGGAGGTGGGGGATTTTGTGTGATGGTGTGAGATGGTGCGATGAGAGATTGTTGGGGTGGTTGTTGAGGTGTTTGAGTGATGACAAGGGGTTGTGTGGTAGATGGTATGATTGATGTGCTTAGTCCTTAGGAGACCATGTTTTGAAATGTTTGAGGTGTTGTAGATGATGTAATGATTGGTTGTGATGTTTGGATTAATGCCACTTGGTGTTGCGATATCAGTGGCATGCTCAAAGGATTTGGTATAGTTGACTTGCTGATTTTATTTGTGATTGGTGGATTGATTTGATTTGATTGGTTTTGGATTGGTATGATGGGTAAAGGGGGTTGCCCTAAACCTTGGATTGGTGTGGATGTTGATGTCAAAAGAGGGAATGATGGGAAGATTGGTGGTGTGTTCCCTTGTGGGATGGAAGCATTGAAAGTATCTCCTTGTCCAAATAAATCCACTTGTCCTTGTGATGTCATGGGGAGAGAGACTTGTGTATTAAGAGAGTATGTCGGTGTTGTGGAAAAGGTGGAGGGATTGTTTGTATCATGGAAAATGAGTGGCACATATGGATGTTTTGGATCTTGTGGGACAGTGTTAGGCATACCCAAGATTTTGTTAGCCTCTAGATTTTGAGTGTTGACAAGTGGATGCCCTTGAAGGGCTTGCAGTAATGAACTTCCCTTGGTGATCATGGGTTGACTTGAAGCATGAGATGATGTGGGTTGTATGATGGATTGGATGATGCTTGGGAATGAAGGTGTGCATGATGATGCTTGGGTATGATGTTAAAGAGGTTGTTCAACAATAGTGCTCACATCAAAATCAGAAGGGAGTTTAGCCCCTTCCTTTGCTAATGCCAACATGTATTGTGTGGGATTGAGTCTCATGACCGTGTTGATAATTTTGTGTGTTTCAAGATTTTGGACTAGTTCAATTATTTCATCTTGGGTAATTCCTTGGAAATTTTTGGTGACATCCTCCACTTGACAACCTCCCTCTTGAAGATCTTGTGGTTTTTGAGGGGGGTTAAGTGAAGGGTTGGTAGATTCCATAGGGTTGAATTTCAATGTATTTTGGCTCAAATCGCTTGAAGTGGTTGTTTCTTTGTTTTGCTCCATGATCTCCTTATGTTGTGATCTTGTTTGGACCATAAAATTGGGACCAAATTTTAGGAATATGGGAGGTAAATCTCTAACTCCTTAGGTTGGTATAAACTTTAGGTACAAAAATAAAATCTAGTATGTTAAGGATCAAATGATGGTGATGTGTCAAATGAAGGGTGAATGATGTGGATGATTTGAACTTTTGAGAACTTTGGAGGAATACTAGACTTTGGGATTTTGGTTTTTGGTTTGGATTTGGCTTTATTTGATTTGGATAATGGACTTGTAGATCCCAAGATGTTAGATGTTAATTTGAGGTAAACATGTCCAAAGAGGGTGATAATTTAACTAAATGTGTGAAGAAGGATTCATCCACACACACCTATCCAAACAAGGCGATTTTGATTTAGATTGAAGGATTTACCATAATTCTAGCATGAATGATTTTTCCAAGGTTCTAAAAGTTTTTTGTGAGATGGGATTTGATTGATGATGTGACAAATTAAAGGGTTTATTTTGATCCTAGATGAACCGAAAAATACTTTGTTTACAAGATAAAGTTATTGAAGAACATGCTATACCTCTAAAACCTTCAACTCTATGTAAGAAATTTAAAACATTTGAAAAGACCCAATTATGACAATAATAGAAGGAATACAAGTTTGGATTATTTCTTGAGGCATGTTTGTAAAAGTTGTATACCAATCTATCTCTAGTTTCATAAAGTGCTAAAAGATGCTTCTTGAGAGCCTTTGGACTAAGATGCTTATGACGATTAATGGACCTTGGTTTCGAGATTTTGAATTTGTGGGAAATCATGAGAACCAACACATATGTGGGGTTTAATTGTCTTTTATCTTGATTAAATGGATTATTTTTACCACATCAACACCTCTTGCTTAACTTTGAAACTAAATGTATATGTCTCAAATCCTTTTCATTCCACAAGGTTCATTATGTGGAAATCAAAGAATCAAAGGCATATTTTTCCTAGGTTGACTTTGGAGAGAACAAATTGAAATATGGGCACAAATATTTAGAAGCCTCTAAGAATAAAATCCTTAGGGACAAGCAGTAATATTTGGACTATTCAAGGATATTTGTTCTTCCAAAGGGTTTGAAATTTTGATGACTTGTTGAATGTTTGTTTCAAAGTTTGAGATCCAAGCAATGTATTTTACTGACTCACAAATTGTACAATCCTAGGATAGAAATGGTTGTACTTTATTGATTCCCCACTTAGATTTCTCCAAACACTAAGACAAAGTGAATAGTTAGAGATTTTGGGACACTGGCCCCCCTCCACAACACACACTTCTTAGGACCACCAAATCTCAAAATCCTAAAGATTCAGATACCATAAGGATTTATTTTGTTTCAACTTTGAATAGTACAAATGTGGGGCGACTTCATAACGATTGTTCTTGCACCAACAAGTATTAATGATTTTGGCCTTTAAACAAAGGGTTTTAGTAAGGACATCTGGTTCACGAGGTATAATGATAAACTCCATCAAGAGGTCTCCCAACCCTTAGAAAAAGGGATTTACACATCATAAAGATATTGTGGGAGAGCTATCATGTACCACTTCCCATCGATTGCAAACTTTCCTTGCAATCACAAATTTATATAGCGGTTTGGAAGAGCTTGGCGTTAACTTGTTACTGCTTGGGTTGTTCCCTTGGGGTGAGTACTTTTTCCCACCAAGATAGGCCCTCTAAAGATAATCAAAAGAAAATAAGTATATTTGTATTTCGACCGCCTAAAGCACTAGGAGGGAACACACACAATGCCTTTCCTTCACACTCGCATGATTGTTCAATTTTAGATTCAAATTTGAAATGTGTGGGTAATTTTAGACAACCAATGTTGCTAGAATGCTTTTGATTCTCAAGATCGCCGAAAGGCGCGAGAGAAGTGCATACACATTCAAATGACACAGATTATAAAAAATCACAAAATAATTGAAGGCACAAGTTCTTTTTAAACCCAAAGTAAAGATGAATTATTTTTAGAGCACCAAGCTAAATGTGAGTTTATCTTGTTCAATTTTAGCCCAAAATCAAAATCTAGTAAGTTCCTAATGTTCAATTTTAATCCAACTTTGACAAAACTTGAGTTGTTTGTTAATTTTAAGCCCAAAAGTAACTTTAGTTGGTCGTAAAAACATAAATGAAAAGCATAATCAAAAAGCCTAAGCTATTACAAAGAGCATTAAAAAATATTTTTAGGTCTCCAAATTAGTTTTTCTTCCTTTCCTGCAAAGACAATGCTAGATGACAAATGTGATGCTTTGTAACTAGCAAACGCAATGTTGAAAAAAAAGTTGACACTCTGTCAAAAAGAAAAGGCGATGCTTTGCAGAGGACAGAGAGCACATATGCAGCCCAAAATCAGAAGCGACACTCCGTCAAAAGAAGAAATTAGACAAAAGACAGAATAGACAAAATTGACGCTATAGCAAATGCAATGCAATAGCAATGAGCAAATGCGGTGTGACGTGGTGAATGTGGTTTTGTACGTAAAGGCGACACTATGCAAGCAAATGAACATGATGTTGTATGCAAAGGTGATGTTTTTGTCAAACATGATGTCACTCCCCTGTATCTACAAAAAATATAATTCTCAAGCAAAATTGGTCAAAATAACATGGTTATCCCTCCTTCTAGTGCCAAAATGTGAGTGTCCAATCTACAATTAACTAACAAGAGACAACAAACAAGCGTTAATCATGTTAGAAACAAAAAAGAACTCCCTGTGAGATTCTCAATCAAGAAAGATAAGAAAACATGATGAAAACATGAAATAAACAACACAAAATCATGTAAACTCATCTAAATCAATCAAACCTTCATCTAATAAGGGGATTGGTGCTCCTTTGATATGGAAAGAAGCCATTTCCCAATCCCAAGGATAAGCTTCAATATTGTAGATGATTCTAAGTATGAAATTGATGCTAAGTGATGAAAATAAGATCAAATGTGATGAAAATGGTGATTGCTATGAAGTGAGATGCCTATAGTAAGAATACATGAAGTTGTGGATCCATATTGTGAAGAGAATGCTTCTATTTATAGAACTCAAGGGTTGAAGAATGAGAGAAATTGGTGAATATGGGATAAAATGGGAGCTAATGAGAATGTGACGCTTGTAACAATTCTATTGGAGGAAGGTGGAGCACATTTTGAGAAATGTGTTGAGGAAAGGGGGATGTAAGAGGAGTAAATAAGAATGGTTGAGGATTTGAAAGGTTGTAAGAGGAATTTATTGAATGCAATTAGAGATGTGAGAGGATGTAAGAGGAGTTATTGAAAATGTAAGAGAAGTTATTGAGGATGTGATAGGTTTTTGAAACCTTTGGAGAGAAATCGAATGAGGAGGTGGTTGGGAGGAATATTCATTTGTGAGGATAAATAGAAGAATTAGTTAATTAAAGGAAATGAATTTCATGTGCAACCTGGTTAGTTGACCATGGGTTGATTTAACTCTTAAGGAGTTAAAAGCTAGAGGATTTATTAATGATGAATAGAAAGTGATTTAGGATTAATTAATTGGAATGGGTTAGGGGATTGTGATATTTGATTTGATCGATTTAATCAAATGAGAGGATTTAGGGGATTTAATTAAATGACTTGATTTAATTAAATATGATGAAAATTAGTTAGAAGAAAGGGTGAATTGATCCAATAAATTTAATTATTTGATTAATAGTTGAATTTAACTAAATAATGTTATTTGATTATTTAGTTAGTTGGTTAGTTTGGGGTGATTTAGGAAGAAATGGTGTTAGTTAATCAGAATTAGATACATAGTATCAATCAGGACTTTTTAAGTGTCTACATTCAAATCCTATCCTCACTGTCTTACAATCAAAACCAATACCAAGACCAAGTCTTTATAACCAAAAAACCTCCTTAGAAGCATGAATAGAAGCCATATACTTTGCTTCAAAAGTGGAAAATACAGCTATAGGTTTTCTTTTACTCACCCAACTCACTACACCTCCAAACAAAGTGAACACATATCCACTAGTGGACCTTTGACTATCCAAGTCACTTGCCCAATTTGCATCAACAAAACCTTGTATGTCCAATGACTTATCCATATTATCAGTACCATGATAAACCAAACAATAAAATTAGAAGTACCTTGCAAGTACCTAAAAAACCTTTTAACAAAATTCCAATGATCTTTACCAATGTTAGACATAAACCTTCTTAAAACTCCCATTGCTTGGGCTATATTTAGTCTAGTACAAACCATTTAATAACTTAACTACCAACAATACTAGCATAAGGAACAATAGACATCTCTTCAATATCATCATCTGAGTTAGGACACATGTCTAAACTCAACTTAGTACCAACCAAAAATGGAACATTTACTAGTTTACAATCCTACATTTTAAACCTTTGTAAAATAGTATCGACATACTTACTATGACTTAACCAAAGCATTTTATGAACCTGATCTCTAGATCTCCATCCCAAGAATATATCTAGCAGTCCCCAAATCCTCCATATCAAATGTTCCAGAAAGTTGAGTCTTAAACTCCCTAATATAAACACAATGATCCTCTTCACTTCTAGCAAAACCCAAATTCAATGCAAATGCATCAAAATTTTGGTACCACATCTTGGGTGATTGATTCCAACGATATAAACATCTCATTAACCTATAAACCAAGTGTTCTTTTCCTTTCACAACAAAACCATCAGGCTGTCGCATATAAATTTCTTCCTCAAGATCCCCATGAAAGAAAGAAGTTTTAACATCCATTTGCTCTATTTCAAAATCATAAGCAACAACAATAGATAATAGGAATCTAATAGAAGTTAGCTTGGAAACAAGAGAGAAAATTTCACCGAAATGAACTCCCTCTCTCTTGGAGTAGCCCTTGGCCACCAATGTGGCCTTGTACCACTCTAATCAACCATCCGATCCAAATTTATTTTTAAATACCCACTTGCAACCAATGGGATTCCTTCCTTTAGGAAAACTCACAAGATCCCAAGTATCACAACTATCCAAAGCCATCATCTCCTCCTACATGGCATGCATCCAAGACTCACTTCCTTATGAAGAAAGAGCCTCCCTATCAACTAGATTTTGTTGTCTTGTGGATCTTCTCATGGTAGGAGTAAGGGTTTTTTTTTGTTCTTCTTCTGTATGCTCATCCTAAACATCATTTGAACTCTTTGAACCCTCTTCTCCTTCTCCATCCTCTAATCCATCTGATTGTTCTTCCACGTGTACATCTTCCTGATTTTCAATATTTGTTTTGAAGTGCATTGTTTTTGTCTTATCTTTCTCCTTTGGTTGTTCTTCACTTGAGTAAGCTCTAAACTCCCTAAAAATCACATCTCTAGATAAAAACATTTTATGGGTTAGTGGATTCCAAAACTTATAACCTTTTACATTCTCATTGTAACCAACAAATATGCAATTATTTACTTTTAGATCCAACTTAGAATGCTTCTCTTGAGGCACATGAACAAAAGCCTCAAAACCAAAGACCCTTAAATGTGAAACATAAGGCTTTGTACTTATCCACACTTCATAAGGAGTTTTATCAACAAGAGCTAAACAAGGAGATCTATTAACCAAATAACATGAAATACCTAAAACTTCTACCCAAAAGCATCTATCAAGCTTAGTACCACTCAACATGCTACTATCTCTTTCCATAAAGGTTTGGTTTATTCTTTCTGCTACCCTATTTTGTTGGGGACTATAAGGTGTAGTCTTTTTCCTAATAATACCTAAATGCTTATAAAACTCATCAAATTCCCTAGAATAATATTCACCCCCTTTGTCTACTCTGAACACCCTTATCTTATAATTTGTCTGCTTCTCAACTAATACTTTAAATTCCTTAAACTTAGTGAAAGCTTCAACTTTTGCACGCATAAAATAAATCCAGGTGTATCTTGACACATCATCAATGAAAGTAACATAATAGTGTTCAAGATTTTCCAAAAGAGTCAACATCCACTAGTCCAAACACATCCAAATGAATGATCTCTAATAATATCTTAGCTTTGTTAGTCCCATTAGGAAATGATGATATATTCTATTTACCAAACACACAATGCTCACAAAATCATTTTTAGCAGCAAAATAATTAGAACTACTGTCAACCAACTTTTTATTCAAAATTGTCTTAAGACCTTTTTCACCTATGTGACCCAATCTATGGTGCCACAACATACACACATTTTTAGTGCCAGTTATATTGGAAGAGTTACAAAAAGTATAAGCATTAAGCCTAAAAAAAGTCCCAATCCAAGATCCTTTAGCTATCACCAAACTCCCTCTTACCAACCTGCAACCAAACTTGTCAAATGTCACATGCATTCCAGAATCATTCAACATGGATACTAAAAGGAAATTTCTCACAAGTCTTGGAATATGTAAAACATGATCAAGATTTTTAACCCTTCCATCACTGAAAAACAACTTTAGCTTTCCCTTACCAACAATCTTCTTCGTGTTCTTATCACCAAGGAAAACTTCTCACCCATCATAAGTTGAATATGAAGTAAACCACTCCTTGTGAGGATTCATATGGTAGGAGAAACCTAAATCAATAAGAAAAGCATCATTACTAATAGTGTTCAGAAATAAACAAAGCATCAAAATCACCATCTTCTGAGGACTTTTCTGTGGAAGTATTTGAACTATTGTTCTTGTTTTTTCACTCCTTCACATGCCCTCTCTTACCACAATTCCAACACTTTACTCTACTCTTTCTAGGGGTTTTAGAACATCCTTTAGAATTGTCTCTCTTCTTGTCCCCCATAGGCCCTCATTTTTCTTTGGCCCATATTCATGGACTTTCTCCTCATATCTTCTAAAAGAAGTATCCAATGAGACTATCCATCTTTGTTTTTGTACCACCACCACTTATGGAAACAATTATATTTTACCAAGATTCGGTGAAGAACAAAGAATCAAAATACAGTTATCTTCCTCTTCTATCTTAACATCTATAGATGCAATCTGACTTATAATCATATTAAAAGCATTTTAATGTTCTGCAATAGAATCACCATCCTTCATTTTCAAAAAATACAAATGTCTTTTGAGATATAACTTATTAGTTAGAATTTTAGTTTGGTAAATATCATCTATCCTTTTCGAAAAATTATATTTGGTAGATTCTTTCGAAACACTCAAGAGGACAAAATCTGTAAGACACAACTAAATGGTTCCCCATGCCTCCTTGTCCATTTTGTTCCAATCTTCATTAGACATCTTTTTCTGGTTTTTTCAGTCGAAACTGCCAACCACTGGTCTCTCTCTTCAAGGAGATCCTTCATCTTCAACTTCCACATCTTGTAACTAGTGTCATTGAACTTCTCAATATCTAAATGGGAGGTAGAAGCCATGGCTTACAATATTTCACAAATCTGCAAAAAACCCACAAAGCAAAAGCTCCCATTGTAGCAAAAAACCTTCAACACTTAAGAGAAAAGTGTCCCTTTCTTGATAAAACCATTAGCTCTGATAGAAAATGTTGTAAAACAAGGTGAATAAATCTTGCAATATGAAATTTAATCAATAGTAGCTACAAATTTGAATCCAAATATTAACCCTTAATATGAATGTGATTGTAGAAACAAAGGAAGGAAAGAAAACCATAACATAAGACACCAAATTTACATGGAGAAACCCCTAAGGGAAAAAAATCCACCATAGAAAGATAGAGGAAATTATATTACTAATCCAAGAGAGATTACAATAGAAATACACTTCTCTGAATAACTCTGTAGAATTCGACATCACCCTATTACTTGCAAAACTGAATGAATAACTCTAGCTCAAGGCCCCAATTTATAGAGACTTGTGAAGATGAATACCACCATGGTATCACCAGACAACATGAAGTAAAACCACATGGAAAAACCCACACCTACCTCCTTTCCAACCACCAAATCCACCCAAAATAACAACTTATAGATTCTCTTACAATGGTCATAAGGCATCTCTCATGCACGGGTGCCCAGGGAAGGAATCTGTCATAAATACAATCAGAAATGTTGTCATAGTTATCATAGCATCTTATGACAATGTCATATATGTTATAGATACTCTTACAACATATGACAACTTTCATAACCCTCTAAAAATAGGAGATTCCAAATGGGACACCTAGCTATTGTCCTTTTCCCAAAGGACAAATGGTAACAATAACTTTGTCTTTACATGAGATCTTTGACCACTGTTGGTTAAATGGTTTCACCTCTTATGGGTAATTTACAAAAGACATTAGGAAAAAAATTAATTAAAGGATTTACAAGGTTGATGTCACCTAAATCCTAATAGATGAATGGTGAAAATATTGCAATGAAATGTAACCACTTTGACTATCAACAAAGATGGTTATTTTCTCTTTCTTATTACTCTCCATCCATCCTCCATCACAACATATTTGTAAGGTGAAGCAAGAATAATAGAGGACTAATTACTTTAGGCATCCAAAAAGGGTTAATCATTTTTTGTGTATGAGTAGTATCTTTAGGAATCGAAGAAACTAAAGATTGATTTCCAATTTGTTGACTAGGAGTTGAAAATTGAGGTTGTATAATTTTGTTTCTTTTGGCAAGATAATCTCTTATCAAGTGACCTTCTTGTTGGAAATAAAAACAAGCATTAGGTTTGTTTAAGTATACTAATGGCTTGTAAAAATCATACCTTGGTTTGATAAGCTTAATATTTTTAGGTAGTTGGTATTTAAATCCGTTTTCACAATTGTAGGATGCACCCTTAAATTGGAAAATTTATCAAATATATTCTTGCACCAGATAGCCCTTCCAAGTTGTGAGCTATTTCTCATAAGAAAGGTCTAAACGAAAGGTTAAAAAATAGAATCTTCACCCAGATTGAATATCATGATCTAGAAGGTCCTTCAAGAAGAAAACTCAGTGTCCAAGCTTATAAGTAACAAACTTGACTGCAAATTACCCATGTTCCATATTGTATCATTACATGATCATGCTTAGCTATTTGAAATTTACAGGAAATATAACCTTTTATAACCTCTTCAATGCTTCAATTTCCCAACCCTTATTTTCCCAATTCAATTTTTCCCATTTAGAAAATTCTATTTCAAAGTCCACCCCTAAGAAAAAAATGACTAATTTGTGTACACTCATCAATACAATCCATAACATCATCAAGAAGGATAAATTCTAAAGTTTTAACTATTTCTTGGCCACCTCGTTCTTCCATTGCAGACACCTCTTTATCTCCCTTGTCTCCTATTAGATTGTACACAGTCTTTGTCATCAAATCCCCATATTCATTGTTCTTATCCACATTTTTTTAATTTCATTAGCTTTAAAAAATTTCACAAAACCTTCTTCCTTGTTATGATCCCCTCCCAAATGCCTAGCTTTGGATTTTAACCTATTTCTCATGGTGAAGTGACAACTATCTAATCATAAGGGTGCACTAGGGTTTTGAGTATCATCACAATATTCTTTTTTGAGTATCATCACAATATTCTTTCTTTTGCTTGCTCGCTCTCATGATATTTTAACCAATAATAGTGTATTGTTATAATAAGTGTGTCATAAGTCATGGAAAATTTTAACTATTTTGAATCAATTTTAAATTGGTCAGATCTCAATTTTTTGACTTGGTAGAACTCTTATTTATTTCGCACTTGAAAGGGGTGAAGCATTGAACATAACATGTTCTAACTTTGGAATGTCTATTGTACTTTAGAATCACATTGAAAGGTTTTCTAAATGACCTATAACATAATGTCCAACAAATTGCACTCTAAAGTAGGTTTATGGTAGCATGTAATTTTATCATGCCCCTAATTATTTTTTACTTGATTTTCACAATAAATTTTAAAATGAACTAAAATATATTAGATTTATTCAATATTTATTTATGGAATTGTACTTTTAAAATTTGCTAAATATTTATTTTGTACATGGAATTTTTTTTTGTCATTGTAAAATTAATAGCAATCAGTTGGGAAAGAACTAACAAAAGGTTTTGTCTAATCTAACTTCAATTAAAGCAAGGAATTATAATTTAATAGTTGAAACAAATTGAATATGTAAAATGCTAGATTAATTATTAACTTTTCGAAATGACTCAAATAACTCTTGTATATGCTGAATTACATGTGTATTCCAACTTCTTGAGAATGAATCCACACCTTACACTATCTGATTACTTGAGCACCTTTAGTGTTCCTTACTTTGATTTAAAACATTTTGTTATTGACCTGTGGTAATGGGCATTACTTTATGGAAGATAATATAAAATATTTAGTTTATTGAACCACTCTTTTAACAAATCATGTTCATGAATTAATGATTGTGATGTTAATTGTTTCTAACATTTAAAATTTGATAGGGTAAAAGTAGAAAAATCTAGAAGTGCATCAAAGTGGATTTTGTAATAAATAACATGTCATTTCTAAATATAATACAATGTTAAACCTTGTCCTAGTGTGGACACTAGGATGGAAACAAGTGACTAAAATTTATGGTGTCACATATTTCTTCTGTGAGATTGCAACACCCACATGTGGAATTTATAGATTCATTCATCAGAACTTGTCATGCAAGCACAACATCTCACACAAAAGGTCTAATAGGAAATGTGAGACACATTATGCAACTCTAATTATAATTGAATAATGATTGATGATTATTAGATTATTTCATTTCTCAAAATTAATGCATTGAATGTCTTTAAATACAAGGACACGATAAAATGTTGTTTATACTTATATTTAGTTGGTCTTAGGTTAGAAAGGTGAAAGTGCAAGTTGATCAATTTTAAATTTAAAAAACTAAATTTGGGTGGGATGATTCTAGAACCACAAGGATCTCCTTCTGATGCAAACTAGTCCTACAACATAAATGGGACTAGATCATGTAGTAGATAATATGTACATAGAAGTATGTGTGTGCATAGGTGCGAGAGATACGCATATAGGGTGAATGTATGAAGATGTGTATATGTATGGATGGGGTAAGTAGTAAGTGTAATGAGTTGGTGGAAAGCAGAGGGCATGAGACTTAACTTTGTACAAAATTACACCATTTGTCAATATCTCTATATATCATAGTATTCCCTTCAAAATAGACATACAACTAAATAAAAAATAACATAGATATACAAATTTCACTACTATGAAAATATATATTTGAAGAGCACTAATAAATATTTATTAACTAATAATTTTAAAAACTCTAAAAAATATTTTCAAGATTATAAAACATATATATTTTTTTTATAATTTAACAAACTCAAATAATTATATAAAACCTTTATATCCACAAATAATATATATATCTCTTTAAGCATTAAAATTCTCAATTAAAACTTAGAAAAATATATATTAAAAGGTATCGTGTGAATAAAACATTTCAACAATCAAATTATTTTTAAATTTACTCTTTCCTCAATACTTCAATTCCAAGACCTAATTAAATACAAAGCCTTAATTTTTGTAGTCATTCCAATTCAATAATTTACATATTATACTTTCTTCAGTCAAACCTCAAGATATAATTCAATCTCACTAACTATTTAACTCATAACTTCATCCTCTAGTAGAAACAAAAATATTCTAACTAATAAAGACAATATTATAGGAAAAACAAATATGTTCTAATTATAGGAAAAACAAAACTATTCTAATTAATAAAGACAATATTATAGGAAAACATAAAAAAGAGAGGTATTGTTATAATGTTATCAATCTTTATACTATTTTTATACTATTGTTTAGATGGAGTATAAATTGGTTTGAGTAAACTAATTTGATGCCATTTTTATTTGATTTGATTGTAGATCTTGTAAAATGTGAAGATACTTTTTAGAATATTTATGTATAAGATTTTGATTTATTTTCAATATAAATTTGAGATATTAAACTATTTTATTTATTTTGTATTTAAAGTTATAAATTTCATAATAATAAAATTATATAATTTATTATATGAAAAATGTAATCAATGAAAGTAATTTTAAATTAGATATTTATAATAATTAAAAATTAAAATTAAATTTTATAATTTTAATAATAAATTATTTAATTTTTATTATTATTTTGTTTAATTGATATATTAAGACTATTAAAATTCAACAAATATTATAGTATACTTAGAATTTTTCATTTTTAATATTAATTAAGAATGAATTTTCTTTTTGTATTTTAATTGATTCTAAAATAAAATTAGGGTTTTTTAGATTGTAAGGAATAAAACTATTTTTACATAGATTTAGGTTAATTAAATAAACACAAATGTAAAAAAATAATTTAAATTTAATTAGTTAAAAATAATAATTGTAATAAATAAATATTTACAACTTTAATGAAAGAAGATAAGATATTAATATTTAGAATAAGTATTATGGTATATTTAGAATAAGTATTATACCATATAAAGAGTTAAAATAAATTGGGGAAAAGAAGATGTCACTTCCTTTGCTCTTGTTGCGCATTCGACCATTGGAAACCCTCATTCTCTTTCATGGAATCCTCTGTCGCTTGATCTGGGTCTGCAAGTTTGCGGGAGTAAGGTGTTTGCTCAGTTTGGGAATGAGGCTTCAAGGTGAATTCCCAGAATGGGCTCGTCGGTGGAGCAAAGGGGGCTAAGACGACTGGTGGGCTTGATGTGGTGGTTGTAGGGGCCCAGGGGACAAGTTTTGAGCACCCTCTGAATGAGAAGTGTCAAGACCAGGAATTGTTGGGCTCCTTCGGGGATGTTGTTAGGAATGGCGGACAAAATGGCAGTGTGATTTCATGTGCATACCCTAAGGGCGGGGAGGTTACTCTTAATTTTGCTAACCCTAGGTGTGGGGTTGGCCTCAAGCTGAACTCTCCATTTCCATTCTTCTTGTCTTCCTTTATTCCTGAAGTTTGCCTGGAGAATCTGACTCTTGATTGGGAGGAATTTTTGTCTAACCATGCCCTGATTTGTCGATTTTCAAGGATCTAGCCAAATCTTTGTGATCTGTATGCTTGGGTTTTAGATAACTAGCAAGAGTATATGGGGGGAGAGATTAGTATTTACCCCTATGCAAAGGGGTTTTTTAGTCTGGAATTTGATTCCCAAAAAGATAAGGAGCTGGTAATGGAGTGTGGTACTTGGAGTTTTCAAGGGGACCTTTTGTGTATGAAGCCCTGGTTTCCAGAGTTTGACCCTTGAACGAAAATTTTTAGCTCAAATTTTTTGTGGGTTTGGTTGTCTTATCTTCCCATCCAATTTTGGGAACTTGATTGTTTGAGGGCCATTGACAATGTCCTGGGAAGTTATCACTATGTTGCTGAGGAAACAATAAGCTACCATAATTCTACTTGCACTCGAATTTGTGTCAAAAATGGATTTGGTGAAGGGTCTTCCAGCTGAGATGCTCCTGAAGGTAGGCAATAGAAGTTGGAGGCAACCTCTTGATTATGAAAATATTTCTTTTAGATGTAGGTGTTGCTTTGCGACGAATCATTTTGCTTCTCAGTGCCGGAAGCAACATGCCCTTGGGAACCATGCCTTGAGGAAGCCTTCGTGGTGGGTCAGTGTAGAATCAAAGAACTATGTTGTTCCTTCCTCTTCTCCCAAAGCTCCAACAGAGTCTCAAGCTTCTCCAAAGGGGATCCACTCTTCTTCTTCTGGGGACCAACCTCTAGCCCCACTTAATAGGGGTGTGGAGAACTTGGTGGTTGTTGCTCCTATAGATGGGTTGCAAGGTGCTTTGAAAAGTGTTCCTTCAACAATCTCAAATCATTCCTTATCGCCTTTGGGCCCTCCTACTCCTGTTGGTTTAATTTTTGTGGGTTCAGATCAGTATGATCAAACTCCATTTGGGGAGGTGTTGAGGACTATTCCCTTCACTGAGTTGGATTAGAACATGATGGCATCTCCTCATTGTGAGAAGGAATGGATAGAGGTTAAAAGGAGGAGATTTGTTCCAAATAAGCATAATATATTTCTCAAATTAGCCACAAAAGGAGGAAGTTCCTTAGAGGTGACTCTTTGATGGTTGGGTAGTATTTGGGTTTGGGCATGGTGGTTGTGATGGTTGGATGTTTGGGAAACTTTGGTTTGGAGTTAGGTCATCAGGTTGTTGAGTGGTTTTGGGGTGTGCATGGTTGCCATTCTTTGTGAATGGGGTTGGCATCTTTTCCTGATGATGGGCCGATCAATGTAATATCTTTTAACAATCAATAAAAAATTATTTACGAATAAAAAAAAGAAAGTATTATACCTGTGATAGGCTGATTCTAAGTGCTAGAAAATGAGCAGCAAACAAAGTAATGCAAATAACACTAAAAGCAACCTACACTTAAAGATTAGCCTAGTTGGATTCAACACAATATAAAAACAACAAATGAAACCTTTTACCTTGTGTTGAATCGATCCTTTGGTTGGCCCTTCGATCTTTGGTGTTGTGTGCTCCTTGGATGGCAAGAGATGCAATATAGATGATGATATGATAATGGATGCAAGTGGGTGTAAACATGAAAATGGCTAAGTATGGATTCTAGGAGAATTTTGTAAGAGTTTGGCTACAATGCATGATCTCCCCAAAATGAGAGAAAAGAGGGGGTATTTATAGAGATTTTGGAAATCTCTAGGGAAATGGACGGTCAAGATTGAGCCACTAAGATCAAGATGTAGGGCTAAGGTGAGTTGAGAACTCACAAGACCTCACATCTTGACATGTGGCATGTGATATGGCTAAAAAAAGGTGAAGTGTACATGATGTGGAAGGATAGTACATGACATGGAGGGGGTACAAAGTACCTTGGGATTGGGACAAGATCTCCTCATAAAGGAGGTACTTGTCCCCATGTGGGTGAGAGGACAAGTGGGGAATTAAAAATTCCTCAAATATTCTCATGGGGAAGAGAGAAGGAATTTAAAATTCTTTCAAATGCATTGGGGGATTAAATATGAATTAAAAATTCACATGGGGAATGGAGATGCCTTGTTCAAAAAGAGAAAGCTTTTAATGAAGTTGACTAAGGACACATTCTATAAATGATATGGGGATTAGAGATGACCTAATTAGGTGATTAAGGTTGTGCAAGTACTTGATAAGGCTAATTAAGGACTCATTAGAGACAAGTGGGAAATTATGGAGGATTGGACTCTAATGATGATTAGCGGTGTGCACATCTTAATCATAAATTAATTATGAATAAGAAAGAGGGTTAGACTACTAAGAGGGATTAGAGGCCAACTTGAAAAAGTTGGAGGATGTGACAATGAGAGAGAAAATAGGGAATTTAAAAGTAAATTTAAAATTCCAAAAAATAATATGACTAAATTAAATAAAGTGATGCATTTATTTAATTTATAGAGGAAATAGTGGAAAAGTATTTATTAGATTAAATACTTTGGAAAACCTTATGCAAGATACACAATATTAATTAAATGAATAATTTAATTAATACTGACAAAGAGGACGATTTTAAAAGAGCAAAGGGATGATTAAGAAGAAGACGAAAAAAAAGGGGCCCTGGGAAACTTCTCAAAAGGATGAAGTGGTATATGTCGATGGAAAGAACATAAAAATTTGACAAGATTGGCACTTGAACAGACGAAAACGGGTCTACAGTGTGGAAATGGCGGCCCCAGGAAGAGAAAGGGGGGATGGAATTAGTTGAGGCCCAAAAAAACTAAATAAAAGGAAAAAATTCCTTTCATTTTAAAAAGTAAGAAAAAAAGGGGGGGAAAGCTATAAAAGGGAGTGAGGGGGTTATTTCTCCTCATTTGGACAACTATCAAGTGAGGAGAGGAGGAAGAAGAAGAGAGGAGACAAGGAAGAGATATAATGCCAAAGTATGATTCAAAGATCATTCACCGGGGGGATGAGAGACGACGTTATTTCAAGGAGTGTGCGGTGCCACATCAGGTGAGTTTGAAACCCTATCTAGTGATTTTTTTTAATTGGACTAATTTAAAAAAAAAACAAAGATATGGGTTTTGTGAGGTGGGTTGGGATGAAAAATGGGTTAACGGGAAAAAAAATAATTTTATTTTGTTGTGCATTTGGGGTAGAGGGAGGTAGGTGTGATGGGGAAGGGGGTTGTGCCCAGTCGGGCCCAGCGAGCGGGCGGGTTCGCCCAAGCTGGGGTAGGTTCACCTAGCCAACAGGGCGGGTCCGCCCGAGCTTGGGTGGGTTTGCCCAGTAGGCTAGGTGGGTCCGCCTATGCACGGGTGAGTTCACCTAGTGAGATGGATGGGTCCGCCTGAGCGCAGGCATGTCTGCCCAACCATCAGGGTGGGGTCACTTGGGCTGGGCAGGTCCGCCTAAGCTGGATGGGTCTGCCCAACCTGGGTGGAGGCCCACCCAACTAGACAGGGCAGATTTGCCTGGCTACAGTAGGTGGGGCTGCCCTGGCATGATGGAGTGGCGCCTAGGCTTGGGCGAGTCCGTCCAAAAGCTCAGGCAGGTCCGCCCGAGCGCTAGGCGGGTTCGCCCACAAGCTCGGGTGGGTCCACCCAAGGGGCTAGGATGAATTTGGGATGATTGGAAAAGGGTAGAAGGCGCGAATAGAAAAGAGGAAGGGGCAAGGGAAATCTTGGGGATCGGGGGGGAGGGTTAGAAACTACAGGACAAACGTTATGGGGAAAAAAAGACTAACTAGCTATTGTTGTGATGGATGCAGAAAGTGGAGAGTTTACAAATGCGAGAGAGATGGTCCTAGGTTTTGGCGAGATGCATGGCACGGATGACAGGTGTGGAGCCCCAAAGATTGCCAGAGGCTAGACTATTGCACATGTTGTCATATCTGATGATGAAGGCCCACAGGGCCATGCTGATAGCATTGATAAAGCACTGGGACTTGGAGACATCGACATTCCATCTACCGACGAGGGAGATGACAGTGACCTTGGAGGATGTTTGGCAGATTCTGAGGCTCCCTATATTAGGGCTTCCAGTTAGTGAGTGTTGGTCAAAGGGCAAGGTGTTGGATGAGGCTATGCATGTTGTTTTCGGTATTGATGATCTACCAGTTTAGCGGGGTTAGTTGGATGTGGATAGGATGCTTTCATGTAGGGTACCGGTGTTGTCGTTATACTTAGCAAGATTGATTAGCGATATCCTAATGCCAGATCGAAGCGGTCGGTTCCTGCACCTCAGATTTATCGAGGTGATTCGACATATCATCAAGGGCCGAGAGGGAGAGTTTGTGTGGGGGACATGCATGTTGGCAGAGTTGTACTAGGACATGCATCGGGTATGCTATCAGAGAGCGCTAAGTGTGGTCCATGTCACACTACTACAGGTTCAGGTGTGGGAGCACATCAGGGTGACCAGATCGATCATGTGCATAGTAGGAGTGTAGAATGACAGAGAGGTCGTGGCCTGGAGTTGGAGGATAGAGGTAGAATAAATACTGCGGTATCGAGATGTGAGAGATGTGGATGTGTGGAGGAGATGGTTGGATGATGTATAGGAGGAGATGATAGTGTGGCATCCCTATATGTTGTGGCACTTCAGGGGTTGGAGGGATGATGAGGCGGCTCATAGCAGTTACATCTTCACATGTTATATTGTTGGGCAGATTCTGATTCTAGTAGAGCTACACAGACCCGATTGGGTGACACGATAGTTTGGAATGAGGCAAGATATTCCTAGGGGCGGGTGAGATTCTGACGACTGTCACGAGAGCGGCCATGGGGGGCACCACTGAGCCTGGACGCGGTGTGGGAGGAGCTAGAGACATTATAGTTTTGGCCATACCCCGATAGGTGGGAGGGGCCAAGGGATGCAGGGGTGACAAATCGATACCGATAGTGGTCTAGGTGACATCCACCACCATGGATTACCCTAGTAGTGCTAATTAAGGGAGCACTAGGGTTTGAGTCAGAGGATGAGAGATGGTTGAGGGCATAGGGATCGAAACCTTAAGGTTGATAGAGAGGAGGTTAGGCAAGGGGAGGACAGCAGGTGGTGGGAGCAGCTGGGGAGCCAGCTAGGGCAGCTAGGAGGATGAGAGAGGAGGTTGGAGCAGCCGAGGAGCTCAATAGGGTAGCCAAGAGGAGGAGACAATGACGCAAATTTGAAGGGGATGGAGGAGAGGAGGGAGAGGATGAGGCCAGTAGGGTTGCAACACAATAGGATGGGGGGGTAGAGACCTAGGGAGAGAGGAGCCAGGAGGCATGCGCATCCCGAGAGGGTCAGCAGCAGGAGAGAGGGGAGGAGGCTGAGACCAGCAGAGTGCAAGAGAGGCATGAGGCAAACATGGCTACTAGAGGGTATCAGCGACAGGGACAGGAGGAGGGTGAGGCCAGTAGAGCATAGGAGAGGGTGACAGGGAGAGATGGATCCCCCTCGGTGATAGATGTGGATGCAATGGAGGCATCGGCATAGAGCGAGTGGTATGAGCCACAAGAGATGGATATTGACATGGATGTGTATGACTTCCGACCACTATCGACAGTGCCACCCAAAGGAGAGGACCCCGCAGTGGTGCTGAGAGGGACCATAGAGAGACTGTACCTCAGTGAGCAACAGTTACGGCAAACAGAGGCAAAGCGGGTCAGGTTTGAGGCAGCACTGCATGAGCTATAGACATGATTCTCCGAGGATGAGAGAGACTATTCAGCCCTGGCCACACTTGTGTCAGATGCAAAGTGGAGATTGACGAGAGAGAGATGAGGCATGTGATGAGGTAGTTGATCTGCGAGCAGAGATTGAGGGGTTTCTAGTAGAGGTGGCTAGGGAGCATGAGGAGGGAGATACCATGAGGTGGGAGCGAGATCGCTTGGTGGCAGAGGTGGTGATACGATAGGATGTCGGAGGGGGGATAGGGAAGGAGCCATCAAAGACTGGGATAAGGACTGTCGGGGATACAGAGGATCTACAGAGACAGCTACATCTGTTATGAAGAGAGAGCAGATTGGCAGTGGGAATAGGCTGAGCTTAGAGATAGAGTAGACTATCTAGAGAAGATAGCCGGGGACATGGGACTGATTTAGCAGAGGGAGGAGATGAGGAGAGAGATGTGTATGTTGCGGTCAAAGAGATATATGGCATAGGTATAGGTGTAGGTCTTGGAGGGTGATAGGGATTTGGCACAGGCACATGCTTAGGCAGCTGAGAGTGACAAGTTGGTGGCAGAGGTTCAAACTCTCTAGAGAGAGAGGGATGTAACAGTATCACAGGTGTCAGGGCTACAACAGGAGTGAGATTCTATGGAGCTAAGACTACAGGCACTGCAGAGAGACAGGGATGCAACACAGGCCCAGGCACAGGCTGCATAGAGAGAGAGGGATGCTGCAAAGATACAGATGTAGGTGTTGCAGGGTGAGCGAGATGTAGCAATGGTGCAGTGGCAGTCAATGCAGGATAGTGCTATGAGAGGGACAAACACATAGGGATTACAGGGGGAGAGGGATGTTGCGATGGCTAGGGCAGTGGCTATTGAGGAGACAAGAGATCGGACTCAGGCAGAGATGACACAATTATGACTGTCCCAGGAGGCTTGGGAGCAGGAGAGGAGACTGATATCGAGAGATCGGAATAGATATCGTCAGGAGCAGAATTCTACTTGGGTTTAGGTTGCCGAGCGAGAGGAGAATGTGAGGGAGGTAGGATTTTGGATGGCCACGTACTACCATGCAGTGCTAGACCCGGCCCAATGGCTATTCCAGCACACTCGATAGGCACCACAGATGCCAACGCCATCTTAGTCATTAGGGACATAGACCATAGGTTATAGTGATTCACCAGGTGACACTCCAAGTAGGAGATTAGTACCTGATTCACCATAGAGATCAGATGTGGATAGCTCATTCGAGAGGTGACAAGATGCCAGTTTTTTGATAGATGTAGGGTGGAGCGTGTAGTACTCATCGACAGAGATCAGAGATGCTCTACATCTCTAGATTTTGTACCTTATTTGATGATGTATGAGGGCTATGTGATGGATATATGATAGATTTTGATGTATGATGGACATATGATGTACATTGTATTATTTTTATTATGATATGGGATAGTCCTTATTGACACTATACAATATGTTTCCTTTTGTGATGGGTGATTCAGTTTATGTACGCACATATATATGATATTTCCTACTTATGTAGATGGATACTTTGGTTTATTTATGCACATGTTTATGATCCTACATGCTTATGTGGATGATTGGGTATATGATACTTGTGGAATATGGATGATTTATTAATGCAGATATGCACTTGGTGATATGATGTATGCACTTGTTGTATCTATGATGGCTTATGCATATGGATGCCTAGTTGATCTATTGACATATATGTATGTGATGGATTCTACATGAATATTTTATAACAAATATTTTATAAGATGCGTAGAATAACAAATCTATATTATCCCAAACAACTTAAATGAATATATGTTGTGAAATGGGTGAGATATGCTATGATTATGCAATGGATGATTTATGCAGATGCTTAGACTAATAGATCTATATTATGATGATAATATGTTGTGATTATGCAAATGTATGGTTTATGCAAATGTGATGATTTATGAGATGCTTAGAATAACAAATCTATATTATCCTAAACAACTTAAATGATGATATGATGTATGAGATGTACGGGATGGAGGATCTTATATGCCATGATTATGTAATGGATTTTATATGTAGATGTGTGATGTATTAGGAGTCTGACATTTTGTGATGTAGGTGGCAATATGTGTGGTTCTAACATGTTGTGATGTAGGTGGCAATGTAGGTGTGGTTAATAGAATGAACCTAATATGCAATAATGCTCTTGTAATTTATAGTGAATTAATGATGAAAGGAAATAACACATGGTCATAAGTGTCAATAAGAACTGTCATGATAATGGGAGATGGGTGTGTAGTGGTTTGTGAAAAATGGGTGTAATTTGTCATCTGTCAAAAACCTTTAGTATCCTGAGAAGAATGGGAGAGGGCAGGATAAAGTATTTGCACAACCAAAATCATAGGGTGAAAGCAATGCAATAGATGATGAAGTGCAATCCTAATAGGAGTCACCATATTTGGAGCACTGATTTTTGCTATAGCATAAGATACCAGATACCCTAATATATAAGACCAAGATGAGTTGGCTTCCAATGCATGAAACAAACACAACAAACAAAAAGGGCTATCCCAACACCCCAAGGTCACGATGACCTTGGTTGGGCCAGGTATTGGGATAACCACAAGAACACAAGGATGCCCCAGCGTAACACAAGACCTCAGGGATCTTGGTGGGTACTATGTGGGACAACTGAGAAGACAAAAACAAAGAAAAGACCAAGATAAACCCCTATGTTGACTAGTCAAATTACACCATGATATGATGGATCAAGGCAACCATGAAAAGTGTTGATAGTGAGCTCAAATGACAAATAAATTCCAAAAAATCAAAAGATCACAATCAATATCAAAATGTCATTTTCCATAGGATCAAGGTGATGGATGAGGTTGATGAGGTTTGCTAGGAAGGATGCATCCTGTTGAGTCCGAAGATGGATACTAAACTAGAATGACCCGGTTTGATGCCAGATATTTTTTATTAACCAAATCTCTTGATAATAGGGGAGTTTAATTAAGAATAACGAGCCATAAAAGGACACAGGCTAACATATCCTACAAACCTAGGGGCTCAAGGGTCAATCAGAGATTATCTTTGCCTACATGAAAGTGTAGAGCCCTCATAGTTCATGAAAAGACCATGGATAAAGCAGAAAGAGGATGATGAAGGCAAATGAAAGATGACCAAGACGTGATGGTCAGAATACCCTGGGGGCAGATCAAATGATCAGCCTTGCCTATGTGACAACGCAGGGGCAACGTAGTTTGACAGGTGGCACGATAGGATGAGATCTAGATGAAGATCAACACGATGGATGAACCTATGTGATAACATAGACCAACTGCCGATGAGATGAATCACATAAGCTCAGAGTAGGATACTGAAAATCTCATGATAGGGGGATAGGTTAGACGGGTTGTCCAATGCTCAAACAACATATACCAAGTGGCCAAGGATGGGATGGATGAGGATGATAGTGCGGATGAAAGCATAGAATAACTAGGATGCTAGGTAGATAATGATTAATCCCTCTACGAATGACGCCTGTTACCAAGTTTTCACCATCCATACTTATCCAAGGCGCCACCAAAAGGTGGTTTTCACCATAGGATGAACTTATTTTTCTTTACTATTTTTAGATTTTCTTTTTTTATTTTTATTTTTTTTATTTTTTGATTTTTTGATAGGTGGGGTTACCAAGTGGACTTAGGCATAGAACTTCTTGAGATACATTATGTTGATGGGTTCGTCAAGGGGATCTCATTCAAGAGTAGTCAACCTATATACCCCAGATCCATATTTAGCGGCTATGATAAATGGCCCCAACCAATTCGCCTCAAATTTTCCCTTCTTGTCTCAGTCTTGTTGAGTATGTTGATTCTCTTTGAGGACAATATCACCTACCTAAAATTGTTGAGGGAAAACCTTCTTGTTGTAGTGATGCTTCAGGCAGTTCTAGTATGCTTGCAGGTGATCGTAAGCTTTGATTCTCCTTTCATCAAGTAACTTCAGTTGTGCAAGCCATGCCACACAAGTATCCTCCTCACTGATAAGATTTTTTATGAAAATTCTCAGCGATGGGATCTCAACTTCAATTGGAAAGATGGCTTCGGCACCATAGACTAAAGAATAGGGAGTGGCCCCTGTAGGGGTGCGAATTGAGGTGCGATATGCCCAAATGGTGGGATAAATATGGAGATGTCAATCTCGACTAGTGTTATTGACAACCTTTTTAAGAATGTAGATGAGGGTCTTGTTGGTTGCTTCTGCCTGACCATTACCCTGGGGGTAATAAGGTGTTGACCAACGATGCTGGATGTGAAAGGTGTCATAGAGGTGTTTCATGGCTTGGTTTTTGAAGGGTTTTCCATTATCAAAAAGGATGGTGGATGGGATACCATATCTACAGAGAATATGGTACAGGATGAACTTCAAGATCTAAATACCAATTATTTGTGAAAGTGGCATGGCTTCCACCCACTTAGTGAAGTATTCAGTGGCAGTGATTATGAATGTATGTTCATCAAATGATGGTGGGTAAATCTTGCCAATCAAGTCGAAACCCCATTGAGAGAAGGGCCATGGTGCTAGGAGGGGTTGAAGATCTTGTGTTGGAGTGTGAATCAAATCTGCATGTTGTTGGCATGGAAGACACTTCTTCACAAATTCACAAACATCATGTTCTAGTGTAGGCGAGTAATATCCTGCTCGGAGAATTCTTTTGGCTAGAGCCATACCATTTGAGTGAGCCCCACAAACACCACCATGTAACTCTGTTAGCACCGTGTAGGCTTCGGTCTCATTCAGATACCTAAGGACGATTCCATCATACCCATGACGATAAGTCATATCACTGACAATGATGTATCAAGAAGAGCAATGAACGAAGGATTTGTGTTGATTGCATGTAAGTTCTAGGGGTACGATATTATCATGGAGATAGGTATATATGTCCTGGTACTAGGGGGAGGCGGGACCTATGATATCGCACACCATATCAATCTTAAGAAAATCATATGCTGGGATTAAAATTTGTTCGACAAGGAACTCACATTATGTCCAGTCCTTAGGCATGTCAATCAGGGAACTGATACTGGCCATTGCATCTACTGTTTTATTCTGTACCCGAGGAATTTGGTCAAATTGTATGAAAGTGAAATATTTCTTGAAATCATCCACCATGCGCTTGTAGGGTAACAACTTATCATCCTTTGTGAGGAATTCATCATTAACCTGCTTGATGACTAATAATGAATCTCCAAAGACTTTCAAATAAGTTATATGCCATTGTTTTGCAATTTAGAGGCCAATCAGGAGGGCTTCGTACTTTGTGATGTTGTTGGTACATGGGAATGCTATCCTGAATGATTTTGGAATATAGTCACCTTGAGGAGTAACTAATAAAATTCGTGCGCTTGAGCCATTATGAGTGTACGAGCCATCAAAATATAGCATCCAAGTTGGTGCTTCTATAACTGTGTAGACTTTTTCATTTGGGAATTTAGTGTCCAGAGGGTAAGCATCCACTAATGGTGTCTGGACCAACTGATCAGCTATGACCTATCCCTTTATGGATTTTCGCTCCACATACTCTATGTCAAATTCACTTAGGAGCATGACCCACTTGGCCATGCTACCAGTCAGAGTGGTTCTTGATAACAAATACTTCAATGGATCAATTTTAGCAATTAATTTGACTGGATGGCTGAGCATGTAATGTCAGAATTTTTGTGTGCTAAAGACTAGTGTGAGGTAGGCCTTTTCCATGGGAGAGTAATTTAATTCATAGCCGACCAATGTCTGACTAATGTAGTAGATCTCCCTCTCTTTCGATGATTCATCATGTTGTGCCAACAATGCCCCCAACGCAATTGAAGTGGCAGAGATATACAACAAGAGGGGTTTCCTGGGGATAGGGGGCATCAATATCAGAGGATGAGCTAAGTATTCTTTGATCTTATTGAAACCTGTTTGACACTATTGGTTCCATCAAAAGGTGGAGTCTTTCTTCAGGAGATGAGTGAATGGTTGACACTTGTCCGCTAGTTGGGTTATGAACCAACGGATGGATTGCATCTTCCCTTGGAGGCTTCTTAACTTTTCAGATTGTGCGGGGGTGGCATGTACAGAATAGCCTTCACCTTGGCAAGATCAACTTCAATGCCCCTTCGAAAGACTATAAAACCCAACAGTTTTCCTGATGTAACCCCGAAGACACACTTTTTTGGATTTAGTTGCAGCTTGTAATGCTCTAATCGTTCAAATATCTTTTTCAGGATGGTAGGATGTTCTGTTCGTGTTCTAGATTTCCCTAACAAGTCATCGACATAATCCTCCATGATGATATGGATGAGGTCATGGAAGATGACCATCATTGCCCTCTGATATGTTACCCTTGCATTTTTGAGACCAAAGGGCATAACATTGTAACAAAAAGTGCCCCAAGGTGTTGTGAAGGTGGTCTTGTGTTGGTCCTCAGGTGCAATTCAAATCTGATTATAATCGGAGAAGCCATCCATAAGGGATAGCATCTCATGTCCTACTATGAGGTCGACCAACATGTCAATGTTGGGTAGAGGGAAGTCGTCTTTTGGGTAGGCCTTGTTAAGATCCCTAAATTTTTTGCAAATATGAATGTCTCCATTTGGTTTGGAAACTGGTACTATATTGGAGATCCACTCAGAGTAGTCAATTGGTTTGATAAAACCTGCAGCTAGTAACTTCTCCAATTCCTTATTGACTAATAATGCGACTTGTGGATGCATCTTGCAGAGCTTCTGTTTGACAGGATTGGTGTCTGGGTGAACGTCTAGATGATGAACCACTAAGGCGGGATCTAAGCCCGACATGTCTGAATATGACCAAGCAAAGTTAATGATTCCCTCTTGAAGTAGCTGCACAATGACTGGATACTCTTGCTCTGAGAGTGACTTAGCGACATAGGTGATCTTAGGATTTTCAGTAGTACCCAGATTAACTTCTTGAGTTTCTTCAATTAGAATAGATGATGGGCAGATAACTAAGTTCCGAAAAGGGGAAGATGAACATCTCCATCTTTCAGTGCCTCTTTGAGGTTTTCGCCATCAAATGCATCCTTTATTTTTACTTTTCCAAGGTTAGGAAGTGTCTCGGGGAGGTTTTCACTAGATGATTGTTTTTTATGTTTCTTATTCTTATTTTTGCGATTGGAGTGTTCATCCTCCCCCAATCCCATGAGATTGAAATATGTATCTGCAGACATATTGACAGGTGTGCTATTATGCAGGTCCCAATCAATGAGCTCAGAGTGGCGAAGGGATAGGGTAATGGTGCAGACGGATAGGCATTCAAAGATGGATGATAGGTCAGTGTTATCGACATCATTGTATGCATGTATGATGGATTCCTCCTCGGGTATGTCTTCCAATGAGCCATTGTCCACGGAGACACTATTGGAGGTATTAGACGATGTTGTAGGGCCTTTCTACTTTTTATCATATCTGGTGCCTATGTTCTTTGGCAGCTTTGATGTATCAATATGTTGCAACCACCCATGTTCTTCTTTACCTAGGCCCCTACCTTGGTAGATACAATTTTCTACAAACTTAGTTGACTAAGGATATGCTCCTTGAAAATATTCCTTTAGAGGGGGATCTAGTTGGGGTTCTTCTCGGTATACCCATTGACTTATATCCTCTTCTGGTGCATCTATCTTGATACTAGGGGATCTGAAAGTGGTGGTAGGGATGTTTTTACCACTAAAGGTGACAGTCTTGTCTTCCTTTGGAGTAGCATGTGAAGGTTGGCCATACTCGTGTGGTGACGAGGGCATGGTTGCTATATTAAGGGCAGTATGCATTTCATATTCTCCACACCCTTTGTCAATGATTTGGACTTTTGTGACTATAGGATTAGTGGTGGAAGATGGAGTGGTTGTCATGATGGAGGGTGGATTAGCGGATGATGACTAAGATGCCCCCATTTCGACCCTAGGACAATAATGTAAATGGGGGAAGGATGCTTCTAAAGCATGGAAATATTCAAAAGGTTGGGGGTCAGCATAGATGGTGACTTCTTGTCCGTTGACTAGGAATTTTAGGCACTGATGGTACATGGAAGGGATGACTTGCATAGCATGGAGCCATGGGCAGCCAAGGAGGAGATTGTATGGAAAGTCCAGATCAAGGACATGACAGGTAGTATATTGAACCACAGGTCCCAGTTGGATAGGAAGACTGATAATTCCCTCTGAATTCCTTTCTGCATTATCATAGGCCTTGATCATGATGATCTGATTACTTAAATCTGCTTGAGTATACCCCACTTGTTTTATGAATTTTAGAGTATACAAATTGAGGGTAGAGCCATTATCTATCAAGACCCTTTTTATTTTATGGCAGGAAACAATGACTTCGATATGCAAGGGGCGATTATGATTGATATCAATAGTTGGCATGTCATTCTGGCAGAAGTGCAGTTGATAAGATAAAGCCAGGTGTTCGACCAAAGCTTGGAATCATGTGGGATCAATGCCATTAGGTACATGGGTTTCCTGTAGGGCTCTATTGAGAATTTCTTGATGTACATGAGAAGACTTAAGCAAATCCAAAATGGAGATATGCAGGAGTCTTTCCTAAGTGATCAAGGATGTTGTACTGGGAGGTTACAGGAGTTGGTTGGGCAGGAGTTGGTTGGGCAGGTGCGGAGGCAGTAGGGATAGTGATACAAGCTCGTTGTGTAATAACAACACACTGAGGGTATTTGGCTTTAACATGTATCATGGATACCCGGGGCTTACCTGCTCAATGTAATGAATAATACCCTTGTAATTGAGGGGTACATTCTTATAGCTCACATTATTTGTGATATTGTCCCGGGGATTACTGTTTGAGGTGCTCGGGCCTTGATTATGGTTGGGAAAGGTGTTTTGATATATCTGCAACTGAGCATTGGACAACGAAGTTTGACTGGCATCAACCTTGATATCTTGTTGATCAATGAGGTCTTGGATATAGTTTTTCAGACCCTGGCACTTATTCAAAGAGTGTCCTTTGATTTTATGGAACTCACAATATTTATTTTTCCTAAACCATACGAGCTTGGGCTTGGATTCATCAAGTGGCTTGGTGACAGGGTACGTGATTGGATAATTGATCTGTAACAATTTATTGAAGACAACACTCAGGGGTTCTCCTAATTGAGCATACTAACGTTTAGCGTTCCCCTAGTTATGTTGATTTGACTGTTGAGAAGGGTGAGGTGCCCCCTGTGGCACCGATATGGTGTTAGGTACAAATGGTTGTTGTCTTTGTGATGTATTAGCCACTTGGACATGTTTAGTATCAGTGACACCGTCATTTACTGTGTTCTTGTTCTTGTTCCAAAAACGTGGCTTGTCATTGAAGGACCTTTCTTTATCCTGGTTGTATATTTTGATGTGTCCTTTGGCAACAAGCGCATGTTCAAGGATAGGTCCCTTTTCTACTAGTTTGGCGAAAGTGGTGACACAATGTAACCTGAAGTTATGAGCCATGTTGGGATGAGAGTTCTCCATGAAGAGGGTGACCATGTCCTTCTCTCTTAGAGGGGTTTTCATTCGGATTGCTAACACACGCCACCTTTGAAGATAGCTAGCAAAGGTTTCCCCCTCCTGTTGTTTCTCTTTGAGGATATCTAAGGTGTTAGTGTCCTCCAAATTGAAGGAGAAGTAGGAGAAAAACTTTTTTGATAGGTCTATAAAAGATTTTATGGACCCTCTTTCAAGGGTCATGAACCAGTCTAGGGCAATGCCTGTTAGACTCTGCGGAAACAGGCGCAAGAGATAATTGTCACTATGCATAACTTCTTGACATTGGGAGTAAAACTCCTGTAAGTTGGCCTTGGGATCCTTGTTCCCCCTATATCTGTCAAATTTTGGTACTTCAAAATGTTTAGGGAAGGGGATCAATGAGATGGAGGGATCGAATGGGTATGGGCATATGTCCTCGAATTTGAATGATTGTTTGCCTGTTCCTGTCTGAAGATCTCTCAAAGTAGCTTTAATTTCTAGTAAATCTAAGTTGACTAGTGGCGGGTTGGATGGATATGGGTGGTAGGATGATAGGGAATCCTGCTGAGAGAACATTGGATTGTTGAGATATGGGTTTGGATGGTGGAGTGAAGACATCCCTTGTTGGTATGTTGGGGGATTTTGTTGATACGTGGGTTGTTGTTGCGAGGTATAATATGGATTCGTTTGATAAAGATGTGAGGTGGGTTGCTGAGGCACTTGGATATGATGTTGTGGATTGACCTGTTGATACTGGGGGAGTTGTGATTATTGGGAAGCTGCATAAGGTAGTTGTTGCTAGGACTATTGTTGGTAATAGGGATACTGTGGTGGTTGCTGATGTGATGTGAGATGTTGTGTGGGCCGAGACGACATGTACTATGCTTGAGCTCGTGGTCCTAAGATGGATGTGAGGAAAGGAGATATGGTTTGAGTGGGAGGTCGGGATGGATTGTTTTGCGTCTAATATGGTGGTTGTTGTGAGGAAAATAATGGTTGCTATTGTTGGGGTGGCTGGGATAACATAGGGGGATTTTGCAAGGGAGGTTGTTGGGTACCGAAGGGAACATTCAAAGGGGGTAGATTAGATTGAGGTAGCTATTGGGATGCATATGAAGGTGATGGTTGGTTTAGGGCCCCAAAAGGTGGAGGAAATGCAGTGAAAGGGTTGCCCCTAGTGTTGATGAGAGGCAGATTTGAAGGGGGTGGTGCTGGTAGCATTAGTGGTTATGGTTGCGGGACATTTGGTGGCATGCCAAAGGCAAAAGGATCATTGGGATTAGTGGTTTGGGGTGTCCCTATGACCAAGATTGTGGGATGCGGGGGATTGCTAATGGGATATAGAATGGCGTTGCCAAATTTAGGTTGATTCCAACCTTCTATGGAAGGAACATTGGGGACGTATGAGCTACCTGGGACGTTATTTGAACCTTGGGGTATGTTAGGTGTGGAGCCGCCATACTTGGATAGGTTGACACTTGATGACAGTTTAACACCCTTGTCAATTAGGTGAGCCAAGATCTCTTCGCCATGTTTTTCAAGGAGGCGATATGTCATTTGCACATTGACTGGGTTACTAAAGTGTTCCTCAAGCGTAACCTCAGGTTGGATAACCATGTTTCATTCCTGGAAGGTGATGTGTTTTGACTGTCGATATTGGATTGTGATGAGGTGCCATTGTGAGGATCCCAAGGCATTTTTGCACTATTATTGGGGTCTTGTGAGACATTAGTTGCGTTGTTAAGATCTTGAAGGATGTTTGCTTGGGATTGTTGTTCAGCCATCTTCCTTATTTGTGACTGGGTCTGAATGGGCATGCAAGATGATATGACGGATTAGGATGATCTTGGTGATGAAAGGATTGATTTGATTGGATGATTGATTAGCCAAAAGGGATGTGGCCCAACAAAATTATTTTGATTAGATGATCGATTAGCCATTGAGGCTAGGGCTTGATGAGATTGATTCGATTTGACTAAAGTGGACTAATTTGATCGGCAGATGATGAGTCGATCTGGATTGGATGATAGTGATCAGAATTTGAAACTCAGATCAAGAGTGGTCTTTAGTAATGCTAGGTGTTGATTAATCGAACAAAGGGGGGATGTACAATAATGGCACCAAATCCAACTTGAGATGGAAGTGGATTGATTGGGCTGACAAAGATGATTGAATTAAGATGGATGACAATCCGAAGTTGGTTTTGATGGGTGATGATTAGAGGTGAACACCTAGGTCAATTCGGATAACCACTCTAACAAGGCTTTAATGGGGTATCGATGGTCCAAAACGTGGAAATGATAACCAAAACGTAGGTTCTGAATGGGTGAATGGATGTACGAGTTGAAGGGATGAACATTTAGGATGATGAATGGATTCTCGAAATGAGCGAATGGATGCCTGAAACAAGAAGACGAGTGATCAAGATAGCAGAACGAAGGTTCCAGTTGGCAAAGTGGATAAAAAAGTTTGTCAATCAAGGGTCAAGTCTGTCCCTGTATAGGTCAGGTCTACCCAGGGAGAAAAACTAATCAAAATAGGTCACAACAGGCCCGAAACAAGTTGGTCAAAAGGTCAATTTAGCCCTTGGATGAGGGAAAGTTCACCCAAGGAGAAAAAACTAACCAAACTAGGTCAAAATTGACTTCAAAAGGACTAATTTGAATGTCAATTCTGCCCTTGCATGAGGGAAAGTCTTCCCAAGGGGAAAAAACTAACCAAACTTGGTCAAAACCGATTCCGACGAGACCGATTTGAATGACAATTTTGCCCCTACATGAGGGAAAGTCCGCCCAAGGAGCAAAAACTAACCAAACTAGGTCAAAAATAGGCTCCAAAGGACTAGTTTTTAGGGAAAGTCCACCCAAGGAGCAAAAACTTACCAAACTAGGTCAAAATCAGGCTCCAAAGGACTAGTTTTTAGGGCAAGTCCACCCCTAGATGAGGGAAAGTCCGCCCAAGGAGCAAAAACTGACCAAACTAGGTCAAAAATAGTCTCCAAAGGACCAGTTTTTAGGGCAAGTCCGCCCTTGGGTGTGGGAAAGTCCGCCCAAGGAGCAAAAACTGATGAAATGAGGTCAAAATCAGGCTCCAAAGGACCAGTTTTTAGGGCAATTCTGCCCTTGGGTGAGGGTAAGTCTGCCCGTTTGTGAGGTTTGACTTGATTTTTGACAAAAAAGACTAAGGAAAAGGACTCAAAACACAATAATCATCAATCAAAAGACTATGGCTAAGTGAAATAAAACAGATAATCGTTGGTTTCGCACAAAGAAGACAATTCAAACAGCACAAGCCTAAGTCTAGTAGAGGGGTATATTCGACAAAGTGCTCTAATATAGGATGAACATGGTTACTAGGGAGTCCTTGATATACACCTGGTATGTGAGACCCAAACCATGAACACCATCCCATTACAAGCGTGAGTTAGGAACCTAAAAGGCTCAGACCAATTCTTCACATCATCCCGATGCTTTGCCAATTACAATGTGGTTGATTGAGGTACAAATTTCCCTCTCCCCCCTTTATATACCCCACCGGTATGTGTGGTTGGAATCGTCCCTTGGGGTGATGAATTCCCCAAGCAGATCCCACTAAGAAAAGTAAAATAGGTAGACTCAAAAGATGTGGTAAGCTACGATTTCTCGTCACCCAGGATCGTCGAATGGCACAAGGGGATTGGATACATCAAATAGCTCACCCAAAACCACAACATACAAGGTTGATTAACACCTTTTAATTAAACTATGTTCCTAATTAGGGGTTAAGAACCCCTAAAATAGCCAAAAAATTGCTAAAAAACTAAAATTTTACCTTTTCAAAAAAGTTGTCTAGGGCAAATCTGCCTATCTGTGAGGGCAGATCTGGCTGTCTGGGGAAAATCCAGCTGTCTGTTAGGTCAGCTCTGCTTGTGTGTTAGGTCGGGTCTAGCCCTCCATGAAAAAGTTCCAAAAAATAATTTTTGCAGTTTGGGGAGGGCAGGTCCGCCCTTGGAGAGGGTCAGGTTCGCTTGTGGAGGGCAGGTCCGCCTATCTGTTAGGTTGGGTCCGCCCCTCTGTGAAATTTTTTCAAAAACCACTTTCTACAATGTGGGGAGGGCAGGTCCACCCCTGGAGAGGGTCAGGTCTGCTTGTGGAGGGCGGGTCCACCTGCCTGTTAGGTTGGGTCCGCCCCTTTGTGACCTGTACTTGCAAAAAGTCAAAAAATAGAAAACATGAAAGAAAGAGACCCATTTGTGGGTCCCACCGGGTGTGCCAAAAATGTGATAGGCCGATTCTAAGTGCTAGAAAATGAGCAGCAAACAAAGTAATGCAAATAACACTAAAAACAACCTACACCTCAAGATTAGCCTAGTTGGATTCAACACAATATAAAAACAACAAATGAAACCTTTTACCTTGTTGAATTGAGGCCAACTTGCAAAAGTTGGAGGATGTGACAATGAGAGAGAAAATAGGGAATTTAAAAGTAAATTTAAAATTCCAAAAGATAATATGACTAAATTAAATAAAGTGATGCATTTATTTAAATTATAGAGGAAATAGGGGAAAAGTATTTATTAGATTAAATACTTTGGAAAACCTTATGCAAGATACACAATATTAATTAAATGAATGATTTAATTAATACTGGCAAAGAGGACAATTTTAAAAGAGCAAAGGGATGATTAAGAAGACGAATTTGACCATATGGAAGTGGTCAAATTTGGATGTCTACAATACCATATAAAATTGAGTCTATCTTTGTAATTTGATTATTATTTCAAGCTTAAAATGGTTTCTTTTTAGGTTGAATTTTATTTTATTGAGATGATCTCAAGCTCCTTTAAGTTGATGTAACATATAGACTTCCTATAACTTGTAGGACCAATTTGGTTGACTATGAACTTTTGCAGTCAATGACACTTTAATTTCTAGTATCTAGGTATATGCAAAGATTGGTTGTATCTAAAAGTACCTTAAGGAAGTTGTTGGATTGTGAGGGTTAGTATCTCCTTAGTCAAACCTATTGATAGAGTAGTTTTATGGCATTGAGACAATGATTTAAAGACAACAAAACTCAAGCATGTTGTGGCCTATATTCAAATATGATCATTTTTTTTGTGCTCAAAATAAAAGTGTTCCTAGGATGAATGGTCCTTGAAATTTTAATGTTACTTCTTATTTATGGATGATCTAATAATTGATTAAATGCATACCTTTAAATATTAATATGTGTATAATTGATTTAATGCATATCTTTAAATATTAATCTACATAATTAATAGTTGCACCAGTGTGTGTACCAAGTCAACTCCAAATTGCTAGTAAAAAGGACGAGTTGAAAATTTTAAAATTTTATTTTTTTAAAAAATTTGAGGGTCAATCCCAAGTTGTTTGAGATTGATTCCAAGCACTATGAGATTGACCCAAAATAAGAATATAGGGATCCCAATATAGGGAATGAATGTATGGATACACGTGAAAAGATAGGTGTTACAAATGACTAATAATAGAAAATATGAGGGAAAATGCAAATAGGGATATGATGAGGTTGAATAAATGGAAGTATGTATAAATGAGGATGGATGAGGGATTAAGGAAGGAACCAAACTTAGTGTAAAAGACAACTTTAGTCTACTTTAAATTTTAATTACATTAATGAAATTGAGAAATAAAGTTGTAATTTACTAAAATTTTATTACTAGAATTAGAAAACAAAACTCACAATGAAGAAGAACTTAAGTTGTACCCAGTAATCAACCTTAGAAGCTCACTATCTTAACTAGTTGCACAATGAACTAGTTAACATCTTCAATTTCAGCTAGTGGGAGTCATATGTCTCTTCTATGTGGATAGAGTTTTCTCCTCAAATCTCTTTGGGATACATTTAGTTCTCATTTGGTCTCTCTTCTTCATTTATAAATATTTAAAAGCCACAAAATCATCATCATTAACTATTAGACACAAAATGGTAGAGAATAGTCATCATTCCAAAAAGCATTGATTGTTGGAACAAATACTTTTTCAACATGAAATTTTGAATTTGAAAGTATTTGCAATACAAAGACTAATGAAACTAAGTTAAACATTCAAGTGTACATTCTCACAACCATTATTATAGCTTTCAAAATAATCACATGTGAATCCAACTTTATTATAATTATGATAAACAATCAATTAGGAGAGAGGGCCCAAGAGTGGTGTAACCTAACTTGAGGGGTTGACATAGCCTTGTACCTTCCACTAAACAATTATGTTGTCATATATGCAAGGATCTAGACAATTTTAAAAAATTGTTGAAGTGTATTCAACTAAAATCTAATGAAATCATATTTTTTTGAATAGCAATTCATCATATTTTGAATAAATATGAGTTGCTATTTTGTTATCATATTTAATATTCTACAATATCTCTCTATTAGAGTTGTTTGCACTAAACTTACAATACATATAATTTGAACTAATTTACATGCAATTGTGAACATGAAATGAAAAAAATGTAGGTTGAAAGAAATGAATGACTAATATAACCTAAACTAGAGTTGATAGTGTTGTGACAATATAATTTGTTGATAATAATGTGATGGATATCAAATAAATAATAATAATTGTAGTGTAGAAAAATGTATCCCTTTACATTTTCACACTTGTTTGGGCCCTTGTGAACTAAATGGACTTAATTGTGCCTTATTTAGGGTGGTGTAAAGTGTTTTCTTACACTTTCACACTAATCTAGGGTTTTTATTAATTAATTGGGCTTCTTTATGCCTTATTTGGCTTTATTTTGCATTCACAAGCCTTAATTAATGCATCTTTCTGAGGATAATCCTGACACCTGCTAAAATCCAAGCATAATTCATGTGTTTTGGGATTGTATGGCCTAGATTTAGTGATATGGGACTCATACACCACCTTGGGCATATGGGTCCCACCTAAGTTTTGGAGCCCTAATTTGGATTTCACATCAATCTAAGCATTTCTTGAAAAATGTGTCCCAAGCTTAGCCTAATGGGACTCATACACCACTTATGGCGTATGAGTCCCACTTAGTTTAGACCTAATTTAAATTCAAATTCTTGGCAGAATTTTATTCTCCTAGATCTGATGTCAGCTTGTAGTGTTGTGATTTTGAGAAATTTGGCATAAACAAGTATAAATACAAGGTTATTTTTACATATTTTATCCTAAGCTTTCAAGTAGTCATGCATTCTAGCAAATTTTGGAGTACTATTCAAGTATCAAGCATCATGTCAAAGTCATCATGCATCATGTTTTTTTTTTAGCTAACATTTGTGATGTAGGGTTTTATGATTCAAGCAAGCATTCAAGTTAAGATTTGTATCATTCAAACAAAAGTCAAGATCCACATTCATGCTAGCCATTTCACACATGTTTGCAACATCTTATTCAAGGGTTTGGCAAGGAAAACCCCTATCCACTAACAAAACAACATTTTTCCCTCTCTTTAGTGTGTGTTTTGTAGACCTAGGTTGAAGATACATTGAAGAGAAAGATTGGAAGAAGTTGTCAAGTTGTTAAAGTTATCACCTTGTTCATAAGATCACTAAAAGGTGCCTACAAAGTAGAATTGAGCATTTTAGATTTGAAAATCAAGATTGGAAGAAAGAGAAGAGATTGAAGAGCAGATTCAAATCTTGATCCTTCAAAAAAGTTGAGCAGGAATGATACACCACTTTTGGCATATGAGTCCCAATACAATCTATTTTCCAAATTTCAAGAGTTCCAGATCGATCACTGCTACATTCTTGTTCCTGCCCAAAAACCCTAATCCATGACTAAATTACCCAGCTTGGCATATGAGTCCTTGTGTGCATGAAATTCAACATTTCAGATCTTCATTCAAGCTGCTACAGGTTTCCAGGTGCACCTCTCTAATTTCTCAAATTTTTGTTCTATTTTTCATTCATTTCTAGGTCATTTACTTAAGGTTTGCAAATCATTAGGTTTTGTCATTAGATCTTGCATGTCATTTGTCTTTCCAAGCCTTAGCTTGGTGGTGAACTCCCTTTTATACTTTAATCACACCCTAGGACAACCTTTAGTAGATCTCTTTTTGTCATTCTATCCTTGGATTGAGATATCTAGGGTTTCCTTGAGTGAATCTTGAGTGAAATAGGATCCTAACACCTTATGTTTGATTTGGAGTGTATCATAATCCTAGATCTATCTTGCATTAGTTAATTTGCATCTAGGGTTTCTAAATCTTGCATTAGTGAAAGTGCATATAGGTTGCATTTTTTTCTTTTGCATCATTGAATTTCATCTGAAATTTGCATTTGCACTTAGTCTAGACATCATTCAAAACAAAAATCATAACCTTTACATAGAATTTGCTGAAAATGATGCAAAAACCCTAATCTAGGACTCATATGCCCCTCTGGGCGATTTCGTCTCAGTACAGGTGGTTTTACTTGATTTCTAAGAATTTTGTGGTGACTGTTACTCAACATTTAAATCTCTGAAAAACCCTAATTGGGACTCATATGCCCTTTTGGGCATTTAGTCTCGTTTCAGATTTTAAACTGCATTTTATAGCATTATAAACTTTATTTCTATGTTTTTGTTTGTTGTTGTTAGTTATCTATTTTAGTTTGCAGAATTTTTGTTTCATTAATTTCATTTCATCTAGCTTCATTTGGTTCATTACGTACATTGCATAATCTAAAAATTGCATTTAGACCTTTTCTTCTAAGTTCTTGCATTGCATTTCATCATGGATATGTGCTTTGGTAAGTTGTGGATGTCCTTGAAATCCCTAGTGGATGTGTCAAGTTGTGCTTTTGGAAATGACCCTAATGAAATTGAACTTACACATGCTCACTCAACTCCTAATGCATGTCCTCTTCACGAGGTTAACATCATTGGAGAAGATGATGACAACATGAACAACTTTTTAAACAATTTTCTTAACAACCTTGAGACTAATGCATCCTTTTATCCATCCATGAAACAAATAGCACCCACTATCATCCCACCACTTGAGATTTTTGGTTACTTACATCCTGAAACTAAGACACAAGATGAACCTAGTTCCTCTAATCAAGTGAACATTCAACCATTTTGTGTTAACAAAGTGACCAACACGCCCATCAATCTAGAAGAGACATATGGAAAAAGATTCATGATCTTAAGCAAACAAGGATGTGATACAACAAGTGAACATGAAATTTATCAACTCTTAGAGAAAATACCAACTAAAAATGCAAAGGGGTTAGGATATGAAGATCCTCATCTTGATATGAATGTCCTCCTGCCTAAAGAACAACCAATGCCTTGTAGCGATGATAAGGATGATAGGATCATCTTGGGCCCCCTCCTCAACATATAACATGGGAAGTTGGTGAATCTAGCAATCCAAGAAGGCCTTACAAACTAAAGAAACTACAATTCCCTTATCCACCAATTGCAATTGAAAGAACTCTACAGATACTTCTACACGAAGGATTGATTACATTACCACCCATAATAGAAGATTGATCTCCAAATCCTAAGAATACACACATTGCATTGTCGATATCATAGAGTTCTTGGACATAGTACTAGTGAGTTTCATGCTTTAAAAAAAATATTTAAAAAGTTTGATATCATCAAAATAATCCCTTAGAGCATGTCCCTCATTGCCATGTAATAGTTTTAGAATCATCACATTCTCACTATTACATGCTTTATATTTATTGCAAATCATTTCAAAATGCAAGGAGCTCTTTCTCATCACCTACCTCGGCTCTTTCTTGTCTTGCACATAGTAGAGGCAAGAATTAGATAGCCTTGTCCTAGTTCGACACTTGTTATTGTCCCTTTGGCTAGTTGTTTGCCTTCTCTATATGATGAACATGATTGGGATGCAAACGACCTATTAATAGGTTGACTCACATGTGTCTTACTAGTCTTTTGCATTATTTACCTTTCATGTTTTGTGTGTGATTGCATGTGCATAATGTGATCCTTTATATTGTTTTGTTTGATGTCTCTCTTTGCGACATTCCTCTATTTGTATCTACATTCTTCTCTATGTTGTAAACCTTTTATCTTGTGTTTTCCTTTTGGGGATGATGCAAGATGTCAAGAAATTCATGTATCTTCCATGTTGACCCAAAAGCTTTGCCTTTATCTTTATCTTTTCATTTGTCTTGTGTTTTCCTGTTGGGGATGACGTAAGGCATCAAGACATTTAGGTCTCTTCCATGTTGACCTGAAGGATTTTTCTTTTTTTTCACTCTCTTTGTGTCATTCTTCTTGTTCCATGAGTATTTAGAGAATGGTGACAATTTCGAGCTCTCTTAAAAATATTGTAGCAAGAACTTACTGACCTTGAATCAATGGATATCTCATGTGTTTCATATTTTACTTTGGGGGTAACTCCTCCCTTTTTCATGATGTGCATTATTTGGAAACACATGACTTGGAATAGGGCTTTCCAACTAAGCTCTCATGTCCTCTTTATTGTTAGTGTTTATCATTTTCTATTTTAAAGTAATTGCTAACAACATGGTGTTTAGCAATTTCTTTAAAGTGGGGGCATACATTGGCATTATTCTTTTGCATTTCATGTTTCATTGTGTAGTCTTCTTACATCATGTGATGCATCTTTCTCTTTGTGGTGACATTTGGTGTGATGTCTCTCAAGAGCGTGATCTCTCCTAACATATTGTATTCCTCTTAGTGTTTTAATGCGACACACTACATTGCCTAAGTTTTAAATCTTCAATTTTTTGATTCGTCCTCTCTTGGAGACATTAGGCATAATTTTCCCTCAATTAAGACCTTACATGAACTAAGGAAAAATCCTTTGAACATACTTTACACTATTTTTCATTTACAATATCTATTATATGGCCACCTTGCATAACACACTTTGCTTTCCTATGGAGCATCTTGTTTGTTCATGAGTTTGAAGCATACAAAGATTTGCTTGTTTCATGAATCTCAAAGTTCATTGTTGTGTGGTGCCTTATTAAAGTTATTAGGAGCTATAGCTTTGGTTTGGTTGAACGAGAAGTCAAACTTAGGCACGACTTTCTGATAACCACTTGCTTGTTTATGTGAGTGCATATCAGCCGCATGCATATGTGTCTCACCCTTTTGGATACTCACCCAATGGAAAACCTGAAGTTTCATTGACTCAGAGTGGGCGTGCATTTTTGGACAAACAACTTAGATCTGATCTATAGTGTACGGGATAAACGGTCAAAGCTTGATCCACCCCTTTTTGTTTTTGTTTTTTTTGTCTTTGGCAGTGCATGCTTGTGCCTTGTTATTGTTACATTATTTACATGTGTGTTCTTTTGTGCCTACGTTGGTTTTCCATAGGAACTTGATTCTAGGGGATTGTGCAACCCTCATGATCGTTGTCGTCCTATCTTACTGGCATTGGTACATTTGAACCCCTCTTGATACGTATTTCATCTACTTTAGTGTGAGTTTGAAGCAAGTTCCTCCTCTCACTAAAGTGGGGGCTAAATGTAATGTAGAAAAATGTACCCTTTTACATTTTCACACTTGTTTGGTGTCATGTCCCCCGAATTGCAACACTAAAATATAAAAATAACCAAACATTGAAATACATCTAAACAAATAAAATAAATAAAACACACACACACATATATAAAGAGATTAATATTATTATAATTATCCTGATATAATATTATAATTATAATCATCAAAATATTATTATTATCCTATGTTAAATATATATATAAATATAAGTGTGATATAAATGATATCAATAAATATATATATCAAACAATAACATAGTCACAAAGTTAAATGAATAAATATTAATAATATTTACAAATGAATAAATATTAATAGTTATATCCCACAAATAAATTAATATTAATAATCATCAAAATATTAATATTAATTTATTAAAATAACCCATAATAAAGCAATCGACACCAAGCAAATATGTTAAATGTAGCCATTCACTAATATAATCCTTAGTTAATGGCAACGATTCAACAAACATGCCTATTCAAAGATATTTAAAGGAGTCTATAAACATGCAAAAAGGCATCGATGGAGGGAGGAGAAAAAAGGAAGGAGTATATATCAAATACAACATGAATAATTAAATAAATAAATAGCAAATATGGGTAATAAGGGATGCAACGATTAATGCATAAAGGCTACAATTTCATTCCTAAGAATGTAGCGCTGAGTTAAGGGTAGAAGTATATACAAAACAAATAAATATGAGGAGGTGCAATCAGTTTAAAAGAAGTAAGATCTATTTATTAAAAACATTAATTATGTTTAAAGGAAATGAATCCATTATTAAGAGGCAGTGGTTCATATTGTATACCTTGGAATTTCTAATGCTCTAAATGTGCAAAATAACTAAGAAATGGAAATGACAAAATACCAAGGACACCTCAAGATTAGCCAAAAGAGTGATACAACGAAAAGGAACGTGAATAAAATGAAACACAAACAATTTTACCTCCCTTACTGTTGGTATCTCTTTGATTGGCCCTTGCTTGGAATGAATTGTGTGCTCCTTAGATGATTGCTTGAATGACTAAATGCAAGATTGGAGGTGCAAATAAAAAAAAGATGGCTAGATGATGGTAAAGGATTGAGGATTCAAATTGGCAGCATGTAGTTATGAGAATGCAAAAGTGTTGAGAAGGAAAATTGGCAGCATAAGTGTGCTCCAAATGAAAGATGTTCTAAAATTCCCTTGAAGAGGGGGGATTTATAGAGGATCTTGAATTCTCTAGAGAATTCAATGGTCAAGATTGATCCAACAAGGTCAAGATGAAGGGCTATGGTGGGTTGAGAACCCACAAGCCCTCACATCTTGACATGTGGAGGGTGAAGTGGCCAAGGGGATATGAGATGGAGATGAGTTGTCAAGAAGGTACATGAGGTGGAAAAAGGACATGCACCTTGGGGAGTGAGGAGATTTCCACAAAAAGAGATTTCTTGTCCCCAAGTGGGAGTGAAAGGGACATTTGAGGAATTTTGGAATTCCTCAAAAATCTACATGGGAAAAGGAAAGGTGGTTGGGGATATAAATGTGAATTAAAAATTCACATTCATAGGATGATCTAGAGGATAAAAGGTGGGCTCCAAAAAGGTGGGACTTGGTCACATGTGGAGATTGTGACAAGTCCAAGGTTCTAGAAGCCTTGGAAGGATGGAATGTGAATTAAAAATTCACATATAAAAGAGGGAATCTAGGAAGAATAAAAAGGAATTAAAAATTCCTTGGAGAATGATTAGGCTTAATTAATCAGTAATTAAAAGATAAATGAGGATTAGAAGCCAACTTGCAAAAGTTGGAGGATGTGACACATCCTAATCAAGGATTAGGTATGTGCACATCCTAATGAAGAAATTAGGAGATGGATTAGGATTAGATGAAAATGACATGTGAGGAATTAAATAAATGTAATATTTATTTAATTTATTTGATGAAAGGAGGATTAAAGAGGGTAAGGTATTTAATTATTAATTAAATACCTTAGGGATTTGGCAGAATTAAATATTAATTAAATAATAGTAATATTTTAATTAACTCTAGATAAGAGGATGTTTAGATGAAAAGTGATAAATTTGGATAAATTAAGTGTCCAAATTTGGATGTCTACATTTTTCCCCTCTTTGAGATGGTGTTACGAAGTAGCATCATTTCAAAGAATATTAAAATATAGAACCTAGAAGAAGATGGTTAGATTGAAAAAGATGCCCTAGTCATCAAAGGGATGACTAGGAAGGAAGATGATGGGGGTAAAGATGAAGAGTAGGGATTGATGCCCCCTCGAGAGGACATGCGGGTTAAAGAGAACACGTGTGTGCTCTCGAAATAGATGATGTGATGCAAGGGGAGATGAGGAAGATGATGCAAGGCGATGGGTAAGAGAGTAAGTGATATGGAGATGGATGAAGCACAAATGGATTTCAAAAGGTGATGTTGCCCCAGTCAAGGTACAAGCCAAAATGGGTTGATGATGGATGGAGTGTTGTCAATGAAGGATTGAAGGATCCCGAAACAACATGAGGATAGGGAAGGATACATCCCACTGAGTGGTATTGATGAGGGAAGGATACATTCCAAAATACCACTAAAGGATAGGGAGGAATACCTCCCAATGATGATGATGAAAGTGTTGTTGATGAGGGAATGATACATCCCAAAACAACACCAAAGGGATAGGGAAGGAGACATCCCACTGAGTGGTATTGATGAGGGAAGGATACATCCCAAAACACCACAAAATGATAGGTAAAAATACCTCCCGATGATGATGATGATGAAAGTGTTGTTGATGAGGGAAGGATACATCCCAAAACAACACCAAAGGGATAGGGAATGATACTAATGGATGATGATGGGTCAAAGCTGGTAACAAGACGGGGGACAAGACCAAGGATTTGATTAGGTGATTTGTACGAGATTGAACAGATGAGGAGAAGATTGATATGTGAGATGGAGAGAAGGATCGTAAGATTTGGTTTGATATCCAAAGATTTAGACTGCAGATAGACGAAAGCTCAGATTAGGGGTTTGGTTAAGCTCAGATTGGGATAAGATCAAATCTTAGATTAGGATTGGATTGAAGACTAGAATGATTGAAGGGTATGACTGGATTGATGCTACACCGAGTTCCAGAGTTTAAAGGGGCGCAAAGTGTTGACAATCAGATTTTTTTTCCAATTTGGCAATTTTCAAAAATTGTCAAATTTTGCCATTTTAAGAAACCTTATGGATGTATGTTTGAGAGTCTCAATTTTTTCCCAGAAATACCCATTGGTGAGATAGGATGAATTGCCAACCAACATCCCAAATTTGAGATATGCACTTTGAGTTATGAGCTAAAACAATTTTTCAAAATGTTGGAAAAAAACACTAAATTGGAATTTTGGGGGTCAAGATGAAACTTTGAGGCCCCGAAAATGGGTCAAAACGGGTTCCAATGGCTTTCAAAGAAACCCGTTGGAAATCCACTCGTTATTGCATAACGCAACTACCCGTCAAATTTTAGCTGAAACGGACACCCGAGTCAAAAGTTATGGCCTCTGGAAGTGTCAGGGTAAAAATCAAAAATCAATTGTGAAAATTTGAAGACATGGGTTTTGTTCGTTAGGGAAAATGAGGAACTGGGTCAGAATCAGTGTGTTTAAAAAAGGTCAAAAATTAGTGAAAAATTTGGGGGGAAAAAAGCTAGGGCGGGGCGATCTCGTCGCTCTGCGGGGGCGGAGTCGCTGCTCTGGGCGGGGCGGAGCCGCCGCTCTGTGCGGGGCGGTTCCGCCGCCCTGCGCGGGGCGGTGCCGCCACCCTGTATCGGGCGATGCCGCCGCCTTGCGTGGGCAGCGCAGCCCTTCGACAGCCAGACACGGCCGCTAAGCGGGGTGGGGGCAGATGAGGAGAAGAAATAAAAGAGGTAGGAGAAAGGACGAAGAGATAGGAAAAATGATGGGGGGATGGGGGGATACATACAAGATGATGAAATGGAAAATGAAATGCAATTATAAATGTAATTTATCATCTTTGGAGCACTGGTTTTTGCTATAGCAGAAGACACCAAGTGCCAGGGTATGTGGAACCAAGGCGTAATAGTGTCTAATGCATGAAATAAACACCATAGACAAGAAGGCTATCCCAACACCCCAAAGTCACAAAGACCTTGGTCGGGCCAGGTATTGAGATAACCACAAGCACAAAAGGATGCCCCAGCATAACACAAGACCTCAAGGATCTTGGTGGGTACTATGTGGGACAGCCAAGAAGACACAAATAGACATAAAAAGATCAAGATATGCCCCTATGTTGACTAATCAAAACACACCATAATATGATGGATTATGGCGGTCTTGAAAAGTGATGATAGGGAGCTCAAATGATAAACAAAATCCAAAAGTATCAAAATATCACAATCAATTTCAAACGTCCATTGCCATAGGATCAAGGGGATGGATGGGATTGATGAGGTCTGTTAGGAAGGATGCATCCTGTTGAGACCAAAGATGATGGATATGAAGCTAAAAGATCATTATGACACGGGATGCACAAAATCGATTGGATCTCCTGATATAAGTGGGTTTCATTTGTTAAGAACTAGCTAGATAAGGGCATAGCTTGATGGCACAACACAAGGAAGACAAGACATGGGACTAACACACCCTAAAGACTTAGGGGCTCGGGGGCCGATCAAAGATTAGCCTTGTCTACGTGAAAGCACAGAGCTCTCGTAGTTCAATGAAAGGTGGATGACTGACCAAGATGGAGACCTTGATGGATGGTAAAGATAGGATAGACAAAAGGAGAAAGACTGATGATAGACGATAGAAGAGCAAAGTGGACAATGAAGACCGATGATGGAACCCCGAGGGCGGATCAAATGATCGACCTTGCCTACGTGAAAGCGCAGGGGCAACGTAGTTCGAAAAGACCGAAGGCAAACAATGGATAAAGGATGATGGATGATGATAGGATAAGTAGATAAAAAGATGGGACTGATACGACAAGATAGGATAGGCCTATTGGATTGGATAGGATGATGATGATCATATAAAGCTCAGGAATGGGATAGTTATCCAAAGCAGTAAAATGACTTGGGAGGATGATATGATAGATAGAGGAGGGATGAAAAGTGATAGGGGATTGGAAAGATGTGCAAGAGAAGCAAGGGTGATGACGATGAGATAAATGGCATTGGGTTGCATAGGGGGGAGGCCTATAGCCAGATACCAATGACAAGGGATTGTGAGATGGGATGAGATGGGATGAGGATAAAGAGGAAATAATGGATAGAGATATAGGGATGGGGATGGGAGGGATTGTTTGGATGGATAGGAATATAAGGATTGGGAGATGAAAGGGATGCTAGGATAGATGGAGAGATGGAAGG